>JANRMT010062819.1:43562248-43582682 GCA_026402145.1 Polypterus bichir lapradei | reverse complement strand
ATTATTATTATTATTATTATTATTATTATTATTATTATTATTATTATCAGCATTTGAATGAAATGTAAAGTCTCCTAAAAGTAGATAATGTTGTAGAGCATGCTCTGAGATTGTCCAGGGGTAATGGTGGGACAGACAGGCACAACCCTTGGCATTGTATTTTAATTTACCAATTTCTCAAGGGTGGGCGTTGATTTGTTTTCAATCCTATTTTTGTAAAAAAAAATTTTGTTAAGCAGTTGCCAAAGCATTTTTCGTGGTTTCCATAAGTTGTGCTGCATGGCATCACCAACATGACACTTTACAAACCAGGAAACGTGTTCTGAAGCATCTGAGATTGTGGATAATTATAAAAATGTTTGTGTTTGATTTTGGGTTTGTTTTTTGGTTATTGAAGTGTAGCAATCTATATTTTTAGTTTAGGTTTGGTTCAATGTTTTGGTTTTGGCCACAATTACTCTGATATCCCACTACTGACCCAGCAACACTTAAGATTGATGATTCCTTTCCTGGTCCGTCCATTGACCTTGACTGCCCCGCATCTCCTCTGACAGTACAGCTGAGAGATAAGCCATCCATCATTAGTATCCACACACAGTGGTTTAACTAGGGTAACATTTTTTTCTCTGTTATAATTTGATAATTTGGATTCTCCCTTTCTCCATCCATATATTTTAGCAATTAACACATAATTATGTGAGCCTTCTCTGAAGTTTATTTAGAGTTACCTATATGCCACTTTTTTATTACACCATTTATTACTGTATATTTGACTGATGCCTTAATTCAGCATTATTAGAATGGATCGTGATTGTTTAGTGTCATCAGCAAAATATATTTACAAAAATATAAACTGTTTTCACTAAGAACCAATGGGATATGTTATGAATCACTCATATAATAATAAGAAGTGGAAAGGGACAGGACTGAACACAATCAGAATATGGAACCAAAGTAGTAGGCATTTTAAGATAGAGATGCTTTGATCTGTGGCACCTCTGCACGAGAACCACCTTTTTCAACCCTCGCAAACATATGCAGTTTTTAATATCTGGAAAACATTTGGGATTAAATCACTTAGAGATCTGTACATAAACAACGTCTTTCCATTCTACGAACAATTACATTCCAAATTTAACTTTCAAGCAACACATTTCTTTCACTACCTTCAAATTAGAAACTTTGTTAAACAGAACCTGCCCGATTTTCCTCACCTCCCACTATGCTGGAAAAAATATTGCTCAGTTTCGAGGACTCAGACACCATTTCTGCAATATATAAAATTATTTTACAATCCCTCCCTTTCAAATATCCAAGAGGACAGTGGGAAAAGGATCTTTTACTCAATATTTCAGAAAAGGAGTGGAAAGTAGCAATGCAGATAATTCACTCAAGCTCCATATGGGCAAAGCATACAATTATTCAACTCAAAATTATACACATCTGTCTCGTTTAAAATTGTCCAAAATGTTTCCAGAGCAAGATCCAACCTGCGAACACTGCAATCAAGCTCCAGCCTCACTGGGCCAGATGTTTTGGGCGTGCACCAAATTAACATCATTCTGGAACAAAATTTTTAAATGCCTTTCAGACAGCTTTGGTGTCCCAATCAATCGTAATCCACTAACAGCTGTGTTTGGTGTTCTTCCAGATGGGCTTAAAGTGGAGAAGAACAAACAAACTGTAATTGCCTTCACTACACTATTGGCACGTAGACTTATCTTGCTCAACTAGAAGAATCCTAACTCTCCTTTTTTAAGTCAGTGGGTAACTGATGTTCTATACTATTTGAAATTGGAAAAAATCTAATTCTCACTTAGAGGATCTGTGCAGAACTTTTTCAAAACCTGGCAGGATCTAATCAATAATATTTTAGAATAAGCTCTTAAAGCACTGAGGAAGCAGATTTTCTCTCCATTTCTTTTTCTTCTCCATTTATCTTTATCCGCTTATTAATTCATCGATTTACATATTTTTACTAGCTTTAAGTTTTACTCTGTTGGCTACGCTGTCTTTCTCAAGGGTGGGCTTTGATTTGTTTTCAATCCTATTTTTGTAAAAGTTGATCTATTTGTATGGAATGATTACAATAAAATCAATAAAATGAATTAAAAAAAAGAAAGAAAGAAAAACTTAATTAAGAGCAAATTTATCAAATGAACAGAAGACAAAAACTTGAAATTATATTAATTAATTAAGTGTACAAAGACATTCTTTACTTTTTGTTTTGTTTTATTTAAAATGAGTTGAAATGCTGTCCTCTTGTTCTTAAATAAGATGGCACCTGTTATATCACTAATCAATGTGTTAATTGGCAAAGCAGACAGCAACAGAGTGTTCCCAATAACCAGTGTGTTGCATGAAAAAAAGAATGACATCATTAAAGGTGATGAAATGAATAAAATTGTTTAAAAAGAATCACAAGTAAGTTAAGTGATTAGCTGAAGATCACATAGTGAGCAGGAATTAAAAACAAACCTTACAGCAGTTGTTCTCAATCTGTGGGGCGGGCCCCCCTAGGGGGGCACGAAGTAACAAAAAGGGGGGCGTGAAGATGTGAAAAAAGAAAACAAGAATCGAAAATATGAAAAATACATCTATTGAAACCAAAACAAATTAACTTAAACTACATTCTGATACTAGAAAAATAAATATAGAGTTAGATAAATGTCGAAAAAAGTTAAGTAGTGTCACACACGTGCGCATGGGAGGCAGCTAAAGGGCTTGAGTGAAGGCAGTTCGGAGGCATGCCGGGGTGTGGCAGAGTGCACTGACTCTTTTTCTCCCTTGCCTGTAGACCATTCCCGGGGGATTCCACCTGGCTCTCCTGACATCACTTCCGGGACCGAGCCAATGGAAGTCGGCCACACCAGCTCCAGTCCCTCTGATGTCACGTCCGGCTATGAACCAGTGGTGGAAGACCACGTGCCAGATCCATATGACCTCACTTCCTGTCTTCCCCTTTAAAACCTGCCCCTTTTCCTTTGTTTCCTCAGTCTTGTTTTGGACTCAGTTGATTGCACTTCAGTGCTGGTTATTTGTTAAAAACGACTTTTGCAGCCAGGATACCACATTATACGGGTGGCTGCCCCAAACCTTTATCTGTCTTTGTCTCGTTCTGTTACAGTAGGTATAATAAAATATGCATCTATGATATATCATTAATTAAAAAAGAACAAATTGGTATTAGTGGGCTCCTTTAAAAAAAAAACGTTAGGGGGGCATGATTAAAACTGTTATGAAAACTCGGGTCGCAAAAACTTAAAGGTTGAGAAACGCTGGATTACAGTATGAAGCCTAATATCCTAGAGCACTACACCACAGTGTCATTTAAATAAGGAGCATAGGAAAGCTACTGGAAAGGTTTCTTTATTTGTAAGTTGGACAAAACATGATGACATCAGTGGATATGCCAGTTTTGATGACACTTTAAAAATGTCCACAATGTGTCACTTAAAAAAATTAATGGCCCTGTGACTTAACTTTATGAACTACTGTATGGAAATCATCTACTGTACAGAGACCATTTTTTCTGTCTCCACTCAAAACAGCCTTCTAATATGTTTCATTTAAGTGATATTTAGTTTAAATAATGTTGTCCTTCCTTGGATACAAAGGCAAAATATAGTCAAAAATCATTTTTATGCTTTGCAATATTATAAAAAGTATGATATTTACTCATCGTCTCACTCTTATATGCACTGAGAAATTGTAAAACAACTTGATTTGTAGCAAAATACAGTACATTTTTAATCCCAAAAGAAAGCTTCTAAGTAAACCATTTAAAAACCTGTATTTACCTTTTTATAGGCATCACAATGATAGTATCAGTCAGTCAGTCAGTTATTTTCCAACCCTCTGTATCCTAACTACAGGGTCACAGGGGTCTGCTGGAGCCAATCCCAGCCAACACAGGGCGCATGATAGCATCACATACTATATAATTATATAATAATAACTGTTATTTTAAAATATTGCACATGATCGAAAATCAGTCCAGTCAACAAGAGATAGTTTTCAGTATTGCTAAAGTAGAAATTATTTATAAAACAAAAATCTGTACTTATAAAAACCTGAAAATTATAACAGTATGGTTGGCCTGCTGGCATAGCGGTTGGAGCAGCTGCATTAAAGAAAAATTTCCTGGCCTGGTCACTATCTGTTTGAGTTTTTCTTTGTCTGTGTGGTTACCTTCCCAAAGATGCAGGTTAAATTAGTTATTAATGATGAGATGACGAAAGTATGAGTGTGTGAGGGTGTGCCTTCTCATAAATTGCCCTGCCCATCCTTGTGTCTTATGGCATAGGCTCTCCTGACAAAGTAGTTGAAAAAAGGATTTTAGAAAATAGATTAATGGAGGTTTAACATTGAATTGTCTGAAGTGTTGTTCTCAAAAACACGCATTATTATGCTGTACTGTGTTGTGTGCCTTTTTTGCATTTGCACATTTTTAATTATATTTATTTACACCCATTCTCACATTTTTTTTTAAATCCACTTAATCCACAGAGGTGCCAAAGCCTAACACTTCAGTATCAGATGCCAGGTAAGAATACAGTTATTTACACACATTTATTTTACTATTGGTCTCTTTAATTTTTTCACATTTTTGGTAATTTCTTTGATTTTTCCTGTGTGTTTCTCTTGCTGTAACATATTAACGTAGATGTTGTAGTGCATGATTTTCATTTTTTAATTGGTAGCTTCTGGAGACTGACCGGTTTATTACCCAAGTCAATGTCAATGTCAACTTTATTTATATAGCACATTTAAAACAACATAGGAATGCTGTGGCCAAAGTGCTTTACTATAATAGAATTAAAGAAAAACATACAATTAACATGAATAGCATAAATAGAAATAAAATAAATGAACATTCAAAGTCAGTACAGATTTAAAAGTCTAAGGCCTAGTATAAATGATAGAAATCACAGTAATGTGGAAAACATTATATACTGTATGAGGAGTTTGATACTAGAGGAATGGCCATCTTGTGTATAAAGTTTTGATGAAGCCTATTTGCCTGAAAGACATTGACATTAGGTCACACTTGCTGGTGTGAAGCTGCTGAGGCTGGCATTGCCATTGATACTATGACAGGGGAGATGAGATGTGATTCGAGGAATGATGATGGCAGTTGTAAACTAGTAAGTGGCTTTCATGGAAAAAAAAACTTCCTCTGTCACCCTTTTAGTAGGCTGCACTGCATATTTCACTGATTCAAAGAGAGTCAACTGTTTTTATTATGAAAAGAATCAGGAGAAACACAAAGTCAAAAAAACAAGCCAAGGGCAAAACATAGGGCCACCAGATAAATTAATAAAGCCAAAATGAGAACAAAAATACATAAAAAAAAATAAAGATCTTTGAAAGTCACAAAAGAAGATGTTTTGTTATCCACAAACTTGGACACAAAATGGCCAAACTTTTAATCTCTCACCTTGAAGTCATGAAACTAGAGGTAACACCCTAAGCAACCAGAATCTATAACATGATGATGGGATACAGAAAATGGTAGACACCAACAAAAAAAAAAATCCTGTTGCAGAAAAACACTAAGAAATTATAAATTCCACAAAAATGCATCAAACCTGAAATCTGAGTACCCAAAACCCGAGAACAGACACATAATTAACCATAATTCAGTCAGGATAAGGTATTAAAAAATTCTGAAAAAAATACCAATCCTAACACATACTGTCTCAGAAAAAATCTAAAACCAAAGCCAGGAACTCGCGTAAAAGCCTTCTAGTTCCAGTTTCTGGTTCCAGTTTAGACTTTAATTAAAAGACAATAACAGCCATGCTTGGTTCGCAGAGTGAGCTGCTATTCCTGGGCTCTGAGACATTTTTATACATAGCTTAATATAGATAAGATACTTTAATACTCCTGCTTATGCTAATGGTATTTTACCATCTTTAATGTCAAGCCCACATTTTCATTTGGTTATGCTTATCCATGCCCATCATTCATATATACAGTATATATTAAAATATGTGCATTGACATTCTCATATCTCTCTATATAAAAAAAAAAAATCCTGGAATGGAAAAGCAAGGCGATGATATGTGATCTTCTCGGAAGTTCTCGAAATGCATTTTAAAGACCCACGAAACAAAAAAGACTGACCATGGAGTGTCTCGCGGGGACCGTAAACAAGAGACGGTGCCAAGAGATTGTCCCAGGGCAGTCTCGCAGGGACATGGAACATAAGATTCTTGCAAGACATGCCCTTCTTATCAAATAGGAACCCAGACAGCCACCAAAACATTCAGTCATGTAAAGTCACGTGGCACACACAGATCCTGTGCTCTCAGCAAAGAAGAAAGAGCAGAGCAGAGAAAAGAGACCCAAGGCGTGATACATATGCAAAGAAAGGTACAGAATATGAAAGCAGTAACAGTCGAAAGTATTGTAGCGTTCCAGCCAAGCTGAAGCCTTTTTTGTTTTAAGTGACTGTTAGGTCCGATCAAGGGAGGGCAGAGTGCAGCACGGAAGACTGATAGCTGGGTGCTGATTGATGCAGTAAGGGGGAGGCAATACCCGTGGGAGGAGGGGTTGGAGAGGGTGCTAGAAAGTTGTGTTTGGGGTTACGCAGTCGGCAATTGTTAAAGTTGAACTTTTGTGACATGACACTTTATTACATCAATCGCTACATTATCAAAAAAAGATAGCTCAGATCGCATTGACGCAAACTAAAGGAAATTAGTTTAAGTCAGAAAATTTCAAAAACGGGGTTTAACTCACATGCATTTATTGGTTACTTTGCAAAAAAAATTATTAATTGCTGATGATGTAGATCAATTTGTCTGTGCTGAAATTCCAAACCGAGAAACCTATCCTAAATTATGGTACAAAGTCATTAAACACAAGTCTCACAGACCTCATTTAAAAGATTCAGCATTTTGGGACACGAAAGATTCCAAATATTGTTTTTACAGAAGTTCTGAAATAAAAGTGAAACTAATGAAATAGCAACAATTCAAAGAAAAAAAATCTTACAAGTGTGTATCTAGAAAACCAAACATGGGGGTTGGCAAGCGAAGCGTGCAGGGGGCAAAGCCCCCTAGTATGTATGACAAAATAACAAAGGAAGAAAGTCTAAGTTACCTGTAAGCTGCAAAAATTTGGGCTGTTCATAAGAACTGTCATGATTTATGTCATGAGGTAGAAGTACAGTACATAATACACAAGGATAGTTGTGTCAGATATTTGAAATATTAAAATGTTTCCCTCAATTTAAATGATTAAAGTCCAAATGTTATTGACTGTAGTAGGAAGTTGTCATTTTTCACCCTCTGAGAGAGTTGCATAGAGGGCAAGATCTTAAGTAAAGGTTCAAAATCAGAAATAATGTCATATTCATAATCACTGATCTTGAAATTGTCCAAAACAATACCCCACATGATTATGTTTGAAATATGTCATTTTTAACATTCTGGGAGGATTTTGTAGAGGGCTAGGACAACCGGCAAAGAATCAAATATCAAAAATATCCTCATATTCATGATCAGTAACCTTGAAATAGCACAAAGTGACATTCCACACGCCTGTATTACCGATTCCCATTTTTTCTAAGCTTTGTGAAAAGGAGTAACTTTGAACACTCATATCCCATTTGTGGGTGAACCCCTTAGGTCTGCTGATGTAGCATGCACAAATTCAAATCCTTCTGATCATTTCTCCAGAAGGACCTATTGGTTGACTCTTAACCATAAATGGGTAATTTCCCACACAAGATATGCTCCAAAATTTTTGCACCATTTAGTCAGGAGGCAACAGGCAAAAACTTGTGGTGATTTGAAAGCATTCAAGTAATTCTTATGAACATAACAACAGCAAATAAATTATTTTCCAATCATGTAAACAAAACTAAATGTTACTACGCCAAATGACCCCTTTGGATTTTTTTTACATTATGAACATCTGACATGTTTTATGCTGCTATGTCAGAAGACTTTTACAATAGTATGAATTATTGTACCTTGCCTTTTGCATTTAGCAAAAATGGTTTATGAGGGGCACTTAAGTTGTACCTCAGTGGAATGAAAATTAGGTAACCAATAAACCATGATCTCTACCTGGGTCAATATAAAATGGCTATTCCTACCCCTAGGGTTCACTAGCATCAACAAGAATAGGAAGATCCTTAAAAAATATTCAATATAATCAACATGCAGGTTTAAAAAATTAGGAGCGCATTGCTTCATGCTGGAAACGTTTAAACCTCTATCCTCTTTCACTTTTTTATTTTTTGTTTTTTTGTGAACTGGTCAGTTTCTCATTTTGTATCATGCCAGATGCATAATGTTAAAAATCATTCAAGTCATAGCTGGGTTCCGGGAACAAGAAGACCATAAGTTCTGATTTCCAGCCTTGGACAGATTATGCAGAAAGGCTTTGCTGAGTGACTAATACTACCAAAGAGGATGAATGGAAAGCCACTTGACATTTCAACAACAACAACATTTATTTATATAGCACATTTTCATACAAACAGTAGCTCAAAGTGCTTTACATAATGAAGAATAGAAAAATAAAAGACACAGTAAGAAAATAAAATAAGTCAACATTAATTAACATAGAATAAGGGTAAGGTCCAATGGCCAGGCTGGACAGAAAAAACAAAAAAAAACTCCAGATAGCTGGAGAAAAAAATAAAATCTGTAGGGATTCCAGACCATTAGACTGTCCAGTCCCCTCTGGGCATTCTACCTAACATAAATGAAACAGTCCTCTTTGGATTTAGGGTTCTCACGGAAGGACTTGAAGATGATGGTCACGTAGACTTCTGCTTTTTAATCCATCCATCATTATTGGAGCATCATGATGCTTTGAGTAGGTGGTGGTGGCGCAGGCCACCACCACAAAGAAACCGGAAAAAGAAACAGAAGAGAGAGTAGGGGTCAGTACGGATTTTAGAGCCTCCATGAATAGTTATTATGATGAATTGAACATACAGAGTATCAGGATTAAGTTAAAGTGAAGTTATAAAAAGGCCATGTTAAAGTAATGTGTTTTCACCAGTGTTTTAAAGTGCTCTACTGTATTAGCCTGGCAAATTCCTATTGGCAGGCTATTCCAAATTTTAGGTGCATATCAGCAGAAGGCCGCCTCACCACTTCTTTTAAGTTTTGTTCTTGGAATTCTAAGGAGATATTCATTTGAGGATCTAAGGTTACGATTTGGAATATAAGGTTTAAGACATTCCGATATATATAAGATGGGGCGAGATTATTTAAGGCTTTATAAACCATAAGCAGAATTTTAAAGTCAATCCTGAATGACACAGGTAACCAGTGTAGTGACATCAAAACTGGAGAAATGTGTTCGGATTTTCTTTTCCTAGTTAGGATTCTAGCAGCTGCATTCTGCACTAGTTGCAAACGATTTATGTCTTTTTTGGGTAGTCCCGAGAGGAGTGTGTTACAGTAATCTAGTCGACTGAAAACAAACGCGTGAACTAATTTCTCAGCATCTTTCAGTGATATAAGAGGTCTAACTTTAGCTATGTTTCTTAAGTGAAAAAATGCTGTCCTAGTGATCTGATTAATATGCAATTTCAAGTGTCATGTGCTTCCTTCAGAAACAATACATTTTCTTTCAGAACTTCAGGTTTTTGTGTGATACAGTAAGAAGATATGATGTTTTTCATATTCATAGAATTTGTATTGTTTAAGCATTGTACTGTTTTGATGTTTTCTGTTTGCAACCACATCCACGTCTCTGTATCACAGTGCACAAACTTTCCCACCCTTTCAGTCAAATTTGCAGAATTGACCTTAATTTGGATGATCAGGGTAATTTTTCAAATTCCATCATACATTAGTCAACGGAGGCTCTGATCGGGGCACTCAAGAGACTGAGAGAGGAGTCTGAGTGTTTGGCCTTGCAAGTGTTCTGGATGAAAATCAAGATCCAGGCCTTTAATGACCTCTTAGGCACAGCCATCAGCAGTGTGTCTGTCTGCGGAGAGAGTGTCGACCTCTTTGAGAGGTTTACTTACCTCAGCATTGATATTCATGTCTCTGGTGACTCTTCCTATGAAGTCAGTAGACAGATTGGGAGAGCATAGGGGTTATGAGGTCGCTGGAATGAGGTGTGTAGCACTCCCTATCTGTGCAAAAGGTCCAAGTCTTTAGAGTCCTGGTGCTTTCTGTTTTGCTAAATGTTGCGAGACATGGACACTATCTAGTGACATGAGATGAAGACTGCTTTCCTTTGGTACTGTGTCTCTTTGGAGAATCCTTGAGTACTGCTGTTTTGAGTTTGTGTTGAATGAGTGGTTGCTCATGGAGTCCCAAATGAAGCTCATTACCTGCATTGTGAGGGAACGTCAGTTACTGCACTATAGCCATGTGGCTCGATTCCCCGAGGGTGAACCAGGCCACGGGGACACCCACGTAACACCTGGCTGTGGCAGTTAGGTGGTCATTTCTGGAGGGTGGGACTGGACTGCGTGTCTACCTGGGGGGTTACCAACCAGGATCCTGAGCTGTTTCATCATGTGGTGGGTGAGGCAACACACTGTACTAGTGCATGCTCCCCAACCTGACCTGACCTGACTTCAGATTGAACACATTTAAAATTGCTTATATGTTTGTTGCATCAATGATTTGTAAAATTATGTGATTCAGAAAAACACAACTTTTTAATTATTTCAAGTGAAATAAATTTGATCTTTGAAAATCTTAATCCTAAATTAAATCAGCCTTAAGCGTTAGGAACACAAAATATTGCACTATTTAAAATATGAAAAATTACTGTGAACAACAACATTTAAAACTGAAACCACTTTAAATTTCAATTTTTTACTGAAGGTTTACTGGCAGTTTTTTGATGTAAAATGAGAGGAACACCTTTGGAAAATGTTCACCTATAAAGGTGTATGTTTGTTTACCTTGTTAGAATTTTTCAGTGTTCTCACTAGCACTAGGAGGTTCAGGTTAGGGCACAAACCTTGTTGGAGGTGGTACAAGGGTCATTTCTGTCTTAACAATACAGTAGGCTACTGTAAGATGCTTGTAGTGACTTTAACTATATAATTCCTTACCAGTAATGCAGACAATTGCTACTGACATACAACCAAGCAACTGGAACCTGTAAATAATTAGTTTATTTTTGTGTTATTAGAAGAGATTCAAGGTAATGCTGATGGAAAATGAAATGTTTGTTGCCCTTGTGACAGCCACATGGATGAAAATTTCAGAAAATAAATAAGATGTGTCTTTCTATGAAAAAGAAAAGCCAGTTAGTACAATATAAAGCATTTAATATTATTTAGTAATTGCTCTTTCTTCCTTGGACAGTATGGTAGCTAGCAGAGCATTGGACTCTAATGCTGGCCTATGGTCTAAGTCAGTGGTTCTCAAACTGTGGGGTGGGCACGAAGTAACAAAAAGGGGGGCACGAAGATGTGAAAAAAAGAAAATAAGAATCGAAAATATGAAAAATACATCTATTGAAACCAAAGTAAATTAACTTAAACTACATTCTGATACTAGAAAAATAAATATAGAGTTAGATAAATGTTGATAAAAGTTAAGTAGGTGGGGAGGCAGCATAAAGAATAGGGACGCCTCAAGCCTGGACAGACTTGTGAGGAAGGCAGGCTCTATTGTAGGCACAGAGCTGGACAGTTTGACATCCGTGGCAGAGCGACGGGCGCTGAGCAAGCTCCTGTCAATCATGGAGAATCCACTGCATCCACTGAACAGGATCATCTCCAGACAGAGGAGCAGCTTCAGCGACAGACTGCTGTCACCGTCCTGCTCCACTGACAGACTGAGGAGATCGTTCCTTTCCCCACACTATGCGACTCTTCAATTCCACCCAGGGGGGTAAACGTTAACATTATACAAAGTTATTGTCTGTTATACCTTCATTGTTATCACTCTTTAATTTAATATTGTTCTTTATCAGTATGCTGCTGCTGGAGTATGTGAATTTCCCCTTGGGGTTAATTAAGTATCTATCTATCTATCTATCTATCTATCTATCTATCTATCTATCTATCTATCTATCTATCTATCTATCTATCTAAAATATGCTTCTATGATATATCATTAATTAAAAAAGAACAAATTGGTATTAGTGGGCTCCTTTCGAAAAAACGTTAGGGGGGCGCGAATAAAGCTGTTATGAAAACTCGGGTCGCAAATACATAAAGGTTGAGAAACTCTGGTTTAAGTACTGTAGAAGTTTGTTCCGCCCCCCCCCACCCCCACAGTTTCTGCTTTCACGTCCACAATTGTACACATTATGTTAATTATCAATGCAAAACAGGCAGATTGTAAATAAATGAACTCTGTGATGAACTGCTATTGATTCCTGCCTTGTGTCCAGTGTTGCTGGAACAGGCTCAGGCCTCCTGTATCTCCACATTACAAATTGATGAATGATCCTTTCTAACAGTTTGCAAAGCAAAATCTTTCTCTAGTACTGTTGACCAGAGCTGAAATTCATTTTCATTGATAGAAAATCCTGGTGAGTTTCTTACTATCTTGTGGGTTAATAATGAATAAAATAATGATGCAGTTAAAATATTACAGAATCCTTACTCATGAGTGCGGAGTGAACAAACCAATGTTTGTATATCTTTGAACATTTTGGAGGATTTAATGATAGTTTGTGGAGCATAATTTTGAAAATAATAATATTATGCTGTTATGTAATGTTACCAGTGGCTTGTTTCAGAACTTCCTATTTTAAAAAACTGACATTTCAAGAAATAAAATTGCATGTGTATAGCTAGTTCCAGTGAATGCTTCTTTAGAGAGTGCTGAGCTCGACAGTCTCCCCCATATTATAGTATACTGTGTCTCTGTCTCCCTTCATCTTTACAGTAGTTGGCCACTGTGTGAAGTGATGGCTACTTATTCATGATAATATTATTCTGCACAGTATAAGTTTGTATTGCTACACTTTCACTAACAATCTCCAATGTGCTTTAAGACTTCTTATAGGAGTTAATTTTCAGCTTTTATTTCATTGATTTCATTGCTGTGCTGGAAATGATACAAAGATGAGCAGCTAAGCCTATCCCAGAGCAAAAGAAAATGATCTATGATGACAGGTTTACGAAAAAAGAATAGCTACAGCTGTAGGGAAAATATGGCCAAAGGCTGTATTCAAATATATAAGAACATGCGAAATGCAGAGAAGGAGAAAAAAGCCATTTGTCTTGTTGATGGGATATGCAGATCTCTTTGTAGAAAATGAAAAAGAGTAAAATGGAGTCAAAAAATCCTTTAATTTATTATTTCAAAGCAGATGGTTGCAGGCTCTCCCTACTTGGAATTTTCGGGATCCTCATAAACAAGCAAGGCAAGATGCATTTACGGTCCAGCTATCTGAAAAGTTCAAGCAAAACAGCGTGCCAATCCATTGAAAGGAATTGTTGCTTGGGGTATAGATTCAGTTTTTAATAAATTTATATTTTATATTGTCATGTTCCTAATGAGCATTAAAATGAAGTGCATAACAAAGCAGTTATCTTTATGATTCAAAATCAATTGAATACTGCAACAAATGAAATCTGGGTGGCCAATAAAAATGGAAAATCTATTTGAAATATATTGTATATTTATTACATTAATGTAGAAACATAGCAAGTCAGAATATTTGTTTGATTTACTGTACTTTTCATTTTAAAGTTCAATTAAATACACTAAATATTAGTAATAAACACAGAAAGTGTACATTCATTTTAGATTGTCGAGCTTTAATTATTTTGTATGTTAACTATTAAAAATGATTTACATTAAAAGCCAAATGTGATTGTTAGCACTTAATTAACTAGGCAAGCGCAGTGGTTAGCATTGCTGCTACATATCTTCAGTGACTGGCTTTCAATACCAGCTTAGATATGGCCTCTGTATTTACACCATCTCCTTGTACCCATGTCAGTGTTTCACACATCTGAAAGATTAGTGTTTAGAATGAGATTACCATTAGGAGAGTTGAATAGAAGCAAACGGAAAATGCAATACAGAACAGAACGGTAATACCAAAGTCTGAAAACAGTCTGAAAAGTAAATGGCAAATTCTGCTACACCTTAAAACACAAAAATTGACATCATAGTCAGCAAAAAGATGTTCAGAAAATCCTAACACTAACTTGGCTTTCTTTCCTATAACCTTTCCTATAAAATGTTTATTTTGAATGTAGTAATTGCCTGCCAGAAGCTAAGAAGCTTGACTCAGTGTCTTCGCCTCATGATCTTCATTTCACATGACCTGAAATGGAAATAGCGAACATAAACTTACATGGCTGTGACCATAAGTCACAAAATAATACACACAAAAAATATGAAAATGGGTTCCCCAGGATTCATAGCTCTAATCACAGTTACACACATTATTAGGTTGATGTGTTTGTGCTTCAACAGACTGATTCATGTACCTGTGATCAATGCTACCAGAGTAGCCTCTCCCCCTGCGTGATAATGTATTAGTAAAACAGGGTCTTAGAAAATAAATAGCTTAATAATTTTTCACTACAAAATGTGACCATCACTTAGTGGTTTATTTCTACATATTTGTTAATAGTCAACAGATGGTCAGAGTGACTTTGTGATTTAGTAACAGTTTGCCATCTGTTAGCAATAAGGAAATAAATAAGTGTTTTCAGAAATGAAGGGAGATCATCTAGTCTATCATGCCAGAAATCAGCAAAAGCAAAGCCTATTTTATAGTAGGAATGAAGGGCCTTTACAGTATGATGTGACATATGTAAAAAAACTAAACAGAGCCTAGGAGAGTCTTTCCCTGAATTTGAATACTGAATCAGAAAGAACCAGTTGACAAACAACTTAATTTTCTTTACTATATGAGTATCTATTACCACACATGTAGGGTATGTAAGGAAGTGTTCTGACACATTTGATTGCAGAGTTTTAAGGATGAGAAAGAATAAATATAATTTAATTCTGGATTGTGTAATGGTGATGTTGGTACATGTTAAGACTCTAGCAGAACTGTTTTGAAACTGGTGAGGTATATTAAATCTTGCTATGAAAAGACTGTAGATCAGGCAGTTGTAGCAATACAAGAAACTGTCAAGCAGGATGATATGTATCAGTGCTCTGTAGATAGATTTGTAATGTAAGGTAAAATTCTTTCATGAATGATGAAGTCTCAAGTGCAACCAACTGTCAGGTATGACTCCAGAACAGCTCAATTTACATTCTTGTCCATAAGAAGAAATTGTATTTTGTTAACAGGTGTTCAGATGTAGAAGGAAAAATAGGGCAGGGTCAGAATTTGTTCATTAGCGAGATAGAGCCAGAATTTGTCTCTAATAGACATGGGTACCAATCAGTCCAGCCTGATTGTGAACAACAAAGACAACAGCGGAATTAAGAAGAACAGGCTTATCAGATTAGGTGGAAGTCATTTACATTTCTAGTTTGGGGTGACTGAAAATGAAAATGTTTTACATGTCAGAATCAGCATGAGTGCTTTTGTAACCAGACAAACAACATGAGCAGGAGATAGTGTCTCTGTACTGACTTGAGGTGTCTCTGCCCATTAAATAGGCCAAGGGTGGTCACATTTGCATCGTCAGAGGGCCCCATCCACTATGTCTCGGGAATACAGAAAACTGGACAACTTGACACTTAAATACAGGGTGGTCCAGATCTAATTATGAAGATCCAGATCATCTGGATGACTTTGATTTATGCAGGGACGATTCCAGTTCGGCGCGAAGACGATTCTTCATGTCGTCAGTTTGCACACATCTCGACGGTCCAGGATTTTTCGGGTGATTTTCTATGTAATAAACTTAATAAGTTATAGTGTAATGGAAATTGCATAATTAGATCTGGACCACACTATAGACATTACTAAGGACAAAACGAAACCTGCAAAATAATAAGAAACAGAAAAACCTCTTAATAAAAACTGTTAAACACAAACAAATTTAACAAAACACTTTCTTTGTTTTTGTGAACACATTTTTATTAAAGAAAATAAGTAAATACAGAAAAATAGGATGTATAAAACTGAAAGATAATGAGATAGTAATAATAGTAATAATTAACAAATGCTGTATATCAAAGTAGTACACAACATAAGCAAAAAAGGATTAAAAAGAGTAAAATCGGGGATGAAACCTTGGCAAAACCGTAAGAGCTGTGGCTAAATTGTTTACTGTTACTATACCTTTTGCCAGTCAAATGACATGGAGGCCACATAATATATTGTGTAAAATGGTGGCCCACAGCTTCTAGCAACTCTATATTGGGCCCAATGATGGTTCATTACAACTTTGTTTTTTTCTTTCTGGCATTAGGAGAACGCTAAAAGGCACTTCCAAGAAGTTTTAAGTGTTAAGATCCTTACTTTGTTTCTTTGTCCTTGGTTCTTGCTTTGATACAATTGAATTTTTAATTTCGTTTTTATTTCTCTCTCTTACTTCTTCCCAATTGTGAGTTCTTAACAGGTGTGTGAATGAGTGGGCCAGTGATGGACTGGCATCCCATAGGAGTCTGGTACATGCCTTTCTAAGGAGTCTGGTACACGCTGAATTAGCAGTGATTCCCACCACGCTAATCTTCAATGAAGCCCATTTTTGCATACTGTCTTTATTAGTGTGGAGTCATGAATGCTGACCTTTCCTAAAGGAAAAGAAGCCTGCACCTTTCTGGATGTGTTTAAGAATCATTTGTGAATCCCTGCCTGATTTTATCCAGTACTCTTTGAGTACTATTTCGGCAGGCTGACCACTCCTGGGAAAATGCACTACTGTTTAAAGTGTTCTCCATTTGTAGATAATCACTCTCACTGTAGTTTAGTGGAAACTGAAACTTGAAAGTTCAACTTTATTGTCATATGCACTCACTACATTAAAATCTTGTTCTGAGAGTCATCCAGCAATAAACAAGAATACACAACAATAAATAAAAACAGTCAGAGGAAAAAGAAATGCAAATACAAATCGAAGCAATAATGCATGTAGAAATAAATAAATGATTCAATGTAAGCTCTGCAGGTATATGGTCTCAAGATGGCCTTCCATCCTCCTGACACAAGCTAGCCTGCAGTGCTGTGGGGAGAGGCAGTGGAAGGGTTTTATTTACAAGCCTGATGGCATAAGGGAGATAACTGTCTTTTAGCCTTGGTGTTCTAGTTGCTATGCTCTTATAGCGTCTTCCTGATGGTAGCAGTATAAACAGTTAATGTAGTGGGTGCGTTGTGTCCTTAATAATGTTATGGGCCACCCTGAGAACTCTGGTCTTATTGATGTCCTCAACTGCAGGCAGTGCTGTGGCAATGATATTTTGTGTCAATTTAACCACTCGCGGTTAAGCCTTGCAGTCCTGTGCTGTACTGTTCCCAAACCAGACTGTAATGGAGTAGGTGAGGATACTCTGAACTGTACATCTGTAGAATTTGCTGAGGATTGTGCTTGGCATGCCAAACTTCCTCAGCCTTCTCAGAAACTACAAATCATGCCGGGCTCTTCCTGCCAGGTCTGTGACAAGTGAGAGCATCAGAGATGTTAATTTGGCTACTCTCTCCAACTGTCTCCAATGTACAGTGGTGGGTCCTGACCTCTCTCCCTGGTCAATAATCATCTCATTTGCTTTGCTGGTGTTAATAAAGAGATTACTGTCCTGACACCACTTCATAAGGCCAGACACCTCCCTCTTGTACCCTGTCTCGTGAACCCCAGAAATCAGTCCAATGACAGTGGTATCATCCACAAATGTAAGAGTGTGTACAGCATGGGACTGAAAACATATCCTTGAGGGAATCCTGTATTTATGATTATTGTTTTGGAAATGTTATTCCCCAGCCAGACTGACTGGGGTCTGCCTGTTAAAAAGTCCAGGAACCAGTTGCAAAGTGTAGGTGGCACACCTAGAGTGGAGAGCTTGTTGGTGAGCTTAGCTGGTATCATAGTGTCAAATGCCGAGCTATAATTAATAAACAACAACAGACATAGCAGTCCTTGTTCTCTAAGTGTGTAAGAATTGTATGCAATGCTGTGCTAATGGCATCCTCTGTCAACCTGTTTGGTCTATATGCAAACTATAGGGGGTCATTGTGTCGGGTATGAATGTGGCTCATAATAAGCCTTAAGCTACATCCACAATACTATATTTCCATTTAAAAATGAAGACATTTTGCCTTTCATCTTCAGTTCTCTGCCATATTTAAACCCTGTAAACAGAGACTTTTGAAAACTCTCTCTCTTCTCCATATACTTCTGAAAATGCTGACATAGTGGTGTTGTGTGGATCTGTGAAAAACTGAAAATGAAGATTTTACTCACACTCTGATTAGTCTGAGCTTGTTACATGGCCCTTCCCAGATTGGATCCTGTTTGTTACAATGTCTGATTTCCTTAATGGTCACCCTTCATGGAAGAAAACCATATTTCAACTTAGCAGACATAGAGGAGTTACTTTTCTTGCACTTTGTTGTGTTGCTTACATGTATGCATCTAAATTGCATTTGGCACAGTTTAAATGCTGAATCCAGGCACAAAAGACAAATTATTTACCAGTCGCTACAGTTTTTCAATAAATCTTGTGGACAGCAGTGTAACCATCCCTTAAAAGACGATATTTCCTTTTCTTCTTTCCAGTGATGCGCGCATGTCCAGTGTAGGCGAATAACTACATCTTATGCATTTTCGTCATTTTAGTGTGAGTAGAGTTACTTTCGTAAACAATGTGAAATCGCTTTTATAAACAGAGATTGTTTTTGATTGAAAATGCTGTTTTTAAATGAAAATATAGTAATGTGAACTTAGCCTTAGAAATACCTTTGTAGACCTTATCAGAGTGACAGACTTCACTTTTTTTCTGATCTTTTCAAAAATATACATTGCATATTGTGGAATTCCGTGCTTTTAAATCTTTCTGTTTATCAATTTGATTAAAACAAAAAGGGTCAAAATAAATGAGGTTAATTTTAAATAGAGCTTGCTCTGTTCAAACTTGGATGCGTCCAATCAGATCACTTTCACTTTCCTTTAATTTGGTTAATTTGACTAAGGGCAGTCATTTTTTAACAAGTCTCGGATGGCATTGGATAAATTGGTTCATTGAGATGAGTTAAAAAAAGTATTATTTGTTCACTCAGGTATACTTTATTTGGGTTAAAGATATAACATAAATCAGTGTCAAAAAGGGAAATAGGAAGGGGCAAATATTTTTTCACAGCACTGTATCTGTGTAGCCCTTAACACTCAAATCATATTCAGCACTGAAATTCATCATGAAATATGGCTTTTTTTTCTTACTTCTTTTGTTTTCCATTATTATATAGTCTGTATATAGCACTGATTGTAGGGTGTTTTGCCAATATAACCTCAGTATAAAATGGAGTGGTGGCATCCAATGCTAGGAATTACTCAGTTTTGGCAGGTGGGGTTACAGGAAATTGAACCAACATAACTAGATTTAGAAATTTAAAAGCTGAGCTTTACTTCATTTAGCGATGGACAGCTGTCCCATCCAGGGCTGGTTCCTGCTTTGCCCCCAGTGCTGCCAGGATAGGTGCCAACCCCAGCAACACTTAATTGAACATAGTAAAGCCAGAAAAAAAAAGGGAATATTAATTGAAAAAATTAAAAAAAAAATCAAAATGAACTGAAATAAAACTGTTGTATTTCTGTTATTATCTGGTCATAAACTGAAATTCTTTTCTGTCTTCTCTCTGCTTTTAACATTGAAAGTTTTAGAGGTAGTCGGAGGGACTTGATTTTTTTTTTTTTTTTGTAATTTTATTACTATTTGAAAGTGATGATGCAGCTACTGACAGAAAAAGACAAGATGTACTTCTGCCTTTCAGAGATTCTCTTATCCTCCCTCACAACTAACCTTGGTGGGCAGCTGCAAACTACCACACCACAAAGGTCAGATATCTGCCATCAAATTAGCATATTAATGCTATATGCTTTATTACTTTTGCATTTCCCCTCATTTAAATTACATTTACACTACAATGAGCCATAGTTTAAGGAAAAAAATCCTGCCCAGGGGCTAGGCACAAATTCCTAGAGCCCACAGTCTTGTTGTGCTGGGTTTAACCTTTAAGTACCTCTCCACCTCCATTTACCAATACTTGGCAAAAAATGCGTTGGCTTTTTAATTAATTAGGGGAATCAACATTGGTCATAGAGCACTCAATAACAATACAGCAAATAAAAAGGCAAACATTTGATTATTTCCAGCATCTAGGTGCATCTGAAAAATGTCAAAACACCACCACATGCTTCAACAAAAACGTAAATCTGGCAGGAAAAAGATACTTCTTAAAGTCTAACTTTGGGAAGTAAAACTTAACTGGGCCACAAGCATAGAACTAGAATAGCAGAACACAAACCTAAATGCATTATTGTGAGTTAGTTATTCTTATGGATATACGATGTGTATGTATATGTATATATATATATACCGTGTGTGTGTATATCTAT
>JANRMT010062819.1:43465807-43552248 GCA_026402145.1 Polypterus bichir lapradei | reverse complement strand
TGGTTGCTGTTGCCCCGTGAAACCCTCAGACAATACGTCCAGACACCAGATAAAATAAAGAAATTAATTTAATATTTCTAATAATGTGCACAAAGCACCTCCACAATACTCAATTATAAATCAATGATAATAATAATAAACACAATAATCAATAAATCCTCCTCTCCACCCAGCAGCCCCGTCACACTTCCTCCCAACTCTGGCTCTGCCTGCTGGGTTTCCCACAGTCCTTTTTATAGTCCTTGACCCGGAAGTGCTTCTGTCCCTCAGTCCATGTGATTTCATATCACTTCCGGGTCAGGTGAAAACTTCTTCTTTTCTTCAGCCCGGAAGTACTTTAGTTCTTCCATCCTCATGATTTGCAAGTACTTCCGGGCTATAATAGAAACAATGTTCATGTCTCCCTGCAGCGTCCCCTGGCGGCTCCCATGGTATCCAGCAGGGCTGTTAAGCCAAACTCCATGGTCCATGATGCCCTGCTGGAATTCGGGGCACCTCCATGTTGCAGGGAGGACTCCATCTAGCGGCGTGGGGGTATTGGCCGGGATAAACTGCCGGCCATATATCACTATGTATATATATATATACACGCATAAAAGGTGTTGTAACTGTGAACAGAATGATTTCAGGATGAACTACAAGAATCATAGTCAAAGGACATAGCAGTAAGTCATAAATCAAAAAGGTACACATAACCTCAACCAAGTAACACAAGACATAAATCGTAATTGGAGAAAAATAAGTGTCATAACCAGTAAATTTTTTAATGGATCAGTAAATGATTAAACAGTAAATGATTTAATGTTTTTTTCTTTCATGAATTTAATTTTGAACAATTAGGCACCAGCTTTTAAAATGTGATCAATCGTCAATCACCAATAATCAATCAGATAAATACAGTATACATTGATATACCTATTATACAAGACTTTGTAATTCTCCTTAGTTCTGTTTTATATCAGGTAGTAAATTATTTTTACTATATCAATATATTCTTTAGATTTTTAAGGAGACTGGATGGAGTTTACCACCCACCTTTCTCTAAGTGTGCCCAACTCCCCATCGCAGGAATGTAACTCACATTTTTTTTTTCCTTGAAAGAACAATATATTTAAATTTGCACTTATTTTCCTTTAAATTTCAAGCTAATATACATTTTTCTTAATCACTTCAGACAATTCAAAAGTATTCATATACTGTACAGTATACACATATACATTCATATATAGTACAGATTAATATATATCCATCCATTATCCAACCTGCTATATCCTAACTACAGGGTCACAGGGGTCTGCTGGAGCCAATCCCAGCCAACACAAGGCACAAGGCAGGAAACAAACGCCGGGCAGGATGCCAGCCCACCGCAGATTAATATATATGTTCAAGAAAAAAAACTGTCAATTGTCTATGCATAAAAAATAATAATAGTGCAGAAATATTAATCCACAATTACCTAGAGAACAACAAAAGTATCTCTCTGTATATATACAAATTCACATAAACTCAGTATTTGTTTTCATAATGTATACAGTTCTTATCTCCCTTTTTTTTCTTGGATAGGGAAAAGGGATTCTTCCAAGTGGACAGATGACAATGCAATGAAATACAACAAGTATCCAGATCCTCAACTCATAGAGGGGTATTCTTAAAAGAAGTCAGGAACTCCAGTGAAATGTAATCTACCATAGTGGCAATAATATCATTTCTTTCCACATCCTTGTGTAGAAACTTATGTCAGTTTCAATCTAGTGAACTGTAAACCATGCAATTCATTCATTTTCTGTAGCTCATTTTCCATAGGTTGTGAAGAGATGGAGAGTATCCAAGCAGCATTGTACGCAGAATGGAAACAAACCCTGGATACATTGGCAGTCTATTATGAGCCACACTTACTTATGCAACCCCACATTAGACCTTCCAGTTAACTAGAATGGTGTGTAGAATAGTCGTGGATGGAATCAGTCTACAAGGAAGAAATCCAAGCGGACTAATAGCATTCATGTCAACCTAAGCCCCAAGAACTGTGAAACAGTAACACTAACAAGGTATGTCTGCTTTATACATTTTCTGTTATAAGTGATGATTTAGTGTTTATTTTAATTGATCTAAACATAATTAGGTACCTACTGATATTTACTTGAGCTTACTATTAAATTAATATATTTTAATTAAACAGGTAAAGTTCAGAGCCATATGATTTGTTTTTCTAATAAATTATTTTTTTTAATTCCAACCACTAGTTATTATTCCTTTAGAATTCTACTGCATATTTGTTATAAATAAATTTATAAATGCATCCATTAATTTTAACAGCCTGCTTTTACTATTCATGTCTCAAGTAAATATGTGAAAGAAAGTGCTTCTATAAGACATTTGCAAAAATATTATTGCCTCTTGAAAGTATTAAGTTTTATTAAGTGTCCTTTTAATGTTATTAAAAATCACAAGTCTGAATATTTAGCTAAATTATTTGACAGTATATATTTATATATTTTTTCATGTTGGTTGTTACAACACATCAACTGATAGAATGATGGAAATGTGATTTTTTTAAAACACAAACATTGGGTGTATTTCTTGAAGATCTGTATTATTGGTGAATCTTTTAGTAAAACTTGAAATGCACTTGTTTTTCATCATATAGCCACTGTATCCAGCTGGTATTGTGAGCTCAATGAATGGACCTGGTTCAATGCTCTGGAAGAGTCTTTCCACTTATAGTGCCACCTCAAAGACACAGTAGCAACAACATAATCACAAGCGCAAAACACAAATAACTAATGCCCACTTCAACCATATTGTGTTCTGATTCTAGAGTCATGTATTACAGAGGCATCAGCTACTTGCAAAGGCTTGGACTACATCCACACTTATACATTTTCTTTTAGAAACAACACCAAAAGCGAACTATATTCATACTATATTCATTCATGTTAACAAAAGTATCTCAAAATAACTGAAAACAACATTCATTGTTGCTGGGCATGTGCACAACAAGGGAAAAAAAACCTTGTAAGCAAAGTAATGCTGCCTACCAGGGGATTTGTATCAGGGCTGGAGGGCAGGCAAGAGAGATGGACAGAAAACATGTGAAGGACACACAAGCAGGCTACGTATTTGAAAAGTGCTGATGTCTGCTAGACTAAAACAGATCCAAGGTCTGCAGAAACCATCAATGATGAGAACAGGCGAAGATGTTATTTTGGCACACAGCCCGTCTGGTAGTTGCCCATATCTGACAAGAATTTTATGAATATGTAAACACGTGAGTGATTATAATGAAGAGGATCCAGCACAAAGTCAGAAGTGCCTTCTCATGCCGTTGACATTCCTGCTGGATGGGACATCTGGTTGTCAGCATTCCCCCACTTTGCTGTGATATGCCTTGGCTTCTCTCCTCCCTGAATATGAATATATACCTGATTATACATTGTATTATTGGAAATGAATGTTATCTTTTAAAGCAAGTTAAATACATACAGTATATCTCTTTGTGTACCATATTTCTCTCTTGTAATTTATTTTTGCCATGGTTATAAAAGGGATGGTATTGTCTGTAATCTGTTCTCCATCAAGAAGCACATCCCAGGGGAGAAAGAACACCCTAGGAACCAAGTTACCTGAACTATTCTATAACATTTCAGAAATAATTTGCCGCTCTGATGCTGATCTTTCTGATCATAAAATAGGTCATTACGATGGCAATTGATGAGAAGAATTCATAATTAATTGTAGAATTACAGTATTTTAGGGTTCCTCTAGCGTGCCTGTTTCCCTTGCACGATTTGGCTCAAAAACTAATCAGCATATTATTATCTCATAGCAGGCTTAAGTTTCGAGTTTGGTATTGTTCCGTCCAGCCATTTTAGCTCTAGGACGTTGACAAGAAACTGTGACAAACAGGCACACACACAGACAGACATACACACATGCATCATTGAGGTATCAATGCTTTTGATATCAGGGGACCCTAATACTTCAAGATCCATTGAAAACCGGAGATCGAAATTTTTGACGAATCTAAAGCTTTTACTCCTACCCCTTAGATGATAGGTTATGGTGGGGGAGGGCACAAAGCAAAAAGCATGAGAAAACCTGTCATGGCCAAAAATAAAACAAGAAAAATCCTAAATCTAAACAGTCAATCTGAACTCCAAGAGTCTGAAACAAATAGTCTCTGAAGTGACACACAAAACTAAATTTTAACAGAAACAAATGTCCAGTGTGGTTGAAAATACTATTAGAATGATTTGCATAAGATTATTTAAGTGGAGCCAAAACCATAAAAGCCTAAACATCATAATGAGGCCACTGGTACACTGCTTGACAGGATGGAGGAAGCATAATGGTCAGTCAAGATTATATTGGTGAGATGAACTGAACAAACAGGAAGTGAATAGACTTTTTTTATTTTTTTTTATTTTGACAGTCCGGGAAGAAGCCATAAAGATACCACCTGCTTTGACCACGCTGGTCTAGTTAATAGATACAACATACTGATGCACTCTTGGTGTTACTCATCCTAAAGATCTTGTCATACTTGGAGAACAAATAAAAGCCTTTGCAAAACCATTCTTGCTGGATTTCAGATTTTCTAACACCAGCGGAGTAAGAGATGAAGATGCAGCAAGACCATCAGGACACTGCTGTTTGAAAGAGGATCATAATGAAGGAACAGAATAATGTTCGATGCCACTTAAAGATTTTTTAAAAATTACATATATTTCTTATCTCTTATGTCTAGATACATAATACAATAGTCAGAAATGTATGTACTAAAAACATAGGGAAATGTAGGGTTAAATGAACTTTGTCTAGAAATTACTCTATTATAAGATTCACTGAGTTACATTGCTTGCCGCAAGACTGGTTAGAACCAGTAAAGGGTTGTTTGAGGTCAACATGGGTCGAAGTTGTACGAAGTACATCTTGTGAGACAGTTGTCATGGGTAAAACATTGGCTAATGGAAGAATTGAAAAGAAATGTAGTACCTGGATGGGATTGACCAAGAGGCCAGAGGCAACTACTGTATAGGAAGGGTGTCTTCCCCTAATCTTTAATGTCTCATTGATCCATAAATGCTGCAGGGAAGTGTGAAAAAGACATAAATACCAGGGCAAATCAATGGTCTGTGTCCCATCCCACCCATTGACTGACTAGCTCAGTACATAACTCAAGAAGAACTTTCTTCTAAGCACTAGACACCTTGGGTGTCTAGTCTTTAACAAAAAGTGCTGATATACATCCAGTTTGTATATTGGGGTATAGTATATGCCTCTACATAGTTTTGATTCAGTCATGTTGCTGCAGTCACTCAGTCTTGCTAATTCACTCTATACAGTATCCACAAGATCAAAACATATCTGACAAGAGTATGCATCACAACACCTGGTCCAGGCTTTAGTCTAGTCTTGATTTGCTTCTGACAGGAGTACCTCCACATGTTACCAAGGTGCTGCAGTTGATTGAAAATGCAGTGGCAAGTCTGGTGTTCAGCCAGCTGAGGTATGCACATGTCAGTCCTCTTTTCAGCACACTAAATTGGCTTTCTTCTGTAGCAGGATGTATTACGTTCAAGTTCTTGATGCTTACCTACAGATTTGCACCTATGTATAAGAAGACACCTGTGTTCCTTCTCATCTACTCAGATCTGCAGATTAACAACGTCTGGTGATGTCACCTTTGTGTAGCATCAAATCTCATCCCAGCCACTTTTCACGTGTAGCTCCTAGCTGGTGTAACGAGCTGCCCACTTCCATTCGAAATTTGAATTCCTTTAATGTGTTTAAGTGTTTCGGGGTGAATTCCTATCTAATTGGTATTATTGGTTAGGTTTTGTTTAACCTAGGAAATGTAACTGTTTTTTTATCCCAAGCTCTTCACTTGTGGTGATCAATTTCATAACCTTTTCCTGTAACATTCATTCCCAAACAGTACCCCAGAATGACATTTACTTGATTATGTTAACCTCTTTTATAAGTCGCTTTGGATAAAAGCATTTGCAAAGCAAATAAATGTAAATTAACATGTAAATGCTTCAGCTTTAGGCACATTTTAGGAGTTAAGGATATTTGAGTTTAACATTTATAATCAGTGAATAAAGAGTTGTGTCTACTCCCCTGTTTTGGTCAGTCTGTGACTGGTATCAGTGAAATCACAGCCTGACCCCTAACTAATGGGTAAACAGGCAGAAGTTAAATCGGGAATGTTATTAGAGGAGAGTGGGGTCCCTTTGTGATATCCGTATAACAAAACAAAAACGAACATACTGTACAAAGCAAGGGGCACACGAGGGGAACGCAGGACCATTACAAATAAAATAGATGCAAATGAAAAATTCAATATTAATTGGTAATAAGACAATGTAGACATTCATCTGTCAATTTTCTGAAATTGCCTATTAGATTACAATGTAGAAGGGGAGCCAAGATCCAGTGCAATATTGGGTAGAAGGCAGGAATGCCAAAGAAATAAGAGGCCAGTCCATTTCAGAGCAGACTTCCAGACACCCTCATACTTACTCATACCAGACAGTTAGCCTAACGCATGTGATTTTGAGATATGGGAAGAAACTAGAGTACCTGACAAAGTCCCACACAGACAAAGTGAGAATGAGCAAACTGCATAAAGACGCTGGCCAATCCAGGAACCCAGAGTCTGAGCCCCCTGAAGCAGTGAGACAGTCAATCTAATTTCAGTGCCTCTTAGCTACCTATGTCTTGAAACTATAATCAATGTGTATACTTTTTCCATATTTAAAGTTGTCCATTTTTTTAACTGGAAATATGAATAATATACTTTTGCGCATTTTCCTAAAAAGATCCTTCTGAGGAAGTGGTTGCTATTATTATTAGTGGGAGTACATCAAGAACTGAGCCCCCACAACCTTTTAGACTGTTTTTAATTTATTTACTTATTTGTTTTTCAATCATCTTTTAAAAAAATAACAAGTAAGTTCATTAAAAAGCTGAAGCGTTTGCCTTCAGGCTTAATAATTAAGTCAAGCAATTAGCAGGATTACAGACTCTAAGAACCCATCAACTCTTATGCTTTACACAGTTTTTTCTTATTCTTTGTTCTTTCACTCTATTTAAAATGTAGCTCACTTTGAAACATGACAGTTATCTCAAGTGACTAATAGGTTTGCAGATAGTAAAGACAAGATATTAACTTGGCATGTTTTTGGAAGAATAAATGGTGTTAAAATAAAAATGAAAACTGACACAAGTGCAGCATTCTTTACCATATTCCAAAAATAACATAGGCTGCAATTTAAGAATGAGAACTTACTGTAAGCCCAAGTAAGCACAATTTGATCATAGTTATGACCGAGAGATGTGCCATAATTTACAACTTACCTTCTATTGTTAACAATTGATGATACTCAATCACTTGAATTAATACATGTCAGAAGTGCATAAAACGGCTGGTGACAATGATGAACACTTAAGTAACGAAAGCTCCTCAGTATTTACATCTAAATTTGATATTCTAGAATTATCAGATAAAAACATAATGTGAAACATCAGTGCCAACTATCTTTGTCAGCACAATGTAGACCCAAGAGCTACTTAATACTACAGTAGAATTACCAGATTAACCAGCGTTTGTGTATCAGCTTTTATCCCTCAAAACCAGAGAATTTCCAGTTCCATTGTCTCAAAACACCACTCACATCTACAGTTATTCCCAGTTTCAAATAAAAAGTAACTGCGTCAGATCTGGGGCAGGGGGTTGTTGTTGTATCGTGATTGTGACTGAAAGAATAAAAGTAAAAAGAAACAGGCTAACTTTTACAAGTACTATAAATTTACACCGGCTGTTACATACACAAATCAAATGTATGTTTTTATTGTACAGTATTAACAATAAGAGTAGCTCACTACTCAAAACGGTAAATTTGTGGTGGAGTTGGTTTCGAACTGACAACCTCTGGATTGTAAGTCAGCAGTTTTTACCACTGCACCACAAAAGCTGTCGTATTGTACTTGCACCTTTTGTGAAAGTGTTTATTTGATATTTGGCCATCAGCCTTCACACATTATACATTTCATGTCTACATTTTGTCATTTATTACTAAAACATAAAAAACGTTTCTGTTTTAACAATGTGTTTACATTGATTGTTGTAGACACAGAACACACATGAAATTATTTACTCTATGCAATTCTAGGTAGCTCACTCCCAGATAATCAAGGCAGGAACTGGGAGAACTTCTTGCCCGTTCTGTGGCAGTGCCCCCCACTGATGGTATAGCAGGCTGCTTGCTGCTTGTGCTTATCAACACATTTATAAGACAAAAGACACTGACGGAGAGGTGAGAAGGGATTTAAGGTGAGTCGGATTTATCATAGGCTCTGGTAATTCTTGTGTTAAACTACAATCTGAAAGTCTACTTACAATGACCAGGTAATGACCTTGGATAGGCTGTGAACAATACCCTTTGCAAAATTATCTGCCAGTCAGAAATTCAGAAAGCTTGGCATTTCCTTGGTCTGCTAGAAGTTTAAAGCAAAACTTTTATTCACAGAGGGGTGCTGTTTCTGTATAATAGATTTACATTGTGGTGTTCTCAGTGCTTCTGCTCTTTTTCAGAAAATAATGAATTGGGCATCATAGTTTCTGAATAGAGCAGTAAGTCATCTTGAGACACATTGATAGCATGAACTGATGCAAAAATATATAAAATCTTTAAATATTTCAACAGCTTTATTTTGTTTCTTCAAAAGTAGTTTGAACTTTTCAGGGTATGTTGACATATTTTCTAAACTTTATTCAAAGTACTGTTTTTATTATTTTTTTATTAACCTTTATTAATAATAACACTAATTATATTTATATAGCACTTTCTCGCTACTCAAAGTGCTATATGTAGACAAAGGAGAACCACTTTCACCACCAAAAATATGTAGCACCCACCTAGATGATGCAATGGCATCCATTACTGTGCTTGTATGCTCAACATACGTTAGCATGCTTTATTAGGCGGTAAAGGGGTGAGAGAGATAGAGACAGGGGATGATTAGAGGACCAGAATAGATGAGGCTGTGATGTGCAGTTTAGCCAGGACATCGGGATAAACCATAATCTTTTCAAAAGATGTCCAGGGATCTTCAATGACCACAGAGAGTCAGGATCTTAATCTCATCTGACGTACAGAACAATATTTACAGCAGTCTTCCTGTCACTACACTGGGATATTGGGATCGACACACAGACCACAGTGTAAGCCTCACCAACATCTCTTCCAGCAGCAGTCCTAGCTTTTTCCTAGATGGTCTCCCATCCTAGCACTTACCAGGCCCAAACATGGATAGGTTGTGGTGGTTGACCTGTTTTGAAGTGTAGGTGGTATTTATTTGCAATATATTAGTAGGACTTTGAAATTCAGACTTCTACTTGCTTTCATTAAAATAAACACATTTTTCAACACAATAATAGCCTATACCAATAGCTTTCAAACTGGTCGCCAATGACAATGGGGGACTGTGCTTGGGAGACTGTAGGATATAGAATATATTAAGGAAAAGTGGACTACAATTCCTCCACAGATACTGGTTATTCCTTATTATTCTTATCAAAATTTCTTTCTCTTTTTTTTTTGGCATGTATAGCACTCTGAGCTACATCCTTTGTATGAAAATGTGCTACTAAAATGAACAATGTTGTTGTTGAATGATAAGAAGTATTTGGTGGCAGTCATTAGGATGAAACGTGGTGCCACCAGTTATTAAGTGTAAAGTGAAATTACTTTTCACACCTTGCCTGTTGATTTTGGATAACTTTGTTCATTAGATAATTTAAATTAGTAAACAGTGTAAAATGATCTACATGACACAGGAAAAGAGGTTTGGGGGCAGGCGCCCATATACTGGCAATAGGCTGCCAAAGTTGAAGGAAATTGGTGGTTCAAATGATACAGATCAGTCCATAACAAAGAACAAAGTAAACAGGCAAGCATGGTGGTTATATAGTGGGAAACGGGAAATGATGTCATCAGACAGGAACCCGAAGTGATACCCTCGGGCCCGGGCCCGGAAGTGACGTGGCTGGAACTGGAATTGAAGTCCTCGAGCCCAGGACCTGAAGTGACATGACCGGAACTGGAATTGATGTCTTGGGACTGGAACTGGAAGTGATGTCATAGGACCCAAGTTGAAATTCCCGTGATCGATCTGTCAATGGAAAAGAATAAGGATTAGTGCACTCTGCCATCCCCTGGTTTGGCGAGGAATTACCGTCTTTTGCGTCTTTTAGCGGCCTCCAATGCTCACGTGTGTGACAACAGGAATGTGTGCTCAGGTGCTGTTTATCTAATATGAGATTTTGGTTAAAAATCTAAAAACATTCAGTGTCCAAAATGAACAGTAACAGAAGAAATCAGTAATGGGTCAAATACTTTTTTTCATCACTCTACATTTATACTTAATATGTGTAAGGAAATGTTTGCAGGTGCAAATATGCTTATATTGAATGTATTAGTCAGTATGTTTTGTGACTAACAATAATTCCCTGGTGAGTTTAATTAAATTATTTTCCCTAAAGATATCTGGACAGTTTAAAAAGAGTGCAGCTGCTCGTTTTTAAGGTTCGACTGGTGCAGAAGCAGTCAATGATAATGATATACTGTTTATTCTTTGCGGTGTGGCATACAATGTATCCAGACAGTGTTTCAAATTGATCTCTGCTTTTACCAAATCTATTCAGGGTCATAGGACCCCAAAAATCTATTATGGTACCAGCAGGACAAAAGTGGCCCTAGATGGGTTTATTGTCATGTGCTACTTTACTTGCATGTCTGACCAAAATTTATTTTTTAATAAAAAAATATATCTGTAGTGGAAAAATTATTATTTCTCAGGAAGAAGAACTCTATTTTGTGGGCAGATGTCAAGTATGACTCCCTGGTGACTTTTATTAAATTAGTTTTTAGACAGGTAGGTAGAACGAGTGAAAAAAAAAATTTACTGCTCCTTATTTTATTAAAGTTAGTCCTCTACAGAAGCAGTGCATGCACATTCTTTCTTGGGTATTAATTTAGCCTGCCAGCCTTTAATTTGGATTTTTGGGGGATTTGCATTAGTAAATTTTAAATTTTCATGAAATGTATTTGAAACTGTTATGCTTGCTTCATGCTGGTTTGTTTAAAGCTTGATAACTATGGATTAAATTCCATCAGGAGACAGAAAATAGAAGATGTTTTTCGTGGTCAGTATAATAAAAACAGATACACAGTGAACCCACAAAAGACACAATGATTTTTTTTGTATATTTTTATGAAATTGTAAAAGCCTGTGATATCCAGTTGAAGGGATGGAATACACTTAGATGTCCTGTATAGACCCAGCTAGACCCCTCCATTAGTCCAGATGTCTTAGTGGGGTTTCCCATTTGCCTGGAATGTCCATTAGACAAATCACAATATTCATCTAACCTCCACCCTCCCATTAAGTCTGATTGTAACCTTAGGTTAGGTGACCTGTTCTCTCATCTCTCATGGGGTGAAAAAGAAAAATGGATTAATGGCTATGCAACCTTACAATCCAAAGCCAGTGGACCCAGTAAACAATTCCCTAGCTGTAAACCAACAAATTTTTTTTAGGGCAAACAAGTAGAGAAGCAGACAGAGGTCAAAACTGGGAGATGTAAAAAAAAAATCATAACAACATAGCCAAGTCATTGGATGAAAATCAATGGCAGAGGAATAAAGCAAAAGACAGGAATCTAAAAGATCAATTCAAAAGCAAGACATTCTCAAAGAAGGTTTAACAAAGCTAATATAAAGACACAGTAATATGGGCGACCTTTTACACCCATTGCTGCAATTACTTGTGGGTTGCAACTAAGTGAGACATGTCCTCTAACCATGGGAAAATATACCTAGGCAACAAGAACAAAGCTTTAGCACTTCCAAAAATACACAAGATAGATGCCAGAATGGAGTTAAAAACAAAAAAATATAACACCAACAAAGACACACAAGGCATCAGTTCAAATGTGCATACAAGTGTCTGAAAACTTCCCAAAAAGAACAATTTTGAAGCTGCAAATGTTTCACTTTAGAAAATATGCCATCAATGTTTCTTGTTGTGATCAATATACTTTATTAATTTTTTTCTTCCTTCTTAATGAATGAATATAATTTTTACATCATTTTGCGGATTTTAAATTTCACATTATTTTTTTATTATTTTAAACTTCTTACTGCAACGGCATTTTTGCTTTCATATGGGAGTTGCCATTTTGTGACATTGCCATCCGGGTGTCTCCCTGGTGGTATTACCTAGAATTACCTGGGCAGCACGACATTACCTAAATAATATCTGTGACTGCATAAAGGTCAATCCAGGCATTTCCAGGGTATCTAAATTTGAGGATAAATAACTTAGGCTTGTGACCTTCTAAAAGGCTCATTTTGGCTAACTTGACTTCTTGCTCTCATTCACATTGATTTGTGTTTCGGTTCTGAGGAAAGATTTGCTGGTCCCTCAGTTTTGACCCCTGCCTGTTACTCACCACATGTCACATTTGATCACATGGTCATTTTCATCAAATCTAGACTTTCTCACTTGAGTTAGCACATTTCATGTCTATGACAACAAAATGAAACTAGTAGTACAAAATTTTATCACAGACTCCAGGCACTATTTTTCTGAGGTAAGGATACCTTCCTGTTCGCTTGTGAGTTCAGAGCTAAAGTAATGGGTGGAGTTTTCACTTAAATAACATAGCTTGAAACCACACATATGTCTGAAGCTGTGTAGCATGGTGAAAAACTGTACAATAATAGAAATGTCATTTATTAGCAAACTGAACACTGTATAGCTAACAGCTTTTACTGTAGGTAGGGCTGCTGCTTCACAGCTCTAACATCTAGTTTTTGAATTCCATGCCTGGTCATTGTCTGTGTGGAGCTTATATGTTCCCTCGAGTGAGAGTGCTGTTTCCTCCTACATTCCCAAACACATGTATTTCAATTTAACTAGCAATTATGGATGGGTCTCTATGTGACTGGGTATATAATGGCAGCTAATTTGTCTAAATTATAAGAAACATGGTATCCATTTAGCAGGTGAACATTGGTTTATCAGGGTTGGGGCTGTGTGATTATAGTAAAAGCCGCAGTATTTTCAATTCACAACAAATAGGCCAGAGAATGCCAGTGTAACAGGATAGAACAAACAGAAATTCATCCTACTGGCAAGCCTGCTACAAGCCTCTGAGCACTGCATTGATTTGTGTCATGTTTTAGCCAGGGTCTCAACCCTAATTTTAATATAATTTCATGTATTGTGTCCTTTAAATGTCTTTATTGCGCATACAATTTTCTACTTTTTTGAGTATTATTTGGGTGATTAATTATTATTTTGTATATTTACAGTTTTTATTTTTATAAATGGATTTAGCTATGTGCCCTGTCCCCCTAAGATAGTGTTTTCGGGGAATGGGGCCACCATGTAATACAATTAGAGGGCTGTCTCTCTTTACCTAATTCTGATCCTGTGGAGGGCTATAGTAGCTACAGATTTTCATTCTAACCATTTTCTAAATTAGTGACCTGTTTTTGCTGCGAATCAACTTCATTTAATTGATTTGTTATTTAAGACTCAGACCATTTAAATCGGGATGAGCAACATCGGTCCTGCTTGGGCCTAAGTGGCTGCAGGTTTTTGTTCCAACCCAGTTGCTTCATGAGTCACTTATTGCTAATGACGCATATATTGCTCAAGTAACATTTTTCTGTTTCATTGTAGTGGTCTCACTTATTAAGATTTTTGACCCCTTAATTGCTTATTTTAGTCTTAAACAGCTGTATTCATGGTTTTTATTCCTTATTTGTTCCTTATTAGCAATAAGATACAAATGAAACGTTCAAGCTTCCAGACACACATCCCCCACCCCCCCGATCTGACGCTGTTTTCAAGTAAAGATGTGGTACAAACTTGTTTTGTTACACCCCCTTTTTATTTGAAAACTGTGTCAGATCTTTTGCGCGAATGAGACTGGGAAAACTGTGGATGTCATTCTCAGTCACGCACAAATAAGTCTGTACCACGTCTTTATTTGAAAATAGCGTCAGATCGGAAGGAGGGTGTGTGTGTCTGGAAGCTTGAACGTGAATCAGACAATAAAACTGGGGGGCTGCACTGAATAAGATCCAGTTTTATGTTCTCAATCACGATCACGCTCTAACACAAACCCGCGCCTCTTCTGATCTGACTCTAACTAACAGCGCCAGCGTAAATTCACACCTGATCTGACGCTGTTCGTTTTCAAATAATATTGCATTAGTGCGATGATGTTTTCTGATTAATTTTATGCCCAATGTCCCATATATTTGTCTCTTTCTTTTTTTCTCTGTGCTGCTTCGACATTGTGCACCAGAAGGCGTGAGCTTATTCAGTGCAGCAGAAACACTCAATAAAACTGAATAAAAAAAAATAAAGTGACAGTGAGATATGAAGAAGGCAGATTCACCAGCGTTTGTGTGTCAGCTTTTATCCCTCCAGATCAGAGAATGTCCAGTTCGATCTGGCTCTTACATACAAAGGACAGTGCATGTGCCCAAAACATTCATATTTATGTGTTACTTACATAAAAGCCAGATCGAATGTTACTTACCCATTTACCTTTATTTACTTACTTCCTACAGTCACAAGTATAGTGTAAAGCTTCCCATGTACTGTACATATACAAAGTACAGCGATGGCAAAAGTGCATTTTTGATCCGATGCAGAAGCGTCGCCGTGATCTGAGTTCACCTCTGTTATAGTGCGTCCATGTGCAAACAGCAGTGTCAAATGCTGGGAGGGGAGAGAGTTGGGATCGTGAACGTGGCTGAGAGAATAAAACTGAATAAAAAAAAAAAAGCTAACCTTTACAAGTATCATAAATTACACCGGCTGTTACAGACTGGTATCAAATGTATTTTTTTATTCTAAAATAGTAAGAATACGAGCAACTCACTTCTCAAAACTGACTCATCTGGGATCAAACCCGTGAAGATTTGATTACGAGTCAACAGTTGATAGCGTTGCCCCACTGAAGCTGTCGTAGCAACTGCGTGTCAATGTCGCACCCTAACGTGGGTTGTTTTTCTGCAGTTATATTTTTGAATGGAAGCGCATTTGTTCTGTTATATTTGTACCTTTTATGAAAGTGTTTCTTTGATATTTGGAATTCAGGCTTCACACATTATACACTTCATGTCTATATTTTGTCAATTATTACTAAAACATGAAAAACATTTCTGTTTTAATTATGTGTTTACATAGATCGTTGTAGACACGGAACACACATGAAATGCAAGTGTTCCAAATAACAATATAGTATTTATAAAAGGTGTCATTTTGCTTGACTTCTAACTCTATACAACTCTAAGCAACTGACACGCAGGTAAACAGACTTGAGCTGAGAAAACTGTGTGCCGGTGGGGGATGTGATAGCAGACTGCTTGCTGGTTATCAACACATTTAAAGGACAAAAGATGCTGACGGAGAGGTGCGAAGCGTTTTAAGGTGGGACGGATCTACGAGTTTTTTCGTAGGCTCTGGTAATTATAGTGTTAAAGAAGACCTGTTAATGGCAAGGATTGTTTTCTACAGCCACTGTGGCCCTCCAGAACCGACGGTGACCACCATTGGACTAGGTCCTATAGATGCAATTCTAAAGTAAGCTTCAAGTCCTGACCTTCAAGTTTCAAGTGAGATCTTAAACTATAAAGGTTACATTCATGCAAGTCAAGTCACTGGATTTGTTCAAACAAGTCAAGTCATAGTTGAGAGGACTTGAGTAAAAATGTGCTTAAGCATTTTGTCACTATCTGCAATTAATCTAATTATGATAATGTCCAAAATATACTAACATCTAAGGTGAGAACAGACTTTCTCAGAAAAAAGTGATTCTTAACAAGAAATGGTATAGAAATACAGTTAATTATTTTACTTTGAAGTACTTTGTGTAATTACTATTGGGTTTCCACAATTTTCCCATAAATGCATTGCATGTAAAGGACACCACAGTTAAAAAAATAAATTTTGTAAGTCTATGCCATTTCACAGTAATATAGCTGCATAATCAACTCAATTACATCATTTGCATATTTGTTCATTAACAAAACATTTTAATAGTCTACCCTCATTTGCAATGCATTGCACTGTAGAAAATTATGCTTGACAGGATGTTATGAGTGATGTGGCTGAATTATCCCCCCTTCATGACTACACACCTGCTCATCAGGTAACTGGATGCAGGCACTGCCAGGACTCTCACTGCCGCTCTGAACAATGAGGGAGAGTCAGTTTGGTTATAGCCCGAAACAGAAGACTGTTCTGAGCATCACTGATATCCAAGTAGCACTTCAACTTTCAGCTTTTTAAAAATTTTATGGTATGACAAAAATAACTCTAATTTACTACCACCCTTGCTTGAGCGCTGTTCTGGCTACATTTGGGCCTGGGGTCTGCTCAACCTGTGTTGCCTGTTCCACGATCATTTCTAATAAACAAAATTACATAGGTATATCAAAGGTAGTTATAGAAGATAAAAGATGTCACGCATATGCGTCTGGGTACAATATTCCTGGCTCTGCGGTTAACAGTTCCATTCCAGGACGAGAGGGGGCACCAACACTAACAGTATCTTCTTTGCCATAATGCCAAAAAGCCGCTTGAGGAGGACATTTAACCACAGCAACCCCAGCTTGTATAATGTTCATTTTTAGTTGACAAACTTTTCTCATGTCCACTGATATCTCATGATACAATGAAATAGCATGAGAGTTGTGAGTGCAAGCTTTCCAAATTGTCATGCAGCTATTGAGTTAAATAGTTAAAGCAAACTCTGATTTTAAATTAAAACTCTAAAAGGCTTAGCCACTTAAGCAAAATCTAATTCATCTGGTTCGCAACTCAGGTAGCATATCACAGGTATTGTATTGTGACACCTCTGCCCTTCTGAAAAAATCTAACAGTTGTGAGTTAGAGAATAGGGCTGCGACGTTAACACTAGCCCGAGGAAAGAGCGCTTATCGGACCTTACTTACTTTATATGATAGAGCGTTTAAGACGCTTTTCCTTGCCACATCCTTTTGTGCAGATTAGTAGTGAACCCTCATTTGCATCAGTAATTGGAAAATACTTTGACTGTGTGTTGTACTCATAACGCATGTGAGCAGTAGGAATCTTGAGTTGGGGTGGGATAGCGTTGATCAGGGCTAGATGGGGCAGTGAGAAAAGACTCGGCAGAGTGCAGTCTGGGAGACAATCTGCGGGTTCCAGATATAAAGTGGTACATTATTGGAACAACGAAGCATCAGTCATAATATCTGGGACCATCTCTAGCTAGCATCCCTGTCTTTATTAATTTGGAAATGATAAATAAAAGTTTGAAGATGATGTTATTATGCCTGTGATTTTTGACCCACACATCTTGCAGGTGGCTAGTCCATTCTTTGCAATATAGTCTGCAGTAAAATGAGAATAACTAAAACTTATAATCCTCAGTGCTGATCCTTCCAATGCTTTTGCCTTCTAACATGCTGATTAGTCCTGATGAATTATTTGGGTACAGAGCACAAAGATATATTACCTGAATGTAAATTAAAGGGAAAACAACAGAAGAGGGTTAAATATTTAAAGCTATATAAATATAATATATAATTATTAAATATCACATTGGTGTGATTTTCTGATTGCAAAACAAGAAATGAAAAAAAAAAAAACCACCAGCTTATTAAATGAGATAAACGATAAATGGTGGCAATTGTGGCAGGGAATATTCCAGTGCTGTAATGAAATCTTTGTCAATAACTTTAAAATATTAAACAACAAAAATAGTACAAAATGGCTGTAGGGAAGCTAAATCACACTCATGACGTCTAATGTGATGCTCATACTTTAAAGGCACTTGCCATTACAACAGGAAATTAAAAAGAGTCAAATTTAAATGTATATAAAGCAGGGAAGGAACCATTTTTTCCTTTGTGCTTTTGTACTACATAGCCATGCTACAGATGTTGAAGTGCTTATGAGTGTGTGTAAATACAGTAGCCCCTTGTGATCCGTGGGGGTTAGGGGTGCAGGATGAGAAAATCTGCAAATAAAATTTGGACCCATGATTACTATATATTCCATGTGTACTGCACTAAATAAGATGTGAAACATTGCAAGAAATGTGAGATAGAATAATCACTGCTCAATCAAATCACTTGTGTGTGAGGCTGGCTGCCAAGACAAAGAAGCATAGTATTCCTCATTAAAAACTGCATGGTTCAGAAGTTCTTTAGTGACCTGTAACATTTTACAGAAATTAACTTGTTATAAATTTGTGGGTATGTTTATGGTAGTAAATGACAAAAATGATTAATATTACAGATACAAAAGAAATCCAACAACATACTAAGCACAAAATGATAAACACTCACAACACAGTCCAGTTTCACAAATGTAGATGATGGTGCTGAAATTATGAAATGAAGTTATGCAATGTTTTATCCTACCATGATGCCAATGTATGTGAAGATTTGTAGAAGTTGGGAGCGCTCACAGATGAAGACATTTTCTGACCCTGACAAACAAGCGAGCACAGGACAAGAGCATAAATCCAGAAAAAACTGTAAGCCAATGGGTGTAACTATAAGCCACGTGTACACTTAAGCATTGAAACAAAGACACCCTCGACTGCGATCCTGCTGGCTTGTTACAGCTCACTTTTAAAACTAATGCCCTCATCTTTCACCCAGCTGCCCAATGAAGCAGTACTCCCAGGATTTGCAGACCATTTAGGCAGCAGGGCTACAGCATCGGATGTGGTTTTCTGCAGTAGGTCACAAAACGTACAAAATAATTTCCATTTAATTAATTTGTTGTTGATGTCAAAAACAAGTAATAAGGGAACAAAAGGAAAGACATTTTTCTATTTTGATTCTGAAGAAAACCTCCCCACAGACGAGCACCCAAAACCCACCCCAGCTGGAATCTATTTAACAAGTGGATTAAATTGGAAATGATGGAACATGCAGGTCACTAAAAAGTCCCAGAAGCTCACGTGCCTGGCTGAGGAAAGAAATCTAATAGAATAGTGACAAATTTCAAATCGGGGGCTCACTATCAGCCATGACTTGATCAAGGAGATAGTATTTTCCCATTTACTATAAGTATGCACAGGTGCCCTATTAATCCAAATGACTGACAATTCTAATAAAGTAAGGTTGTAAAAAGAGGGCTTCCAGACTGAAAAAGTAACAGGATCAGGATTCTTCTATTCGAGATTCAAACTACAGTAACACCCTGCTTAATGCAGGGGATATGTTCCAAGAAATCCCAGTGCTAAACGAAACAGCATTAAACGAAGTAACCTTACCACATAAATAATGGGGATAGGGGAAACAGGTTAGAGAATAAAAAATTTTACCTTTTTTTTTTTGTTTTATTTTTTAACGTATAATTAAATACAGTACATTTTTATTACACTAACTATAGACATGTTTTATTGTGAATATTGATTTTTATTCATAAATCATTCATGAAAATCAAAAAATATTTGAGTAAATACATCATTTATGTTTGTGATGAGGAAGGTTCTTCCTCATTTGACAGTTTTTGTTTTTTTGTGAAGAAGTCTTCTAACATCATTGCCACAATGGGCTTTAACAGGTCCTGCCTCTTGACAGACCCCAGCCTTGACTCACTAAGAAGACAAGGAAAAACTCCCAAAAAAATCCCAGTAGGGAAAAAATGGAAGAAACCTCGGGGAAGGCAGTTCAAAGAGAGACCCCTTTCCAGGTAGGTTGGGCATGCAGTGGGTGTCAAAAAGAAGGGGGTCAATACAATACAATACAATACAATACACAGAACAGAACAAATCCTCAATACAGTATACAAATAAAAATCTTAGAAGTATGTAGCAGAATTTAACAGTAGATGATATCACATAATATGATTTGGATTTGTTTAGAGTCCTGGAGACCTCAGCCATCAAGCTGCCTCCCCCATTTGGCCATTCCACGGCTGAAACAGTTCTGGGTCTGCCAATCCGATGAATGGACCCCTATTTCCCATGATTCCTGCAATCCTCCATCAGGGATGACTTTACCTTAGGCAGGTAAAACAACTTAGCAGGTGGCCCGTGGCACCAAGTGCCACATTTGAGTACCGAGAAGAGAAACACAATAGGTGAGGGTTAGTATCAAATTATAACTATCATGTTACTTATGTTTTAGTGCTAATGACTAACAACAGAGATGCAGTCTGTACAGTTAATCAGCAGCTCTAGTCAGGATATGCTAAACTGAAGTAGTGAGTCTTCAGCTGGGATTTGAAAGCTGAGACCAAAGGAGCATCTCTTATAGTAGCAGGCAGACCATTCCACAGTTTAGGGACCCTGTAAGTAAAAGCTCGACCTCCCACTGTTATTTTTTTAATCCTTGGAATCCTAAGCAGACCGGCATCTTGAGATCTTAATATGTGCTCTGGTTTGTAAGTCATGATAAGTTCAGACAAGTAAGCCGGACCTTGGCCATTTAATGCTTTATATGTTAAAAGGAGGATTTTGAAATCTGCCCTAAACTTAACCGGAAGCCAGTGTAAGGATTTAAGAACTGGAGTTATGTGTTCATATTTTCTTGTTCTTGTAATAATTCTTGCAGCCGCATTTTGGATTAACTGGAGGCCGTATAAAGAACAGTTTGAACAGCCAGTGAACACCGCATTGCAGCAGTCAATCCTACTAGAAATAAATGCATGAATTAATTTCTCAGAGTTCTGTTTATTTAGAAAGTGCCTTAATTTCCTAACATTTTTAAGATGGAAGAAACATGATTTGGACAGCTTTGTAATATGTGCTTTAAATGACATGCTAGAGTCAAAGATAACTCCAAGATTTTGGGCTGATTCAATGAAATTAATGGGAATTCCAACTGAGTTAAATGATGACAAAATATTGTTGTGATCAACGTCATTCCCTCCAACAATTAACATCTCTGTTTTATCTGTATTTAAAGACAAGTAGTTCTCATCCATCCACTCCTTTAATTCACTAACACAACTAATTAAAGACAACATCAGAGAAACTTCATTTGATCGAAATGAAAGGTATAACTGGGTGTCATCTGCGTACGGGTAAAAATTAACATTATGTTTCCTAATGATAGATCCCAGTGGAAGCATGTAAAGTGAAAACAGTAAAGGTCCTAGTACTGAGCCCTGCGGGACACCATATTGAACTTCTGTGTATAATAATGGAGTGCTGTCAGCACATTTCTGTACGTATTGGAATCAATTTAATAAATAAGAACTAAACCAAGCGAGCACGGGGCCTGTAAGCCCAACATCATTTTCTAGCCTGTGCAGTAAAATAGAATGGTCAATGGTGTCAAACGCTGCACTTAAGTCTAACAACATATTTACAGTGGAGTTTCCTTCATCAGAAGATATCAGAATGTCATTTACAACCTGTGTTAGTGCCGTTTCTGTACTATGACCAGTGCGGAAACCAGACTGGAATTTCTCAAATAAATTGTAATGCGTAAGATGTGACGGAAGCTGATTTGCAACTACTTTTTCTAGTATTTTAGAGAGAAAGGCTAAATTTGAAATAGGCCTATAATTATTTAGTATTTGTGGGACTAGGTCTGACTTTTTAAGTAATAGTTTAATGACTGACACTTTTAGTGCATCAGGTACTGTGCCATTCAATAATGAACTATTGATAATGTTTAGAATAGGCGCTGCTAGAACATCCATGGCACTTTTTACTAGTTTTGTTGGCACTGGATCTAGAGAACAAGTAGTGGGCTTCATTTTAGAAATTAAAGTTAAGACTTCCTGCTCAGTTACAGGATTAAAATTACTAAAGTCCTGAATGCAATGTGAGACAGGGCCTGCTAAGCTAGTATTTGGTTTGTACTGTGATGCTGAGATCTGGGATCTTCTATTTTTAATTTTATCATTAAAGAAGTTCATAAAGTCTGTACTGCTAATATCTGTTGGTATTTTGCACTGTAAATCTGAATTCCCATTTGTTAATTTAGCAACTGTTCTAAACAGTACCCAAGGATTTTTATTATTGCTATCTATTATTGTAGAATATTATTATGAGCGAGCTTTAAAGAGAGCTTTTTTATATTTTTAACACTCTCTGTCCATGCAATTTGAAAGACATGTAGCTTTGTTGTTCTCCATCTGCACTCCGGTTTTCTACACTCTACTTTAAAAGCTCAAGTGTTTTCATTAAACCAGGGAGAGTTTCTATGTGCTTTGATCACTTTTATTTTAAGGGGAGCCACTGTGTCCAGAGCATCTCTCAAGGTCACATTATAATGTGATGTTAGCTGATCTAAATTGTTTTCCATGCTTACATTTGATGTTAACTGACCTAAATGGTTTTCCACAATTACACTCGACTTACTCAAGGTATCTACACATTTTGAAGCAGAATTACAATCTAGATGTCGCACTGTCTTTGTTTTAATCTGTGAGTGTGTAGGCAAGGGCAGGACTAAATCAAATGTAATTAAGTAGTCATCGGAAATAACTTCATTTAATTGAGTAATATTTAAATTTTGAATTTCAACTTTATAAGTTATAATTAAATCTAATGTATGGTTATGATTATGAGTTTGACCTTTGAAAATTTGACAAAATCCTACTGTATTTAACAAATAAGTAAAACATTTGCTAAAGGTGTCTGTTTCCACATCAATGTGTACATTAAAATCCCCCATCAGTACTACGTGATCATAATTTATAGCCAAATCAGATAAATGATTGCTAAATTCAGTCATGAACAATGAATATGGCCCTGGTGGTCTGTAGACTAGCACTATAATTGTGTTGGAATCTGTTTTAATATTTAAAATGAATGCGTCTAAGGATGTAAAGTTGCCTAGATTTTTAGACGTGATTTGCATTTTGTTGCAATGAATTATTCCAAGTCCTCCTCCTCGACCAGAATCTCTAGACTTATTAAGGAACGAGTATCCATCCGGTGACGCCTCAGCTAGGGGGACAGTGTCACATTTACTAAGCCAGGTTTCAGTGAGAAGACATAGATCAGATTTTGTTTTTAATATAATATTATTTACCAAAACAGCTTTACTGTCAAGAGAGCGAATGTTCAATAAGCAGCATTTAAAACTGCATGTTTTTTTCTGAACTGGTGATATATTTTTTTGTTTTAATTTGAAGTAAATTTCTATTACACATTCCCCTGGTGGAGGGTCTGGTTTTATCCCTTGGTCTAATTATACACCTTATTTTTTGGTTATCAATTAATTTAAGGTTTGTATCAAGACTAAATTTGCTGGATATGACACTTTGTCTTACCTTTGAACTTCTACCAAATTTGGATTGTTTTGTATAAACTTATCCATAATTTCCATAATAGTGACTAAACTTTTTTTAGAAAAAAAAGGAAGAAAAAGCAAAGCAAATAGTCACTATTTTCCTTTTGTTCCTCATCTTCAGAAACACTAATTTGGCGATCACCTGCATCTATTCATCTGAGCACCTGTATTTTAGTTTCCAGCGAAATGCTTTTTCTTGTCACTTTACTTTCTTTTTCTTTGCAACCACTCATTTTAAAACTAAAAAGGGATAATTGTTATTTATTACAGTAAAATAAAATGTTATGTTTATATCCTTATAAAATAACGTTGATGACCAATCATAAATGAACAATGACGCAGCAGGCATAAGTAATGTACTGTACTGCACTGATATCAAATGCGCCACAAGACTGCATATGAGTATCTAATCAAGTCATGCGATTGCAGTGAAAACCGACATTTTCGCAGAAAACTGCACTTTTATGTGACTACAAAGTGAATCAGTGAAAAATTTGAATTTGAAAAACAAAACGTGTAATACCGAAACAGTGTTAAGCGGAGCAGCATTAAGCGAGGTCTTACTGTATTAGACTTTTGGCTGCTATCATGTCCAATGAGATAATGCACTGTTGTGAAGAGAAAGAGTAAAGAAATCTAACAGAAGTAGAGTGGAAGGAAAGCAAGGAATAGAGATAGATAAGATGGAAGAGAAAGCAGTAGCAATTGAAGCTCAAAGAACAGCAACAGTCGGGCATTTCCAGAATATGTGGAGAAAGGTGCCATGTACATTAGGGGGACACTAATGGTAGACTGCATCAGGGGCTAAGTCCATCAGGAAACACTTTATAGAGTAATAATAAACTCTGTGATCATTGATCCATTATTGAGTGACTGGGAAAGGTGTAGTTATGGAATCACGAAGATGGGCATACAATTGAAGAACGAGTTTAACCTGTAAATAGAAGAAAAGGAGGAGGAAGGAATAGAATATTTTTCTTTCAGAAACTGAAAAGAGGTGAGCCCATTTCCATCAACCAAATCACAGAGTGTGCTGATACCACATGAAGCTCAAAGTGGGTAAAGGGGGAGTCACCCACCAACATTGAGAGAGCCATTATGAAACAATGGTGTTGAACCAAGGTGCATTTCTACTATGTGCCAAACAGACAGAACATAATTTATAAGAGGATTATAGTCATCCATTCCCTTTTTTGTTCTGAACCTGATAAATGGTAGGTGTTGCAGAGTGTGTCTATAAGTAGCCAGGATGGAGGGGAAAGTGGGGAATTCAGTCATAGGGATAATGGGCAAAGAACATATGCCCAATAGTTCATTTCAAAATCTGGAAGGGAGATACTTCTGCCTGTCCTGGCTTGAATCAAAAAAGGAGTGTTTGATGGCAGGTCTTTTAACGCTCCATAAAAAGGAGCTGATAGCTGATCTGACCTGGATCCAAAAGGAGGAAGGTGGGGGAAGAGGGAGCATTGAGCTGACAAAGTTTAAACAAGGGACAATGTTAATTTTAATGATTGCCAAACGAACCTTGAAAGGAAAGAGAGGGGTTATTCCAGGAGTGCATTGACCGTTTTACTTCATTAAAGATGGTATGGAAGTTTGCCCGTACAATATCAGTAATGAAAGGAGTGATTATTACTTCCATTTAATTATTGATAACAAACCCACAAATTGGTCGATCTGCAAATCTTAAGGGCCAGTCTCTGGTAGGAGTAGTAACAGCAGTCGTATACAGATATTAATATATAGTACAGTAGAGAAGAGAAAGAGAAGAGCGACTAGGCTGATTCCAGGGCTACAGGGATTGAATTATGAGGAAAGATTAAAAGAGCTGAACCTATACAGTTTAAGCAAAAGAAGATTAAGAGGTGACATGATTGAAGTGTTTAAAATTATGAAGGGAATTAGTACAGTTATTTTAAAATGAGTTCATCAAGAACACAGGGACACAGTTGGAAACTTGTTAATGGTAAATTTCGCACAAACATTAGGAAGTTTTTCTTTACACAAAGAACAATAGACCCTTGGAATAAGTTACCAAGTAGTGTGGTAGACAGTAAGACTTTAGGGACTTTCAAAACTTGACTTGATGTTTCTTTGGAAGAAATAAGTGGATAGGACTGGCAAGCTATGTTGTGCTGAATGGCTGTTCTCGTCTAGAGTGTTCTAATGTTCTAATATCTAAAGAGAGTGTGGTTAAAGGTATTCTATTTAAATTCACTTCAATATATTTTATTAAATGTGCTTCTCAAACAGTAAAAGAAACAAGCAAAACCATGCAACATTTAGATACATAACAGCGCTTAAGTATATATACAGTAACAGAGCCATTAAAGAGTCTCTGTAAATTGTCTCAACTTCTTCTAAAGAAGGAATGCTAAATGTAGGAATATAATATAAATCTGATTAAAAAAATATAATTAAAATTCTGATGAAAGTAAAAGTCTAGGAGGATTTAAATTCAGCAAAGTGACACATGTGAGTGTCTATAACTACCAATGAGATGCAATCTGAGGATGTCTGTGTCACTTTTATTGCAGGGTCTTGTTCCACGTCCAAATCTCGGATGAGATATGTTTGTTAATGTACAAGCATGTAACTGGCAGGAAAGACGGAGGAACTGGTCAGAAACTGTTCCACACATTTAAATTTCCACACCATTTTTGTAAAGTAGCTCACTGAGGCTGCAGTGTTGTAACCCTTAGTCTGGTAGTTCAGTACCCTGTTGCTACTGACCTTGCTGTCACTATGTGAGTTGCGGAGAGTCGTGAACATGGTAGCACATCTATCAGTCACCACCAAAGAAAAAAAGAAAGGTTGTACAATTCTTATAGACAGAAGGTGTTAAAGGAACTGAAATCAACTTGTTTATGCATTCACTCTGGGGATAATGCTTTTACTCACTGAAGTGTATATGAGTGGATTGAAATGTTTACAAACAGACAAGTGTGTTGAATGCAGAGCACCTGGAATGGCTGTCAACATCAACTGCTAATGAAACGCAGGGGTGCCATTGACAGATGGAAGAACAATGATAGAGGAAATACTGACTCGAAAAGATTATCTTTTTTCAGGTGATGATGTATTGAAATAAACAGTACATAACTGGCCCAACCAAAACACAATTTTTCCTTAAGACATTCAGAAACTGGTGAACCTCTAACATGAGTAAACTCAGAAGCAGGAAAGGTAATTGAGGAAGTAATGAACTCAATTCAACTTAAAATTATTACACTACATTATTCCCTCTCCCATCTGAAGAACAAAGACTCCTACATCAGGATGCCCTTTGTTGACTGCAGCTCCGCCTTTAACACGGTTACCCCCCATAAACTCACCCATTAACTGTCTGCACTTGGCCTGCACCCAACCCTCTGTGACTGGCTCCTAGACTTTCTGACTGGCAGGCCCCAGTCTGTCAGGATTGGTAATAGGATTTCAACCACCGTTACCACAAACACAGGCACCCCACAGGGATGCCTCCTCAGCCCCATCCTCTACACCCTGTTCACCCACAACTGTGTTGCCTCCCACAAAGATAACATCATCCTAAAGCAGATGACACCACAGTGATTGGACACTTCACTGGTGGGGATGAGGAGGCCTACAGGAGGGAGGTGGACAGTCTGGCATCATGGTGTGAGGACAACAACCTCATCCTCAACACACACAAGACGAAGGAGATGATAGTGGACATGAGGAAGGAGAGGAGACCTCACCGGCCACTGTTCATCCGAGGGCTTGAAGTGGAAAGGGTGAACAGTATTACATACCTGGGCGTCTACATCAGTGAAGACCTCACTTGGACACTTAACACCACACAGCTGGTCAAGAGGGCTCAACAGCGGCTGTACTTTCTGAGGAGGCTGAGGAAGTTTGGTATGTCGACTAAGATTCTTGGCAACTTTTACAGCTGCATTGTTCAGAGCATCTTGACCAGCTGCATCACCATGTGGTACGGCAACACTGCTGCTATGGACTGCAAATGCCTGCAGAGAGTGTCAAAGACTGCTGAGAAGATCACCAGGACCCCACTGCCCTCTCTGCAGAGCATCTACAACTGCAGAGTCAGCAGGAGAACTGCCTCGATCCTCAGGAACCCCAAAATACGAACTGTTCACACTTCTACCCTCATGTAGGAGGTACAGAAGTATGAAATGCAGGACTTCCAGAGTAAAGAACTCTTTCTTTCCCAAGGCCATTATACTCCTATAATAACTGACTGGAGTTTATAACCATGGGCCACCTCATTCTATGTACCTCACGTAACTGTATTTGACTTGTCCATCACACACCTACCTACACAATTACACTTTATACTTCTATTCTGTTTTTATACTTTATGCTGCCTCTGTTACTTATTATCTGTCTGCTACTTATTATTTATGTTTATCTTTATACGTTGGTTTTGCCATTTGGTATGGACAGCAAAGAAAGAATTTCATTGTACAGGGACACGTGTTTCCTTACTGTGCACATGACAATAAACTTAAACTTGAACTCAAAAATTTTTGAAAAATATATTGTAGAAGCATTTTAAAAAACCCTATATTAACTATTGTTAAACATATATTCTCTGTGTGGATTTGCAACTTTCACTATAATATTATCCTACTGTAACATAGCATATAGTTTTTTGCATAGTAAGAGTGGCAGTCCTGCTTGATGTTTGGGTTCAAACTAACTGTTTATCTTCATTTGTGAAAGATGGCAGTTCAATATATATATATATATTGTGATGGCTTGGGGCTCTCTCACTCCCTTGAACCCTCAGACCACTCGTCAGACACCAGGTAAAAGTCCAATAATTATTATTTATTATAATAATAAAGTGTACAAAGCAGGCTCCGCTCAACAATTCTCAATAAACCAATCACAATCCTCCACTCCCAGATGCTTAGCCACCCTGCCTCCCAACTCAGCTCGTTGTCTGGGAGTTCCCAAAGTCCTTTTATATTTCCTGACCCGGAAGTGTTTCCCATCCTTCAGTCCAAGATTCCTTATCACTTCCGGATCTGAGAAAAAGTCCTTTTCTTCAACCTGTTAGTACGTCATTCCTCTTGTCCATGTGACTCGGACGTACTTCCGGGGTGTAGGGCAAATAGTCGCTGCTCCTCCCTGCAGCGCCTTCTAGTGGCCCCCGTGGTATCCAGCAGGGCTGTGGATAAAAACTCCATTGTCCATAATTCCCTGCTGGCATTCGGGGCACCTCCATGATGCAGGGAGGACTCCACCTGGCGGCCTGGGGGTATTGGCCGGAATGAACGGCCGGCCATGTACCACAGTACTCCCCCCAGCGAAAAACCGTGGTTTAGAGCGTCCAGCCCCGCGAGGGTCATCTTCCTCCAGGAAGGACTTCTGGTTGGACCTTGGCTGTGCTTTCTGAAGTATTCCCTGGAGAACATAGGGAGAATTTCATAACTGTGATCCACTTTATCCCCTGCTCTCCAAGGACAGTTGTGCCAAATGTGGCCTGGCCTTTGGCATCCATAACACCACCTCTGTCCTCCCGGAATTCTCCCTCTGCGACGCTGGAAACACTCAGGAAATCAGTCTCCGCCCCTTTTCTCGCTGAGAAGGGTTCCACAGCTGCCTCTATACTCTCAGCTCGCTGCTCTGTTTTGTCAGGAGACACCCGCTTTATTCTTGGGATCTCCTGTTTAATCTGGGGCTTGTCCACAGTTTGGGTCTCTCTATTAGTGAAAGAGAGCCCTTTTACTGTCTGCACGCCCTTTGACTTTGAATTGACAGGAGGCGGCGTCTTCAGCACTGCATTGCTCCGGGAGACAGCACTTTTCAGCTGCTCCGGTTCATTCGGTGCTTCCCCCGCCCCTTCTGTCATCATTCCACACTCCCTTGTAGGGCTCGTGTTGACCTGGCACCTGCTACTAATTAACCGTGGGTCCGTGTCACTCTGCATCTCCTTATTCTGTACGGTACCGGTAAAATTCACCTGTACCGCCAAATCAATCATGACGGGAGACTCCCAACCAAATCACAGTAAGAATTCATCCACCTTTCTTAAAGGCGCTTCAGCCACTGCTCCCAGCTCCCCAACGATCTTCTTTATTGGCTTCACAACCTGTAAGAAATTGTGCACTGGCTGAAGCAACTTCTCCAGCTCGCGCACGTCCAAAAAGTTACTTAATTCAGCCGGAGGTATGCTCAGGAGATCAATAGCCTTACCCTCCAGCTGGGAGCCAATAAGCACGCCCGTTCCTGGCACGTGCTCTGACGGGTTCCGCAAGGGAGCCTGGGATTTGGAGTTCCTTTTGGAGGTCCACGGTGCCGCTTTTGGCTGACTACGATCTGTCTGTCTCAATTTATCGATGGACCGATCAGTCATTTCCCGGACCTCCTTACCTTTTTGTAGGGAGAGCGGTGCTTCGCTCGGCTCCCCTTTCCCCTTCGGAAAACCCAAGTCCGTCTTTTCTTGGGTGAAGCCACAAACAGCTGGACACGGACCTTTTCCATCCCATAATCCTTCGGGGTGGGTCACGTGTCTGTCGCCAGCAACCGACATGCAGAAGTCCTTTGTTTTATTCGTTCGCCTTAACGACAGCACGCCATCACCTTCAGGATTTTCTACTGCCTCCCGCAGAGCCTACCGGATGGACATCTGGGAGGTATGTGCACGGGACAAAATGTGTTATTTTAAAAAGATTTTCAAACCCTTCCCTGGCACATACCTCCTAGAAGTCGTCCTCGCCCAGATGCTTCTCCCAATACGCGTAGCCGCTCCATGGATCGTCTTGAGCGCAGGCAATGCCGAGCGCTAGACCTCCGCTTGTGTTACCGCTTTGCTTGTTCTTCCTTTTTCCTATGACGGACTTGATAAAGGTGAGGTTTCTGCCGATTTTTCCTGTGTGTGTCGTGACGCTGTCTTCTTAGGGTTTTGTCCACAGTAAAAAATTTTTTTAAATACAGGTCCTCTGCTAAACCGACGGCCAGAGAATCCTGCCAGCTACGCCAACTGTGACGGTTTGGGGCTCTCTCGCTCCCTTGAACCCTCAGAACACTCGTCAGACACCAGGTAAAAGTCCAATAATTATTATTTATTATAATAATAAAGTGCACAAAGCACGCTCCTCTCCACAATTCTCAATAAACCAATCACAATAATCCAAATCACAATCCTCCACTCCCAGACACTTAGCCACCCTGCCTCCCAACTCAGCTCGTTGTCTGGGAGTTCCCAGAGTCCTTTTATATTTCCTGACCTGGAAGTGTTTCCCATCCTTCAGTCCAAGATTCCTTATCACTTCCGGGTCAGATAAAAAGTCGTTTTCTTCAACCTGGTAGTATGTCATTCCTCTTGTCCATGTGACTCGGACGTACTTCCGGAGTGTAGGGCAAATAGTCGCTGCTCTTCCCTGCAGCGCCTTCTAGCGGCCCCTATGGTATCCAGCAGGGCTGTGGATAAAAACTCCATTGTCCATAATTCCCTGCTGGCATTCGGGGCACCTCCATACTGCAGGGAGGGCTCCACCTGGCGGCCTGGGGGTATAGGCCAGGATGAACGGCCGGCCATGTACCACTATATATATATATATATATATATATATATATATATATATATATGTATTGTCAGGGATGCCAGGGGTGACGACCCGGCCAGGACGCCTTGAGGGAACGGAAGAGGGTCTACGCCCACCCTGGATCATGTGGGGGCTGCCATCCTGGTTGCTTTGGGGGCCACGGGTAGAGGGCATGGAAGCCCAACCCTGTAGGGACCCATGGTCACCGCCAGGGGGCGCCCCAATGCCTTGGGGACCCTGAACCTCAGCACTTCCGCCACACCAGGAAGTGCTGGGGGGAAGAGGAGCAGGGACACCCGGGGAGCTTCCGGTAGAACAGCCGGCACTTCCGCCACACTGGGGTGTGTCCAGGGAGGAGTGCCGGGAAACACCTGGATCCGGGATGAAATAAAAGGGGCCGTCTCCCTTCATTCGAGGCTGGAGTCGGGTGAGGAGAAGGACAAGGTCGAGGCAGAGGAGGCGAGGAGAGGCCCGAGTGTTGTGTGAAGAGGACTGTGTTTGTAGACTTTGGGGAACTGGGGGTTTGGTGGCGGTGCACTTAACATTTGTGACTTTGTGTAAATAAAAGTGTGGTGATGGAGCAAATGGTGTCCGCCTGTGTGTGTCCGGGCCGTTATATTTCACAGTGGCGTAGTTGGCAGGATTCCGGCCCGTCCATTTGGACCGGGACCTGCATAAAAATTCGTGTAACGGCCCGGCACAGTACCCAGAGGCACGTATAGCTCAGCGCGGAGAGCGCACACAGCACCGCAGCGCCGAGCGCACTCCCGAGGCAGAGAGTGTGCTCTATTTGAGTACAGCGCTGAGGGCGCCCTTTGGACTGCAGCGCGAGGTACACGCCTGCAGGATTTGCCAGCGGGCACGCGCAGCACAGCACTGCGAGAGCGCGCTCGCAGCTGCAAGCAAGCCTGCGCAGCACAGCACAACTGAGGCCGCCAAAGGACTCCTACAGATACCACGCTATGGGGAAAAAGAAAGCCAGGCGAACACAGAAGCCAGCCGCTAGACGCCGCCATGCCAACCAGCACCACGGGCTGCAGCCAGAGGTAGGTGATGAGCCCAAGGGTGAAGGGCTGCGGGAAGGGTTTTCCGCGTTCGCGTCAGCCTACCTCCTAGACGCCGAGGGACGAACCACCTGTTGGTGGGCAGATGGCGTCTGTTCGTGGCGTGACGGCGGAGAGAGCGAGGGAGAGAGCAAGGCTGGGCTGTGTCTTCCCTTCGGCCCGCTTACTCAGCTGGAGGAGGAGAGCCCGGAGGAGCTTCCCGACGCGGTGTCTCAGCTAGAGGAGCAGGAGCTCCTCTCCGAAGCAGGTAAAGGGGTGAGGGAGTGTGTCAATTGCCCGCCGAGGAAAGTTCGCAAAGCCTCTCGGACTACCAAACGGGCTTGCGGAGGTTCCGCAGAGTCTTGATGGCTCGCGGTACCGAATACCGAAAGTATTAACTTTTCTTGGGCTGTAGAGGAGTTGAAACATGTTCTTCCTCTGCAATCCTTAGTTAAGGTTTTTCAGGTCCTGCAGGAGATGAAGGAGGACTTGGACAGGAAGATCGGCGCCCCGATGGCGGCCGTTGTTAAATGGCTGGAGACACGGGGGGCATCAGCCTCCTGCCTGCAGGACACAGTGGTTCAGGTAGGTGAAGCTGTAGAAGCTGGGCCGTAGAGGAAAGGGGGCGGAGTGCAACGGCTGCGGTTATGATCAGTGCTGCTTGCCAGGCTGCCCCGCCCACTACATAAGACGCCGCCGTGTGGACCGACTGCGGTCGTCTAAAGGGGTGCAGGCAGCACAGGGTCTCCCTTCTTCCCATAAGGGGACCCAGACTGTCAGTAAACCCCAGAGGAAGAGGAGGACCTGGACAAAGAGGTCGGGAACTCTTAACAAGGTACAGCATAAGCCCGTCGGTGTGATGGTTCAGGAGGGGCGAACATGTCACGAGCCCTCCTCGGAGCAGGCGAAGGGGCAGGAGTTTCCTGCCTGCTTCCGCTCCCGCAAGGGTCGAGCTGGAGGGGGTTGTTTGTGCTTTAACTTTGGCCGCGGTGTCCACCTCTGGAGGTGTTGTCCAGAGAGGACGTCCAAGTGGCAGGGACGTCGGGGCAACACCCCCAGACCTGTTCATTATATTTTTACAGGGCACAGCCGCGGAGCCAAGGATGCTGACTCCCTGTCCTGGAGAGGACCGGCCATCGCGGGGCAGGCCGATGAGCCCCACAAGCCTCATCTGAGGGAGGGGAACTGTGAAGGACAGCCGGGTCCCATGCCCGGCAGGGACACCCCTGCTGCTTATGTTCCGGGGGAGCCACCATGGGCAGTCCAGCACCTCCCCCGGGATGCTTGGTGGCAGCCTCCATGGCTGACGGTGATTCCCCAACCACCCGCAGGGCTCCATGGGAGATGGAGTCCTCCACAGCCTGGTTGGGGGCTCGGATGGCCACTAGGGGGAGCTGCATGGGCTCAGCAGCCTGGCTGGATGAATCTTCAGCCCCACCCGGTGGTGCAATTAGGACCAGGTGGTCAAGCACCTGGAACACTTCCGGGTGGGTTATAAAAAGGGCCAGCCACCACAACTCGGGGAGCCAGGGTCGGGAGGAGAAGGACTACGCTTGTGGAGGAGTGGTGGTAGAGGAAGAAGAAAGAAATAAAGTCTTTGTGTTTTATACGTGCCTCCATGTCTTTCTGTGTCGGGTCAGGCGCCTATATAGTGCCTTTGTTACAATCTATACTAATAAAAGGCAAAGCCCTCACTGACTGACTCACTCACTCACTGACTCACTCACTCATCACTAATTCTCCAACTTCCCGTGTAGGTAGAAGGCTGAAATTTGGCAGGGTCATTCCTTACAGCTTACTTACAAAAGTTAAGCAGGTTTCATTTCGAAATTCTATGCGTAACGGTCAACAATGTCCGCCATGTTGAACTTTCTTATTCATGGCCCCATCTTCACGAAATTTGGTAGGCGGCTTCCCTGCGCTAACCGAAACCAATGTACATACTTATTTTGGTGGTATGACGCCAATGTCAGCCGCCATATTGAACTTTCCAATGTCACTAATTCTCCAACTTCCCGTCTAGGTAGAAGGCTGAAATTTGGCAGGCTCATTTCTTACAGCTTACTTACAAAAGTTAAGCAGGTTTCATTTCGAAATTCTACACGTAACGGTCATAACGGTCGACAATGTCCACCATGTTGAACTTTCTTATTTATGGCCCCATCTTCACGAAATTTTGTAGGCGGATTCCCTGCGCTAACCGAAACCGACGTATGTACTTATTTCGATGGTATGACACCACTGTCGGCCGCCATATTGAACTTTCCAACGTCACTAATTTTCACAATGTCCGCCATGTTGAACTTTCTTATTCATGGCCCCATCTTCACGAAATTTGGTAGGCGGCTCCCCTGTGCTAACCGAAACCAATGTACATACTTATTTCGGTGGTATGACGCCACTGTCAGCCGCCATATTGAACTTTACAACGTCACTAATTCTCCAACTTCCCGTGTAGGTAGAAGGCTGAAATTTGGCAGACTCATTCCTTACAGCTTACTTACAAAAGTTAAGCAGGTTTCATTTCGAAATTCTACACGTAACGGTCGATAACGGTCGACAACATCCATCATGTTGAACTTTCTTATTTATGGCCCCATCTTCACGAAATTTGGTAGGTGGCTTCCCTGCGCTAACCAAAACCGATGTACATACTTATTTCAGTGGTATGATGCCACTGTCGGCTGCCATATTGAAGTTTCCAACATCACTAATTCTCCAACTTCCCGTGTAGGTAGAAGGCTGAAATTTGGTACTTATTTCGGTGATATGATGCCACTGTCGGCCGTCATATTGAACTTTTCAACGGTCTTTGTTACTTATGGGCCCATCTTCAAGAATTTGGTACACGGGTTCCCAACGCTAACTGAATCCTACTTACGTACATATACGTCCTTAGCCTGCAGCTCGGTCACCGTGTGAGGCGGTGTTGGGTCCCCCATCCCAACGCCTCCCACGTTGTTGGCTGCCTGCCTATATAAGGCCGTCCGTCACTCCGGTCTCTACATTCCCTTCCTTGCTTTGCCACGGTATTCACGTCTCCCTGCTGATAACTACAGCCTTTTTATTTAATCCACGGCTTCTCCACTGTTTTATTGTTCATATATTACGATTATGGTTATTGTGTAGGTATTTTAGACTTTACATTGTTCAGGTACCCATTTCCTTTATCATTCCAACCGTACCCCCATTAACATGTCTATCGAGGTGATCACCATCGATCAAAGAACTGTCACTTACAAAGTGGTTTCCATGCCCGGAGATGGCACCTGCCTTTTCCATTCTCTTTGTTACATATTGCACGGCCATATCAGGCTCACTCTTGATATCCGGAGGAACATTGTGTCTTATGTATTGAATGACTGGGACAGGTTCAAGGTGTGGACTGATGACGGTAAAGGAGATAATTATACTACACAGAAGCACTAGAAGAGTGAAATGCTTAACTGTACCGAAATGGCCAAATATTTTACACCTTTGGACAACCGCCAATGCCTCTTAAACATCTTAGATTCACAGGTGACGATTTCAGTAGTGGACACTTTGATGTTTAGAAATGTTTAAACTCTCAAAAGCTGGATGTGAAGTTATCAATGAAACTGGTTGTATACTTACAACGCTTGACAGATGCTGAATGTCTCTTCAATACAAGTCCTACAAATATTGTCGTAATTGAAACAAACCATGAAACTCAAACCGATTATGACAGCAGCAATCCAAGCTGTGAGATTTGAAACAAGATTACTGTTCACATGGCCAACTGTACGTTGCATGCTCAAGAGTAAGCTTAGCGCACAGCTACAGCTTGGTCATATTACAACTGGAGGGCCGACGTGACAACGTGGCATACAAAGAGATCCTTAACAAATAATTATTGGTATATTTTCCCTCAGTTTTAAAAAGGTTTAATTGTCTTCTTAATAAAAATTTTAAGGCAGTACTTCGCCGCTGTGAAGCGCGGGTATTTTGCTAGTATATATATATAGTGTAGCAAGTGGCTGGGGGTGGTACCCAGCTGGGATGCCCAGGAGGACTGGAGGAGAGCTTACGCCTCCTCCAGACCATGAGAGGGCAACTGTCCTGGTGGCTTTGGGGACCACGGGAAATGAGCTTGAAAGTTCAACCCTATAGGGGCCCTATAGAGGTCACCGCCAGGTGGCGACCCAATGCATAAGGAGCCCTGGCCCTCAGCACTTCTGCCACACCTGGAAGTGCTGGGGGAAGGAAGACCAGGGACACTTGGAGTGCTTCCGCCACATTGGGGAGTGCCGGCGGAAGCTAATCGGGAGGCACCTGGAGCACATCTGGGTGACGATAAAAGGGGCCGCCTCCCTCCATTCGTTGGCTGGAGTTGGGAGAGGAGAAGGACAGAGCTCGGGAGGAGAGGAAAGGAGGTGGCCTGAAGAGAGTGAGGCATTGTATTGAGGCCTGGACTTTGGAGGAGTTGTGGGTGTTGTAAATATTAGGACTTGTAGATAAATGTGTGTGGGTGAATTAAAACATGTCTACCTGTCTGTGTCCGGGCCATCATCCACAATATGTATATATATATATATATATATATATATATATATATCTTAGGTTGAGACATGATCATCTCGGAGAGACACTTTGACTTCACGCGAGACTAGACATTACAACCTTAGGAAGCAAAACCCATGCCTTGCCTCACGGTGAGACAAAAGGAAAGCTGCTGTACAGGCTTTTAAATGATCGATGCGCAGCACAACAAGCAGAACATGCAGCTCGGCAACAGCAAGCCAGCATCTGATCCATCCGCATCTCCTTAGCGCGTGTTCAATCCCCCCCCCCCACAACGTGAGCAGCAGAGATGTGAAATGGCTGGTGCGTTGTGCGCTCCGCGGGGGGAGGGGGTGGGCAAGTGAAGCGAGGACAGCTACTGTACAGACTGTTAAATGACTGATGAACAGTGCGACAAGCAAAACACGTAGCTCAGCAGCAGGAGCAGCAAGGCAGCAGCTGATCCGTCCACATCTCCTTAGCGTGCGTTCAGTCCCCCCCTTCACAACGCGAGAGGTAGAGACGCAAAGTGGCTGGTGCATAGCGCGCCCCGGGGTGGGGAGAGGGGGTGGACGAGCAAAGCGAGCAGGGGGCAAAGCCCCCTAGTATATATATTTATAAAAGAGAGCCCAATGCCGCATATCATTGAGTCAGAGTTGGGAGACAATGGGCAAAACTGAGCTGGAGGACAGAAGGAATAAGAATTGCTGGTTTATTTCATTATTGTGGTTAATTGTTGGAGATGTTATTGGAGAGTTCTTTGCAATATGTATTACTTTTTTCATAACTTTCTTTAAAATTACTATGTTTTAATGTTGTTTTTTTGTATTTGCACGCAGGGTTCCTTAAACACGGTCCTGGAGGGCCGCAGTGGCTGCAGGTTTACTCCAACCCAATTGTTTAATAAGAAGCACTTATTGCTTAAGTAACACTTCTGTTTCACTTTGTCTCACTCGTTAAGATTTTGAACCCTTATTGCTTGTTTTAATCTTAAACAGCTGTATTCTTGGTTTTTAATTGCTCCTAAGTAGCAATAACATGCAAATGACAAAATAGACCAGTATTTCTCCATTTAACTTGTTACCATTTACACCTTTGTGTATTTATCATGTACTATTGGGTTTAATCAAATACTTGGAAGAAAAGTGAACAAAAAAAAGTGGAGGACTGAGAATGAGTCATCCATTTTGGCCTTCAAATCATTTGGATGATATCTTTAGAAAGGGGGAGAAAATCTAGAATATGAGAATTACCTGACATAGCAGAGTTAAAGCACTAACAAGCCATGAAATTAAATTATTCACAAGAATTACTTTCTAATTAAGCAACCGGATTAGAACAAAAACCTGCAGCCACTGTGGCCCTCCAGGACTGTGATTGAGGACCCCTGGTTTAGAGCTACTCAAATGTGACCCACTTACAATACACGGCCACCAGCATTACAAATTTTAAGGAAGAGGTGGTTGGTTTATACTGTTTAAAGAACTGGAGGAAGCTGCACAGATATCTTCAAACAGTAAAACTGGAATAGGATGAGACTAAAGTCCAAGAGGTACAGGCAGCTGATGTAATGTCAGTTGTAAATGAGAGGTAAGAGGTGAAGAGAGTCACCATCTCAGGACTGGACATGTGTTGAGCATTTTGTAGAGATAGATTGGAACTCTTACAACTGTGGAGTAGTTGGTTAAATTAAGAAGATTCAGCTAATTACCTCTTGCCCCCTGGAAAGCAGGAGTTTTTAAGTGTCAAGCTCATTTATTAATAGGCAATTGACTTGCCATTGCATAGATAGGAGAGGTTTTTGGTGACTAAATTAATGATATAGATCAATGCTGGCTGCTAGTTTTTCAAAAACATTTAAGGAGTATGGTATTAAGTTTATTAGCCGAATTGGCAAGACAGTTTTCCGATATGTTTTGCCTATTCTAGGCTTCATTCTGGGTAAGACTAAGAAGGAAAGATTGGACACAGTGCTGGGGGGCACCTTTTGGTACAGGTGGGATCTGTATTACCAAGATGAGTTGTGGGATACCATTAAAAATAAGAACTTTAGAGGCAGGGAGTCACTTTCATTATTGTAATGTAAAATTTAATTCTTAATATTCGGAGTGTTTGGAACATGTTAATAACTGTTACTAGTATGCCTTATTAATTTTTATCTTTTAATATTTGTACTTTTATCATTAGTTTTATGGAAGGATATAAATTGAGTGCACTATAAAACGATTTTGGATCTTGATTGGCAGAGATCATGAGAAGAATTTTCCTTTAAGAATAAAGCAAGAAGATGATCTATGTTATTAGTAAGGGTCTATACACTAAAGGTCACTAACTCTGGCACTAAAAATTGTTTTGGAAAATACTTAAAGTTGAAATTGTAGTCAAAACAAAACCAGAGTAACAATCTAAATCAATCCTATATCATTTGTTTAATTTGTTTGCTCAAGTGCTAGTCTCTTTCTCTCTTAGTGTGGGTGCCATCTTATATATCATGGCCACCATGATGTCACGGTTCATGTGGTGTGTGCATTACATGTCTATCAGCCACACAGCAGCCAGACACATAAAACAACATGTCCACGTAATATGCAAGCACCATAGAGAGATAGATAGAACTTTATTTTTCTACAGGGGGAAATTTGGCTTTTTACAGAAGCTCTTTAAATAAGTACATACATAACTAGGTAGATAAGTAAATAAATAAATAAATAAATAAATGTACACACAGACTTTGATATGACCACACACCAGAATGACTAAGAAGCAAAACAATTAAAAAGAAAAACTTCTGACTTGGCAGTCTCTGTCACAGTGTACATAAAAGAGCCCCAGTAGTCGTTTCTTGACACACTTCTGCTGAATAATTTGTTGGCTGAAAGTACTCAGTGTTAGTGTGTGCAGAATTGTTCATAATGGCAGTTTTTTTTTTAATTCTCTACTTTAATTTAGCTTATTCTTTTAATCAGCTTGTTGATTTGGTGGGCTTCTCTTGAGGTGATGTTACCATCCCAATATACCACAGCGCAGAAGATCACATGGACCATCACTGAGTTATAGAAGATGTGAAGGATGACATTTCCCACAATAAAGGAACACTGTTTCCCAAGTAAAAAGAGCCCACCGTGCCCTTTTTTTATGTAGTTCCTCTGTGTTCTAAGACCAGTCCAACCTGTCATTAATGTGGACCTCCAAATACTTGTAGGAGTGGAACACCTATGCATCCACTCCATGAATAGTAACTGGACATAGAGGCACTTTGGTGCGGTGAATGTCAGTTCCTCAGTTTTCCTAATGTTAAGATGCAGACAATGAGGCAAACTTTTCTATTTGACTCCTATACTCTGACTCATCCCCTTTATCAATACTATCCCATAAATGCAGAATCATCTGAGAATTTCTGCAAGTGACATTAATTTGTAGTTGGAGATGTACAGGGTTCAGAGAAAAGGAGGCAGGACTGTTCCGGGTCTTGTTCAGAAGGCGGTCGCCACTTGAGAAAGCCTTCCCCTCGCCCAAACACTAACCTTAAGGTCAATAAAATAGGTCCCTGATGTTAAGTCACTATTTTAGAGCTAAAGTGATAACAGAAATATGAAACCTACTTATATATGTAATCTTAATTATTGTGAAACAACCAAGTGGCATCCGTGTGAAACAACCAAGTGGCGTCCGCTTTCTGAACAAGAGCCGACTGTTCCTTGTGGTACACCAGTGTTGCTCACATTCACCATATGGTGGCACCATGAAAAAACCATATGCAAAAAATATTGGTTGAGAGTAGACAGCCTGGGTAACCCTTGTGGCTACAGTTTTTTTTTCTCCAACCAACATCTGTTTGTTTTGGGCCTAATAAAGCAAAAGCAACACCAGGAGATCAATCATCAAAAACAAAAGGTGACACAAAAGTTGAAATCAAAAAGCCAAGCAAAAATCCTGACTATCTAATTATCCTTTTTAAATCCTATTCAGCTCAAGCCAAAAAGTGATAGTTTACTGTAGACTTTTTTCACTGAAGTCATCAAAAAAGGTCCAAAATAGCACCAACTGAATTTTAAAAAAGATGCCATGAGGCCATTACATACAAGATGATACAATAAAACAACAATTTAAAATATGAGTCATAATGAAATAATAAAAAAAATTTAAATAATTAAAAAACATTAATGTCTGGCAATAAAACCTAGATACATAACAATGTTGTCACTGAAATAAAAAATAAAAATAAAATGTAATAATACATTTAAATAAAAATATATGTAATAAATTAATATCTTCCCATCAGTCATCATATTGTTTTTTTCTATACATGCGGGAGTCACCATTTTGTGTGTTTCTTTTAATGACCACCACCATTTTGGTTCCTCGGACGCTGAACAGATCATGCACGTTCAAATAGTATCTTAACTTTCTGTGATTAAAGAAAAGTCCTCACAAGAGGCTTGTGTTAGAGCAAACAAAAAATGTAGAGAAATGATCTAGTTTTCCCTTTAGTTTTGTTTTGACTTTATCTTTAGCTTTGCTGTTTCAGTTTTGTTATACGATCTAATAATGTGTGTTTACTGACCTTTGCGTTGTCAACAATCCTCTGAATAAGCCCTTAAGAAAAAACCTCTTCAATCCCTTGGAGTCACTGTAAATGACCCGTCTGACAGACTATCTTATTCAAATGCTTGTGGCGGATGGCTGGGGTCCATGCCCGGCTGGGACACCACTTCGCAATATGTTCAGGGTGAGCAGCCATGGACTGTGTAATACCTCCCCCTGGATGCTAGATGGCAGCCCCTCCTGGGTTGGAGCAGTGCCTCGGTTTCCCAAAGGGCTCCATGGGAATTGGAGCTGGGTGCAGCCCTGTTGGGCACTGCATGTGGCGCCAGGGGGTGCTGCAGCTGGGACTCCTGAGCCCTTATGGGCAGTGTATTCGCCACACCCAGAAGTGCAGCCGGAACTAGGCAGTTAACCACCTGGAGCACTTCCAGGTGGACTATAAAAGGGGCCAACAACCACCACTCAAGTGCCAGATTCGGGAGGAGGAGGACGAGGTTGCCTAGGAGGAGTGATGGAGGAAGAGAAGTGTGGTGTGCTTTATTTGTGTACTTGGGACTGTGTTGTGCCTGTGGGGGTCACAGAGAAGACGTGCCCCACAGGTGAAGAAAAATAAAAGTTCTTGGTTTTTATACGTGCCTCCGGTGTAAGACTGTGTCGGGTCAGACACATATAATGAGCCTTTTTGTTACACGCTATATAGTGTTGTGGAGGATAGTGCAGTAGTGTGACTAAAAACCTTGAATTTGGTACTCTGTGCCTCATTTCATTTCTCAAATAAAAAAGAAAATAGATGAATTCCTCTCATTTTTAAATCCTATCAAAATCATGCATTATTTGATATGAATAGGTTAGCTTTTTGGATTTTTCTAAAGTTGTATTACATGTATCACACTCAGAAATTATTCTTTAACAATGGTGATCCATTATCAAGTATATGGGCTTAAAAAAATGATCACCTCCAATTTAAGTATAAAAATGAGCTTTTCAACTCCAGCTGGTAATTTACACTTAAAATATGCATAATATGAGAATGTTTCCTTTCAACTGCTATTCACTTCCACCGTAGCTCTAATCAGTTTAACAATTCATGTTAAATATACTGTATATCTGACACAGCAGTGTACAGTTAATAACACCTTCAGGGCCTCAAACATTCTAAACATTGGAAATGCAAATCAGAAGTACGCCTCTGCAGATATCAAAGTATAGCTTCTGTCTTTTGATTCAAACTTATTTATTTCTGCATGGAAAACATATATAATATTTGCTATACATTATATTGAACAATTATTCCTTTTGTCTTTAATGTTTTACTGACCATAAACTGCACATATTATTGAAACCCAGTAACAAAATGTGCTCTCTGATTGCACCAAATGCAAACCCAGTTTGTATATTCAACAGTTAATGCAGTAAACTACTGAATCACGTTAAATAATAAACGGTCTCTCTTAGCATCTGCAGTTTGGTAAATATTTTACTATGTTTGCAGAGTTCAAAGAGATGAGGATGTTTCATACACAGTTGCCAATCACATTAAATTGGCCTGATTATTGCACTTTATCAGCTATTTTGTTATTAAACAGCACAAACATATTTATCAAGTTTAACATAAGAAATAATTCATGGCTTAAATTAACCCCTCCTTGAACCATCACCTTATTGTGGTGGAGGGGTTTGCGTGTCCCAATGATCCTAGGAGCTATGTTGTCCGGGGCTTTATGCCCCTGGTAGGGCCACCCAAGGCAAACTGGTCCTAGGTGAGGGATGAGACAAAGAACGGTTCAACAAACCTCCAATGAAGAATAAAAACTGTGGACTACGTTTTCCCTTGCCCGGACGCGGGTCACCGGGGCCCCCCTCTGGAGCCAGGCCTGGGGGTGGGGCTCGATGGCGAGCGCCTGGTGGCCGGGCCTACACCCATGGGGCTCGGCCGGGCACAGCCCGAAGAGGTAACGTGGGTCCTCCTTCCCATGGGCTCACCACCTATGGGAGGGGCCAAGGAGGTCAGGTGCAATGTGAGTTGGGTGGTGGCCGGCGGCGGGGACCTTGGCGTTCTGATCCTCGGCTACAGAAACTGGCTCTTGGGACGTGGAATGTCACCTCTCTGAAGGGGAAGGAGCCTGAGCTAGTGCGCGAGGTTGAGAGGTTCCGGCTAGATATAGTCGGACTCACCTCGACGCACAGCTTGGACTCTGGAACCAATCTCCTTGAGAGGGGCTGGACTCTCTACCACTCTGGAGTTGCCTCCGGTGAGAGGCGCCGAGCAGGTGTGGGCATACTTACTGCCCCCCGACTTGGAGCCTGTGCGTTGGGGTTTACCCCGGTGGACGAGAGGGTGGCCTCCCTCCGCCTTCGGGTGGGGGGAAGGGTCCTGACTGTTGTTTGTGCGTATGCGCCGAACAGCAGTTTGGAGTATCCACCCTTTTTGGAGTCTCTAGAGGTGGTGCTAGAGGGCATACCTTCTGGGGATTCCCTCGTTTTGCTGGGAGACTTCAATGCCCACGTGGGCAATGACAGTGAGACCTGGAAGGGCATGATTGGGAGGAATGGCCCCCCTGATCTGAACCCGAGCGGTGTTCTGTTATTGGACTTCTGTGCTCGCCACGGATTGTCCATAACGAACACCATGTTCAAGCATAAGGGTGTTCATATGTGCACTTGGCACCAGGACACCCTAGGCCTCAGTTCGATGATCGACTTTGTGGTTGTGTCGTCGGACTTGCGGCCATATGTCTTGGACACTCGGGTGAAGAGAGGGGCGGAGCTGTCAACTGATCACCACCTGGTGGTGAGTTGGCTTCGATGGTGGGGGAAGATGCCGGTCAGACCTGGTAGGCCCAAACGTGTTGTGAGGGTCTGCTGGGAACGGCTGGCAGAGTCCCCTGTCAGAAGTAGCTTCAACTCCAACCTTCGGCAGAACTTCGACCACGTCCCGAGGGAGGTGGGGGACATTGAGTCCGAATGGGCCATGTTCCGTGCCTCTATTGTTGAGGCGGCTGACCGGAGCTGTGGCCGTAAGGTGGTCGGTGCCTGTCGCGGCGGCAATCCCCAAACCCGTTGGTGGACACCGGCAGTGAGGGATGCCGTCAAGCTGAAGAAGGAGTCCTATAGGACCTTTTTGTCCTGTGGATCTCTGGAGGCAGCTGATAGGTACCGGCAGGCCAAGCGGAATGCGGCTTCGGTTGTTGCTGAGGCAAAAACTCGGGCATGGGAGGAGTTTGGAGAGGCCATGGAGAACGACTTTCGGACGGCTTCGAGGAGATTCTGGTCCACCGTCCGGCGTCTCAGGAAGGGGAAGCAGTACAGTGTCAACACCGTATATGGTGGGGATGGTGCGCTGCTGACCTCGACTCGGGACGTTGTGGGTCGGTGGGGGGAGTACTTCGAAGACCTCCTCAATCCCACTAACATGCCTTCCAATGAGGAAGCAGAGCCTGGGGACTCTGAGGTGGGCTCTCCCATCTCTGGGACTGAAGTCACCGAGGTGGTCAAAAAACTCCTTGGTGGCAGGGCCCCGGGGGTGGATGAGATACGCCCGGAGTTCCTTAAGGCTCTGGATGTTGTAGGACTGTCTTGGTTGACACGTCTCTGCAACATCGCATGGACATTGGGGACAGTGCCTCTGGATTGGCAGACTGGGGTGGTGGTCCCCCTCTTTAAAAAGGGGGACCGGAGGGTGTGTTCCAACTATAGAGGGATCACACTCCTCAGCCTCCCTGGAAAAGTCTATTCGGGGGTTCTGGAGAGGAGGGTCCTTCAGATAGTCGAACCTCGGATTCAGGAGGAACAGTGTGGTTTTTGTCCTGGTCGCGGAACAGTGGACCAGCTCTACACCCTTAGCAGAGTCCTGGAGGGTGCATGGGAGTTTGCCCAACCAGTCTACATGTGCTTTGTGGACTTGGAAAAGGCGTTCGACCGTGTCCCTCGGGGAGTCCTGTGGGGGGTGCTCCGGGAGTATGGGGTACTGGACCCCCTGATAAGAGCTGTTCAGTCCCTGTACAACCGGTGTCAGAGCTTGGTCCGCATTGCCGGCAGTAAGTCGAGCCCGTTTCCAGTGAGAGTTGGACTCCGCCAGGGCTGCCCTTTGTCACCGATTCTGTTCATAACTTTTATGGACAGAATTTCTAGGCGCAGCCAGGGTGTTGAAGGGGTCCGGTTTGGTGGACTCAGGATTGGGTCACTGCTTTTTGCAGATGATGTTGTCCTGTTTGCTTCATCAGGCCGTGATCTTCAGCTCTCTCTGGAGCGGTTCGCAGCTGAGTGTGAAGCGGCTGGGATGAGAATCAGCACCTCCAAATCCGAGACCATGGTCCTCAGCCGGAAAAGGGTGGAGTGCCCTCTCAGGGTTGGGGGCGAGATCCTGCCCCAAGTGGAGGAGTTTAAGTATCTCGGGGTCTTGTTCACGAGTGAGGGAAGAATGGATCGTGAGATCGACAGGCGGATCGGTGCGGCATCCGCAGTGATGCGGGCTCTGCATCGGTCTGTCGTGGTGAAAAAAGAGCTGAGCCGTAAGGCAAGGCTCTCAATTTACCAGTCGATCTACGTTCCTACCCTCACCTATGGTCATGAGCTATGGGTAGTGACCGAAAGAACGAGATCGCGAATACAAGCGGCTGAAATGAGTTTCCTCCGCAGGGTGTCTGGGCTTTCCCTTAAAGATAGGGTGAGGAGCTCAGTCATCCGGGAGGGGCTCAGAGTAGAGCCGCTGCTCCTCCGCATCGAAAGGAGTCAGATGAGGTGGCTCGGGCATCTGATCAGGATGCCTCCTGGATGCCTCCCTGGTGAGGTGTTCCGGGCACGTCCAACCGGGAGGAGGCCCCAGGGAAGACCCAGGACACGCTGGAGGGACTATGTCTCCCGGCTGGCCTGGGAACGCCTTGGGATTCTCCCGGAAGAGCTGGAAGAAGTGGCCGGGGAGAGGGAAGTCTGGGCTTCTCTCCTTAAGCTGCTACCCCCGCGACCCGACCTCGGATAAGCGGAAGAGGATGGATGGATGGATGGATGGCTTAAATTAATGGTAAAGTTAATTTGATGGCTCTTATTTGCATTTTCTTAAAGACATCCATGTATCATCTACTGTACACTTGCTTATGATTTTACTGCATACAGGATATGAAGGCTTATATCATCAGACGTATCTTCTTTTAAAATACTAATGTCTATTTCATCAATGTCATTTGGCAGAGGTTTCTTTGATCTTTTACATTTATAGGATGCATCAAAATTAAGTCAGATTTAAAGAATTTATAATCAGTAATGGAATATGTGAGCCTGTCTCTACATATTAAATGAGCACAAGTTTTAATGTTTTATGGCCATTTGATTTTCAGCCCTGTATTGTGGGACATGTATGCCAGACAGAGTTATTTTTTGCTAAAGTTTTGGATATTAAACGCGATGGCCTGGTTGTTACCCCAAATTTTCCCTTTTGTTGAGCTCTCATTCCTGCATCTGACAACATAATGTAGCTACTGTGCTTTATGTTAACCTCAGAAACAACTAGAAAATATACTGGAAATAAAGAAGCTGCACACCACCTGACAACCTGCATACCTTATGACTGTCATATTTCATCATATTCTGGCTACTCTGCTGGCTTTTCTCTGACTAAATGGTAAAACAAACAAGTGCGTTGGCCAGAGATATTGCTTGTTCTTGAGCTCTGTTCCCTGAAAACCTCATTTGTGGCAATTAAACCTCGCTTGCTTTCTTGGGGTTCACATGGCAGGTTTGTACTGACATTATGACTGTTGGGTAGACCTTAGTAACCTGAAAAAGTAAGTACCCTCTCATTCCATATTGTGATTTTACACTCTTCCAGATTTGATCAAGTTCTAAAATTTGCTAAGTCTTACCTCAAGTAACAATACAACACATGACAGATTTTACTAAACCATCATGCAGAAGCCATTTGTGAAAAGTTAGGTACCGTGTAGTGAATCCTGCTAATTCCACATTTATATTCTTGCATTTTATAGCAGACTCTAATTCAGTTAAAGATACCACATCGTTTTATAGGTTTGTAGGATTTATAGGGTCATTACTGTCACATGCAGAACATACAGCTACATTTTTACTGGCATGTGCTAATCCTCATGCAACACGTTGCCAGTAAATTAATTTGAAACTGCTGTGTTCCTTAGTCTGACAAAAATCAGAACTATTTGGAGGTCAGTAATCTGACAATCTGACAACATGTTAGAGTAAATCTATAGTTTAAAGGCAGTGCTAATAGCTCAATCAACAGTGTATGTAATTCTTATTAGGAGTCAATGGATAAGTTGAAAAGTACTCAATCATGAACTTCTCGAACAAAAAAGCCTTAGTGCTATTATATTTTGTAACAGTTAATAACAGTATTGCGATGAAACATAATAAAGCAGTCCTGAAGACCCCACGTGGCTGTAGGTTTTTATTCTAATCAACATCTTGCTAATTAAGCAAGCTGTTATTTCCCAGTTTCTAAGATAGTGAGAAAGATGTGCAAATTACAAAAGCAATTTGACAAATGTTTATTAGAATGTACAAAGTAAGGGCGGCACGGTGGTGCAGTGGGTATTGCTGCTGCCTCGCAGTTAGGAGACCTGGGTTTGCTTCCTGCGTGGAGTTTGCATGTTCTCCCCGTGTCTACGTGGGTTTCCTCCGGGTACTCAGGTTTCCTCCCACAGTCCAAAGACATGCAGGTTAGGTGAATTGGCGATTCTAAATTGTCCTTAGTGTGTGCTTGGTGTGTGTGTGTGTGCGTGCCCTGCAGTGGGCTGGCGCCTTGCCCAGGGTTTGTTTCCTGCCTTGTGCCCTGTGCTGGCTGGGATTGGCTCCAGCAGACCCCCGTGACCCTGTAGTTGGATAGGATGGATGTACAAAGTATGTTTGTATATTACACAGAGATAAAACACAGTACTGTATATTTTTTTAAACTTGCTTTTTAAGATTTTCATTATCATGATTTTCATTCTGCATTTCCAAGTGTCCTGGTTATTTAGTCCATTATTTACTAATGAACATGTTAGTGGGTCCGACGCTGAAGTAGATGCAGCCTTTCAGCAGTGTCTTTTGTCCTGGTGTCTGCTCTGCTCATCTGTGAATGGAATTAAGGGAGCAAACTATAAAGAAAAATTGTGAGTGGTCTCCCCTAGTCTTTCTCATATACTCAGATATAGGGATGGATATTGGAGGAGTGAACCACAAGGTAATGATTATATTTTTATATTATGTGCATTAAAGAAACATCAACAACAAATCAAATTAATAATATATTAAACAATTATGAAAGTAAATTTGAATAAAGCTGGCAATTTACTGGAGTAACAACGGAGTAATAATAGCAGTATGTGTAACAGTTTTAATATTGAGTGTTTAATAGATATTACCTGATGTCACAGTACTTAGCTGACGCATGGCTTATTTATTACTGCCACTTAGACATTTGTAAATTTCACCAACACACCAGCTCTCTTGATTACTAGTTAGTTATCAGCTGAAATGTGAAAAAGCATCATGGACCATGGAGGTCTCTGGAATTTGTGTCACACTGGAAGAAGAAGAACAACAACAACAACAACATTTATTTATATAGCACATATTCATACAAACAGTAGCTCAAAGTGCTTTACATAATAAAGAATAGAAAAATAAAAAACACAATATGAAAACAAAATAAATCAGCATTAATTAACATCGAATAAGAGTAAGGTCCAATGGCCAGGGGGGACAGAAAAAACAAAATAAAAACTCCAGACGGCTGGAGAAAAAAAAATATATATATATAAGAAGAAAAGCAGTTAGTACATGCACATTCATATAACCCATTCCTTGTGTCATCTTGCACTTAACAACCAATACACACTCTAATCATGCATGCATGACACCATTGTGGTCCCCAGGAGGCGCTGCAGCTCCCCAAACTCCTCAAACAGAGGCTCTGACACATGTTCCAATGAAAACAGAAGGCTTTATTGTGTGAAACTCTTATACAATGAAGCATTTCCCACACCACAAATATAAATCTCACTCTCAGCAATACTGTCGTGTCTCATTTGCTCCTCCAGTAAGCTTTAAATTCCTCCTCCCGAGTCTGGTTACTGTGTTGAGGTGGGTAGCACCTTTAATGTAAACCAGTGAGCACTTCCGATGTCCCAAAACTCTGGTCTGGGAGTAATTCCTGGTGAGGCTAGATCCCAACAAAGTAGGGCTTGCTAGTCTCTTCAGTACCCCCTGGTGGCACCCACGGAACCCAACAGGACTGAGCCAACGAACTGCAGTTCCCAATGTGCCCTGTGTGAATCCATAGTGGTGTCATAACCCAGGGAGTCTGGCATCTAGCACCTTGGTGAAGAAAATGCCCTTAGCAAACTGTCTTCTCCTGCCCTTCCATGCCATTGGCATTCTAGCCAGGTAGAGATCCCAGCACAACTCCAGCCGGGATGTCAGTCCCCTGCGTGGCATCTTTCACACCATCTACCAAGTGGAATATCTTGCCCATTTTCCTACCTGAAAGTATCACCAAAGCAAAAGGTTCACAGTCATATGAAGAAAGGCACACTTACGTAGTACAGAGATGAATAGTCCTGGATGTATCTTTTTAAAACTCCTTACTAAAAGAACAATCCATGGCAATATAGATTTTGTTTTTGCCATATATTCCGTATTGGGTTTTTTTTCGGTCTTCACATGTCCCACTAACTAGCTATTGTGCCCATATCATATCCTAACAAGAAAAAGGACCTAGAGCAAGCACTGGTTACTGAGTGAGTTAAATGTAAGATTAAACCACTAATTTTGTGTTTTACAATCTGGTTACATGACATGCAATATAATTAAGCAGGATATTTTCTAATTTGGAATATTGTTTTCTCATAGAGGTTTACATTTTTTTCTAAAAGTCTAGCAGTGTGCAATGCATGGGGACTGCATGGACTTTAATCTTCAAAGATGCCCGTTCAATCTCCAGCTCAGATTCAATAAAAGCAAAATACTCCACTTGATAAACATACGTGTAAGAGAGTGTACTAAATGTTTCAGCTTGTAAAACACCTTATGATGGTGATCACTATACAAGTGCTCTATATAAAATATACATTTCATTTTGTCCTAGTTTTCATCCAATAGTGTTTTTCTCTTCTTTTACAAGGAAAATGAAAGTCTCACATAGTGAATTTATTTATTTTCTTGGAAAGTTATGTTAAAATGCTCATGGCATGATACCTAGTGTGAATACATTTTTGTGCCATTAATGCTCCGAACCCAACAGTCCTTTTTTATCAAGATACACAAAAGCATTATGTTCTGTAAATATAATCTGGGGGCAATCAGTAACTATTGTGTGAATTGTACTGTAGATTCATTAAAATTCAGTACCTGCAAGGTCACTGTTTTATGAGTAATGGAATGACCCATTTAGGGAAAAAAGGATCTTTTGAAAAGCTCTTGATACCCTTGCTTGCATCATCATAGAAAAATAAAATTCAAAAGAAAAAAAAGAACTGATAAGCCTCAGCTGCTGGTAAATTTGCAATAGCTCCATTTGTGCATAACCCTGCAGGTTTATGCTAATGGTGCTGCTGTTTTCTTAGGAGTCGCACAGTTTTTTTTTCTTTCTTTTTTTTTTCAAGACTAAATTATGAAAAGGGGATAGCCAGAAATACAAATGTTTAGACTCCTAATTAGAAAATGCCATGGGATTAAAAACTTGTGGGTATTTTTCCTACCAAGTCCCTTGATACCATGCATGAAATCACATGCTGCATTTAAAAATGCGTTCTATTTTTCATAACATTTTCATCAGTTTCCTGTAGCTATTTATTAAAATTTAAAACTTAATTGCTCCATTTAAATTAATTGGGGGGAAAAAAATACAGTTAGTCTGTTTAAAAATTAATTTTCCACAACGGCATTGAGGAGAATGTGCAACAATGGCTAATGCATCAAATCATGCATTATGAAGGGCTGTATCTTCACATTATCTTTCCTTTTTGTCATCTGTTTCATCTTTTATTTCAAACACAAAATGTCAGAGTTGCCTTCAAATCTTTCATTGAGTGCCCAAAACTAAATTTAATCTCCTGCTGCTATTAGGAGATTATTTGAATAATTTAAATACTAGGTTAGGTTATTTAAATATTTTGTTGTCTGAGCAGGTAATGTGGCAGAGTGGCAAGGACATTCGATTTGAAAACACAAGCTCAGAAGCATTTTTTTGCCCTCTGTTTTGTACAGTACATCCAACGGTCATCTCTTCAAAGCAACTGGGCAATATGTTGGTATCAATTCAAGAGTAACAGTTTGATCTTCTGGACCATGATTTCCGTGTGACCGTTAGTGAGTTGATTAACCCACCGATTTAAATGTCTTTAATGTCTCCTTGGATAACAGTTAGGACCAAGCTAAGTATATTAATAATAATGAAATGTTTTGAAGAGAAAAGACAAGCAGATCATAGTGATGGTTTAGCACTTAGTGACAGCTTTGAACAATTGATTCTCAAACTATTTTTTTGTGTTTTCTTTAATTTTTGTTTTTTCTGATGTAGTCATGATTCCTATTATCTTCAATTTGTTCATTTTTTATTGTTCTGGAGACACTATTTTGTGCTTGCCATTGTCATTTTGTGATGTGTTTGCATGGCTGCAGCTATATTGTATGCAGTCACAATTCTAGTTGCTTGTCACGTTAAGCTGATCATATCACGCATCTTTTTGTTTTTGTGGAGCATTTGTCAGATTTCCCAATCGCAGTTGCCGAACTCGTTGTTGCACCATGTCAAATTACACAACTGACAATCACAGCCCATGTCATATTTACTGACCAAACGCCAATCTTCAAGCACAGTCATGCTTGCCTCTTTTTAGAAAACCAGTAATGTGTTTCCTGATGGAGCAGTGCCTTACGAAAGGTTAACAGCTGCAGCAAGTTCAGCAGCAATCTCTGCCCTTTAATTTTCGTTTCCATTCTGTTGTATGTAAAATATTAAGCATCAAACAGATGAGTTTCTCTTTTGTTTGTGAGTTTCAAAACACATGCATTCCTTATTCCTCCTTGCTACATGATATACATTGTACTTCTGGATGACCATTCATTATTTCATTTGGTTGTCAACTCTCCTGCAAACACAGCGTGCCCTCTGAGTAACAAGAAAATCAAACCTGTTTGAATTAATCCTAGCCAGTCGTAGACTAATTGGTTTCAGTCAATATGAATGTCACATTAGACAATCAGCTTTATGGAAGTGCGCCACCGACTGCCTCTAACAGGCTAAGATTATGTAAATGAAGGCTAAAAATTATTGAAAAGTCATCTAATGTGCCATAGGCTTTACTCATGAATCACATCATGAATTACGTCATGGTTCCCCATCTGTAATAAGATAGGCAAGCAGAGCTCTGTATCCAATACTTTGGATATTCGAAGAAAACACTCTGAATGTTTAGGAAACATTAGGTTTAGGGATTTTTGTTTTATTCATTTTAGCTTTGCTCCAGCTTTTTGAATTAAAATGCTATTTGGTAGTAGTACAATTCTGGTAGTTAACTTGATTTGTAAATTATGTACCTTGCCTGTTTCTAGACCATAATTCAGCTTGCTCCTTTAATTAATTTATCTATCGACCAATTTTTCCTCACCCTGAAAGTGCATATGTTTTTAACATCTTCATGATATGCATTATAAATATCAGGTATATTCATTTAGTTTTGCCCCACATTTAAATCAATAAATTCTCCTTTATTTTATACTCTGGTGCACTATCAAAAAAAGCTTTAAATACTGCAATGGAACATGAACATTTTTGTAGTATTTTACATTTTATAACGTTCATTACGAACAATTAACTGCTCAAAAATATGGCTTCCCACAAATTCAAATTCAGGGTGTGACTGATGGTATGGTTCTACAGTGAAGCATCAGAAATTGTTAGGGTACCAACCCTTTAGCCCCATTTAATTATAGCAAAAGAAAAAGCAAAAGGGTGTGTAACGGCACAACAAAAAAAAAAGACACTGTCCAGAAAATTAGCCCACGCAATGTTCTCTAAATTTTTCTTTCAATCTTGTACCTCACACAGAAGTTTGTGAGTTATCAAGTCCTCGTCGTTTGTGAAACACCATTTTCTGGGGTCATCCCTTTCTATGACCACACAACAAGAAGGGATGGGGTCTGCTCTGGGTATCACGGTAAGGGTTGGGTGTCCTCACTGGGCATCTTCTCAGAGCTATGGGAGAAAGAGAGACACCATTAAGGACAGCTCCCCCTCTTGTCGTGGAGTGGTATAGCTTACCTCAGTCAAGCCCGGGAGACAATCCCCAGTCGCACATGTGTGAAAAGGGTTACCAGACAGGTGTTGCATTTTTCATATTTATTTATGGGACACTTTATGCAATATCTTCTAAGGCCAGTGCCAGATCTGGTTCTTCGACTTTTATTTAAAAGTGGCAGGCTTCATTGATGTTCAAAACATGTTACATATAGGCCACGCTGACCATTAGTTTTCTCAAAGACCCCTTTAACATGCATTTCACATATAGGTTGTATTCTTAGGCAATTTAGCCAGGCTACATTTACACCTGCCACTAAAATGCATCTCGGTGTTCACTCATAGTTTTATTGCACTGCTAAATGCAGCTATTTACCTGTAGCTAGAATGGAAACTGACTGCCCAACAAAAAAAGTGAAAAAGCCACATTGCCATTAAGAACTTTAGTGTTTTGGCCTGATGGTAAAATTGCGACAGTCTCAGAAGATGGTAGCTCAATTTCATACACACAGTTGAGCTCACTTTTTGAATCCCTTCCAAAGCTTACATGACTGCTTCCACCACCCTACATGAGCGTTTTGTGTTTTCTGCTGACGTGGTTGTTGTATGTGGATATAAAATGCATTTGCAATTCCACTTGTGTTAAGTGTGATCACAGTTCAGAGTGACCAAATCAGAATGCATTCTGTGTGATCATCACCAGTGTGTTTAAATATTTTTTTTTTTTTAATGTGGTCAACTTCCATTCGATCGTAATGCATGTTAATTCAGGTGTAAATGGAGGTACTTTGCTTGAGCTACATATTTTTACATGTGTTCTGATTGCCACTCTAACTCGACTTTATGTGGTGATGTAATTTGTTCAGTTAATGCTAATTTTGATCCTTGGCAGCTTCACTAAACCACTGCACTGTTAACAAAAAATAAAGAGCTGGTAAAGAAGGAAGGCAGGTTGAAAAGAGACACAAGGCAGAATTGTCATGAGCAGAGAGGCAACCTGTGTGCTTTGTCTGTACAGAAAATGTGGCAGTAGTTGTTTGTAGATATATTTTGGCCTGGTACATAAAGTGTTGTTTTTAGACATCAATAAAATTTGACATCCCTGCTCTAACAGCAGTACCTGTATGACAATGCAGTGGGTAGAACAGCTTCCTTTACAGCCCAAAGAATGCTAGGCTGAAATCCCGATCCAGTCATTTTCTGTGAGGAGTTATCTATGAGTACTTGACTTTTGCTTCACACACCAAAGATGATGGTCATGTTAAATGAACTGACATCTCTAAATTGGCATGGTGTGTGTGATTGTGGGTGTGTAACAATGGCTTGTGTGTTTACCCAGGGTTGGCTACTAACTTTCACCAGCTACTTCCAGGACAGGCCAGCAATCTTGTACTGGATTGAGTGGGTTCCATAATAGATGTCATGATCAACACCTTTAAAAGCATGTACTGTTACAAACATCACCAAAAATAGTCTACAAATCACAAACATCCTATGCATAGTCACACATGTGCGATTAAGAGACAGTCAACAAGCCTGGAGGTGAATGAAATATCGCGAGACAGAGGGTTGATCTACGGTACTAACGCTTCTCTCTCTCTTTCTTCAGACAAAAAGAAGAAAATTAACACACCTACCTTACTTCCGAGTTCCAAGATGGCCGCTCGAAATATCACCTCCGGCATCATCTGATGATGTCACTTCCGGCTCCAACCTATGATGACACTTCCGGTCTCCAGACGATGATGTTATTTCCACCCATACATCACTTCTGGTCACTTTTGATGACATCGCAACCATCTGCCAGTTTTGACGTCATTTCCTGCCAGCTCATTTCCGACAGCCATCTTTGTTTTGTATAAAAAGCCACCATTTGTAAAAGCTGTTGTCATCTACTGTAAAATGTGTTTTGATCACCCTATTTTTGACTATTCGTTTTTTATTTTGTCTTGTGGACATGACATGGGGATGGTTCCTAACTCTTTTTCAGTTGTGGAAATACTTTTTTCTATTACATCATTCATCCGGCTTTCATATCTTCTTCATCAAATACAAAAAATAACTAGATGCCAAAAGAGTTAGTTCTCTACAAAACAAAAATCTTTCAATAACTCCTGGCCAATTTAAGTCTATGAGGTGTGGAACTAAACCATAGTTTCTAACATGTTTCTTCAATTTGAGAGCTAGCAGGCTAATAGATTTTGTACACAAGTCAGCAATATATGAGACCTGAATCACTGCCCCTATGCTTTAATGCAAAAGTCTTCCACTAAATTGTGCTTCCTTCCACCACAGGGGACTTGGCACAAGTTAGATCAGTGCCTCCACTGATTTTCTGTGTGGGTGGAATCTGTGGAATAATCCTTCAGTACAATATAGCCTTAAGATGAAAAGCATGAACATAAACAGGTAGGAAGTGGAAGGGAGCAGGGCTGAAACAAAGCATTACTGTCTTTTTATGATGTAGCTCCTTTAAACACCACACTTATACTATAGGTTTTTAGTTTTATCAGGGTCCTTACTGTCACGTGTTCAGAGTACACTGAAATTCTAATCTGCCAATCAATGTGTAACTTGTTGCCACTCTCCAGTGCCATGATTACTGAGAATAACAACCTTTTATGGATGCGTGTATCTTCCTCATCTGAAAAATCATAGAACACATCACTATCTAAATTTTGGAAAACTATTATATAAGAACTATAAAATATGCCAATTACCTATTCAAGCCTAACTAATAGTTAATGGAGTCATAATAACTATCTGCATTATCATTTTCATTTCGTGTAGTACGGCTGATGTCAAATGCACTTAAATAGTTAGCAGTTACATAAAGTATATTGTTTGTATTCCAGTGACCGGGGGCCTCATGCATAACGCTGTGAATTCACACTATAACATTGCGTGAGGACAAAAGCAGAAATGTGCTTATGCACAAAAAAATCCAGATGCACAAATCTGTGCGTTCGCCCACTTCCACGTTCTTCCGCTACATAAATCCCAGTCAGCATGAAAAGAAATGCACGCGCCTGCTGTCCCCCCCCATCTCCTCCCAGAATTACGCCTCTTTGAATAAGCAAATCAATATAAATAGCTCTTAAGCTCAGTGTTCTGTGAAAAGGCAATGGCAAAAGCACAGGGGAAAATAGAAGAAGTTCAGCGAATACCGAGTGGAGGCAAAGAAAAACGTACTATTTGTTGGTTTAAACAGTGGTATAAACAACAAAAGGAAGTTGATCGAGTGACATAGAGTGTCGGAGAAACTCAAAAGCTCAAGTTCACAAAATCGCACAGTGCCCAAAATAAAAAAGAAGTTGTCAGATATCAACGCCGCCGTAAAAAGGCGAGTCGTAGCCTACCGTCTGAGTTTCATATGAAAGCTTATTAGGGTACAGAGAAAAAAAAATAGGCACACAGTGGGGAAAAAAGCACAAAATGTCAACTTTAATCTAGAAATTTCCACTTTAATCACATAGTTTATTTTGTCATTAAAGTAGAACATCATAAACTTCATCTTAAAATAGTTTAATTTCCTAGTTTCTCAAATCCCATCGTAACTAAAGTAGCACGTTAAATGCTTTGTTTTGTATTTCATCTTCTATGTGCTCTATGTGTGTGAATCACTACATGCTTCTGGGCTTTCTCTTCCTTCGACAGTACACAGAATCCATTACATTCGTGATATTACAGCTCTCTGAATAATTAAAATACTGAGTTGTATACTTGATATCATTTTTATGATTATAGGAGTTAAAGCATGTTATTAAACATGGGAACACGGTGGCGCAGTGATTGTTCATACCTCGTGCAAGATGCTTGCTGCGCCGTGTGCTACCTTCGCTGAAATAATTTATTGTAGCAGTACTGTCTCTTTCAAACGTACTAACCCCTAATTCTTGTCCTAACATTTCTTTCTCCAAATACCCAATCGCTAGACAATCAGCTCTGTAATAGACATTAAGCCATCTGTAAGCTTAGAACGCCGATTCTTCAGAACTTTTAAGGTACATGTTAAATTATTCTATCCATCAAGTGTCGCACCAGTCCCAGCAAGAATACAGTGCAAGGCAGGAACAATCCGTGAACGCCAGCTTATTTATTAATGATATAGATTATTTAAATTAAGTTAAAGTTTTGTTTTGCTGCATTTCATCGTAAAAATGATATTGTCATCATATATAAATATGCGCTTTATAAAGTGGCTCAGGTTGTGCAATATTATAACTGTATCGCAAGTTTACAATGAGGTAATTGTACTTATAAGTAAAAACAGTTCTACGAGGAGCACTTGATGGATTGATTGAGTGTGTTTATAAATCTTGGGATGAAACTATTTCTGAACCGTGAGGTCCGTACAGGAAAGGCTCTGAAGCATTTGCCATATGAGAGCAGTTCAATAGACCGCATGGCTGAGGCAGCATGTGCTTGATTCTCTTTCCGATCAGCTGCTGTACAGCTGTGATTCCCCACTCAGATACAGTGATATAAATACTCTGAGTGGTGCAGTGAGAGTAATATGGAAAAAGATGATCCGCTGTGGCAACCCCTAACGGGAGCAGCTGAAAGAAGAAGAAGAAGGTGCAGTAAGAGTAACAACGCTAAAGCAGCTATTGTATTTAGAATAATCTAACCATTCAGTGGACCATTATATTGTTACAGGTTAATTACAATCAGATGCATTAAACTGATAAACAATATGTGGTTAATTTCAGTGTATTTATAAAGCCACGTCAGGGATGTGAATCTAAAAAAGAAAGGAAAACCACACTGGAACAGTAGCACTGCTTTGACGCTGGGTGCCGTCAGACTGCAAAACCAAGGGCAGAACTTGCGTACGTCAAGGTATGAGCTACCATGAAAATGTGCATAGCTTTATGCCAAGTTTAGGTTTTATATATTGCGATTTGAACGTGGAAATGTTCGTACGCAACATTTTTGTGCATACGCACCATTTATACATAAGGCCCCAGGACCTGTATGATATTATGCAGATCTAGCAACAAAGAGCAAAGCCAATGGGTCATCCTCCAATGTAAGTTACAAGATTTTGCTTGGATGAATTCAGTGGTGTAGGGATTTACATCAACATCTACAGACATTTAAATGAAGCACAAAATGTCTATGGTGCAATAATGCAGAAAAAGGACCCCGATAATTTAGAAATGACGTAACATTCAGGTGCAATCGGGGACTTAGTTAACTGATTTGAAAGTTGGAATATGTACATTTTTTAGTTACTTCATCAAAGAGTCAATTACCGCATTTGTGTTATTAAATAATGTTTATTTAATGTTATTAAATAAATGTTTTATTAAATATTTTTGTTAACAGACAGTCATATCTATAAAGATCAACAAAAATAGAATGCTATTTCAGGCAATAGCAGACTGCATTAAATAAATGTTATTTAATGGCATTTTACAATATTATATAGGTAAAATGTAGGCAAAATAGGCTTGTGACGGCTCAGTAGTGTTCACATACAAAAGATGTAAAAATGGCATTAATTAATTTCATGTTCTATGGACCATCTATGATTAGGTGTAGCTCAAACTGATTAAACATAAAATTTTTTAAAGAATTGCAGATGGAGAGTTAAAATATGTGTTTACGTCTCAAGGTAAAATTTATGGTTGCTTTGGACCACAATAGAGAGCGGGTTGGGATTTTTGACAATAATATGGAGTGACAGAGAGATATTAAATCATTGTAATTTAGTGCAGAAAATGCAACTGTGAGGTTGTTTTTAGTATAAATAATGAGTACATACTGTATATGTTCACTCTATGCTTACATGACTCCTTTCCTCATACATTCATTTCTAGATAAGTCGCTTTTTGCTTTTTTCCTTTACAGTTAACATCCCTCAAACAGCAAGAAAAGTGATTGGTTGTAAGAGCAGCTTGCACACATGCATGTCTACTCCACTGTTTGACTAACTTGAAATGGAGAGTCATACTGCCATCGGGACAGCTGTTGGGTGAGTGAAAGAGGAAAATATATAAATTATAGAAGATAAAGTGACCTCTGTCAAGTTACATTTTAAAAAGTAAACTAATCTGCGATTGAAGTCACAAAGAGCTTTGACCTATTTTAAGATAAGAGACTTTGCAAATTAGGCATCTCTTTTCAATGGGAGAATTTGAAATTTCAAAACTTTAAATGGCACACTTTATTGAAGATATCTCAACAAAAACTGACCTGTCCAAAAAAATTTTGTTGAAAAATTAGTGTGCCAAATTTCAACATTACTTCACTTACAGTTGAGTTGTTTCATGTAGACAAACAGACAGAAATAGCAACCATAGTAGGTGCTTTTCTCTTTATATGCAACCTTTTGGAAACCAGCCACTTGAATTAATTGCTAAGTTTGAGATCAGCATTGACAGTTTCTTAAGGGAGTTATTCTTGATAGCTTCAGGAAGAAAAAGAATAAAAAGTACTAAGAAGAAAATTTTGTTGCGATTTGAACTCAGTACATAGATCAAGACTGGGTGTTCTGTTTTCACTTTTAATGATCAAGACTGGGTGTTCTGTTTTCACTTTTAATGAATTTAAACGTAATTATTTATTAAAAAAAAAACATGTTGCTGTTGATGGGCACTGATTTAGGCTGGCTACACTCTCCAAAATGAAAGTAGGTGGACTGCCCAGAACTTTGAATGTCCTTTAGCTCCAAGTATTCTCCAATCACTAAGTACCTAATTTATATATTAAGGTTATTGTTGGTGGAATTTTGCCAGTTCTGAAATTCAGCCCACCACCACATAAACCATAGTCAGTAAATCACCCCTAAACAGTGTATAAATTAGTTATGGGATAGTTTATTTATTATTAACAATCTATTGAAGTTGTTATAATAAACTGCTAAGGTGAATGCATGCCGCTGTGATTTATGATGAGTGATTGGGGGGGGGGGTCATTTTGATTTAAAATAACAAAGAATAAAGAAAGATTTTGCTTTTAGTGAAGCCTTTAGGATTTGGCACAAAACCAACAAGTCAAAACCATGTGAAAATGTGTAGGCTTACCTCTTTATGCATTTTATTATTTTTTGAGACTTCTTTGCCCTCTAGACATGATTTATCAAAAATCTTGGAGAAAAAAAGAAACACAGAAAACTACTTCTTATTCCATGAATCAAATAAATGTGTCAATAGGAAGTTGCTAAATGTCTGCGTTTTCCAGTTAATTAGAGGATTACTGAAGATGATGGGTCATTGCAATCTATACTGTTCACTGGTTGAGGATATAACAAATCACTAAATATCAGTAGAGGTGAGAGTAAATCACAATGACTGTTTTTGAATTGTGGCCTTCAATGGCTCAAGGTGACCAGCCGTCTTCGGCAAATCCTCATTTATCATGCCAGCCAATGTCTACTCCTTTCCTAACTTGCCATTTAATTTGGTTGGTTGAATGGTCTACTGGCTTGGCTTTGTTGAACAAGAACACTGCATTGTTTCATATTAAACCTGGTTCCCTTTTCTTCTTACATTTTTTGTAAAACCTAAACTTAATAAACTAAATTATTTGTTTATTTATCTGAGCACAAGATTTAAACTGATAACTAATTTTTATTTAATAAGTGAGTCTAGAAACAAGCCGAAGTGTCCGACCCAAGGATGCTCAAGTTCAGTCCTGTCTGCAAATTTTTTTCCACCCCTTTTGCTAAATTAGAAGCCAATCGTTACTGATAATGGAACTTATTAAATGCTATGTGTGTTCATTCTGTCATACTGGATCATTCTTAGATTGTAGATTTTCAGAAAATTCTTCAAGTGATTTGTAGTGCAATGCAGATTAATTCTCAGTTCTTCACTTTTTTAGCCTTCCATTTTCTTGAAAACATTTTATTAAAATAGATACTTCATGATGAAAATACACAGGTGGCTGCCTGCACATTAGATGCAGGTTCCTTTGTCATTTGTATTACATTGTTAAGTAGCAGCTGGTTCAGAAAACAAAAAAGCATTCAAAAACAGAGCATGCATCTGTTTAAGACTAAAAGAAGAGAAATAACTAAATTGAAGCACGTAAATGTTTCTTGAGAAATAATCACCTCCACGGCAGTAACTGGCTTCAAAGTAACAAACTGGGCTGGAACAAAAACCTCCATCTACTGCAACCCCCGGAACTGAACCTGAGCACCATGGCCTCATAAATATCATGCTACACTTCTGTCTAAAGCTGTCTCTGTTCCACCCAGTCCTTAAATATTAATTATAGTCAGAAATTCTTCTTTTGCTTATTTTTAGTAGGTTAAGTCTGGAATTGTGAGTGGTTGTTTGTGTATTCCTTTTAAAGTACCTTTCCCAATCCCAACCATCAATATTTTTAAATAGTAAATTTGGAAGTAGTTCTACTGAAAATATACTCTGGGTAATACAAGATTTTATAGTAACTCTATCAGTATCACAAAATAAATGAGATTTCTGCCATGCGAAATATAGCAGGAATTTAATACAGTGCTCCCCAGTAAATCCTTAACTCTCCAGTAAAGCGTAGTGCTTCACTTCCAAGAAGTAGCCAGAGAACCTGGCAGTTTGTCAAGCATCTTTGAATTAAAGGACACATTAGGCATCTGTGTATATCATTTTGTCTTGTTTCTGAATGTTATTAATTATTATGTGCTTTGAAATTCTTTATCATGTACCATATTTTAAAATGGGTGCTGGTATTTAGTGGCTGTGGCGGCAGTGTGTGTGACATTGGCATGGTTACACTTTAAAAAGAATGCAGTGTTCACAGAGAAGCATCTGAACATTAAGACAAAGTTCTTGTTATGAATTAGAATTAAAAGGAAAAAAGTACTTATGGTTTGGATCTCATTTTTACTTTTTGACTTCATTGTCTGTTTTGTGTTTTGATTTTGATGAAAGTTCATTTTGCCCTCATGAGTAACTGTGGCTTGTTCACTGATCATTTATTGCTAATTCCGCTTAATAAAGCATCTGCTGCACTATAAAATGTAACAACCTGTAAAATTAGGCACAGTGTTTGAACTGTGGGGACTGACAACCTGACACTCTTGCATTTTGCAATAATTCAAGAAAGTAGTATTTAATTTCCATGTCTGCTCCATCAGTAATGACTGCCATCAGCTTCAGTCTCTGGGAAAGTTAAAGGACAGCACCACTAATGGGCAGAAGCTGACCCCAGAATGCTCACCTACATTGTTTCTATCTGTGACTACAAGTATGCCTGTCATGGCTATGTAGCAGTGCAGCATGGTCAATTTGGAAGAACACCAATGAAAACTCATTCCATACCTACAGGGAGAATATTTAGCCATCTTGGATGCTTGTGATGAGTTCAACAATTAAAATGGATCCAGTTCAGCATCAACATCAACAGTATTGTTCCATTATGTTTGTGCCTATACCACCTGCCACTTGCTAATTGCTAGATGGCAGAAGAAAATATCTAGGAAATGGCAATGGCAGGCATGATTATACCCCCCTCAAGCCTGTAGGCAGCTCCTATTGCCCTTAGTTAAAAAAGGCAGATTCATACTTGCTGTTTTGAATTGATGGACTTCTTCAGTGGCTCCACCTGGATCAGACCCTGAACTTGTGCAGTGGCTGCTGACAAATCACTTTACCTTCTTGGGCATGTGAAAACATTGCATTTCCCATCAGACTCATATTGTGTCAACCTTTAAACACCTCATGCAGTGAATGCTGGCCTGAAATCCACTCAGCAACTGTGTGGTCTAAGTTGATGATGTACTAATTCACATTTAAAACTTTGAGATGTCCCTTGACCACCTGAAGGATTTGCCACTATTCAAACTTCTGGACTAAAGCTGAACCCAGTAAAAGGCGAGTTGTTTCTAGGTCATGTGGTCAGGACAAGAGGGGCAGCCACTGACCTTAAAAAGATCGACGCTCTACTAGCCATGACCCTTGCTTGTGAATTTAAGGACATACTGTAGCAGTGCCACTACATTCACTGATGAACTGAGGCAATATTTGCCAATTGACAGTGGAGTGTGATATGGCATTCTACTAGTTGAAAGACACACTTACATTGACTTGTCTTGCTGTTCCCAGACCTTATGAAGTAGTTCATCCTGGAAAGCAATGTCATCAAGTGGAGGGAGAGATGGAGAAGATGATTGCCTACTACAGCCTGCCTGAGCAGACTGGACTGGAATTTTTGTGCCCTAGATGTGGTCTCTGGTCTGTGGCACTTCTGGTTCTACCTCTCCGGTTGCCAGTCCACACTGTGGAGTGACCAGACTTCAAAATGCAAAAGCTTGTTGAGCAAATAGCCAGGGGAACAGATGATGAGGTGAACAGAATTGCTGCAAATGTACACTTTCACTATTCAGCTCTGGACTGGAAGTTGCCTCCAAAATGCCCTCTCCTGGTAGGGCTGCAAAACAATGCAGAGCTATAAGTGCTGTTTAGAGCAAATTTAACATAAAGTTCTGAGCACACTACACTACATCAGCACTATGGAATTCAAGCAGGTGCAGGAAGAGGCCCCAGAACTGTCTACAGTCCAAGGATGGATAGGAGCAGGCCATCACTGCAGGTCTCCATATATTACAAGAGACAGCAGAAATGGCAGTTTTTAAAAATGTGTAATAGATTAATTCAGAGTTGAAGCTGTAATGGCATCAAAGCCTAAAATTATAATTGTTCTATCATAAAATTTGGATAAATGTCTACCATTAGGAAGTAGCAAATGTTAAATGATTATACCCTTTCTACTATGTTCTGAACCGCGGCTTGGCATGTGCTAAAAAATTGCATTTCATTCGGTTTAATCATTGCTTATTTCTGTCACAGTTAGTAATGATATCCTGGTGTATAATACCATAGATTTTCCCAATAATGTAAGGATTTGCATTGATAAAAAATGTAGAGTTATATATATATATAAAGGGATTAAAATAATTTCCTTCACAAACTCATTTTCCTGACCATCTGTATATTAACTAAAGAAATGTCACTGGGAGCAGAAACAGCACTGTTAACTCATACACTAGAGGAACTGAACATAGTTTTCTGAGCTAAAATACTTCAACATCATGTACTTCTTTGATATGCTTTGCAAATAAAAACAAAAATCAAATATTTGGGCATTTTCAAATCCCAGGGAGACTAGTTAAAGATAGGAAATGGCCACACACACACTGATGAAGTAATTGTTTACAAGAAATTTTTCATACCCCTAAATACATTGTAGTGAGATTTAATTTAAAATCCATCTAAAATGATCATTAAGTAAATATACAGACAGAAGATAATCCAAACACAAAGTGTTCCATTTAAAGTTAAAGCATTAAAAATGCATTGTTGTCATCGTTCCTCAGCAAATGCTGTAATGACTGGGAAATATCTTTAATGAAGAAAGAATGCTCCCTGAGGCATATGCGTGTTCTGGCGAAATATCAAGAAGTAACTGGAAAAGGCAATCTTATTAGAAGATTTCTTTCCTCCTGGGTGATTGGCGAATTGCAAAACAGCGTGTGCAATGGTTCTGGAAAGGGGACAACATTTCACTAGTGAGCACTGTGATCAGTGGGTGCTATGTCGATTCTCCTATTTAAATACAGCACTTAAAGGTTTTCTTTATGTATTTATAATTTCACCACTAATCTTCTCAGATCTATATATGGATATATGTTTCACATCCATTTACTTGTCCCATTCAATTCTCCTTCCTGGCTTTTTTTATTCTACCTTCCCATTCTTTGCCTACCTCTGTGTCATTTTTAATTGCTCAAGGTAACAGCATGTCAGGTAAAAACTAAATCAACTTTTACCTTTCATTGAATTTTTCAGGAAAAGAATACATTTTTTTCCACACATGCATCATATATCTTTATGTAATCATATGAGTGCTCCTTGGGTGGGGAAGGACATTAAAGTTTAAAATAAAAGTGTAATGAGTCCTCCAGAATTAAACGGTAAATTTGGCATTTTCAAAGTTATTTCTTCACAAATATTATATATATATGCATTTGCCACACGCAATTGCATTCCAAAGTTAATCGTTTTCAATAAATTAAAAAAAAATATTTTGCCTGCACTGGCGCTTTACATTGTTGGCTATTGGGCATGGAGTAAAAAATATAAAATGTACCAAATAAGTCAATTTCTCAAGCCAAGACAGTTGTTGAGTATTGCTCTGGGTCTTGCAATTACACATACATTGTAAAATAGTTTGTACATGTCATTTTTTAACAAAAAACACCAATATTATGAGATTCAGCCATTTTTAAAGAAGACCAACTGTGAGTAACTGCCCAGCGCTTGGTCTTCCTTGATAGTGACCTTTCACCCTCGCAGCAGTTGGTTTCCTCCAGACGGACTGAATCACAATAAATTGTTCATGCCGTGTGGTTGGTTTTGTTTTGATTTATTTCCATAGTTATCCGCGAACTCACACAACTGAATAGGAAACATATCCTTACCATGAGAAAAATAGTACCAGGAATAGGCAATAAAATTAGTATTTCCCATCCCGTAGTTGTCACAAACATGTGTTGGAAACACTGAAGGCGTGGATCAATACTTGACCGCTGTCATGGCTTGAAAAATTGACATAATCAGTATGTTTTTAAGCTTTCTTCTGTGCCCCATACCCTCCATTATAAAGCACCAGTGCAGACAAGATGTTTTTTTTTAATTAATAGAAAGCACTGTACACAATTTCAAGTGGCAAATGCACATATACTATCTTCATCTTCAACTTGAAAAATACCCAACTTATCCTTTAAAGCAGCAGTTTTAATAAGTCAAACCATAAACCAGATAGGGAGTAAACTTTGTCTTGTGGCTTCTCTTCTCCGTTTGACATGAAGGCTCACTCGACATCCTCAATAGCTTGCTGTAGTTCTTCTTCTTCTTATAGTAGTTGGGAAATACCATACCCTTCCTCACCTGGAATTTCAGAGTCTTGCTCTGCCACCTGTATCTTCTACTGTCCAATATGTTTGTTTCTTTAAAAGAACTTTTGCTTTGTATGCACTGGTTTCCTTTATTTATTCATCTGCTCAAGTAGACTGCATGGCTGTAATACCTCCCACAATATGATATTAACAAGTTTGGTGGAGCAGGCTAGTCCCAGGGGAACAAATGCATTTTATGAACAATCTGAATCAGAAATCAGAGATCTTTTATTAGTAGTTAGCTGGAAAATAGTCAGGGAAGTTAGCTGAGTCTGAATACAAAATTCTTTATATTGTTTATTTTTCTTCATGTTATTAAGACTGAGTCAGTATCAAAGCCTTGGAACGGAACAGAATTCATAACCAGAATTCCTTCCCCTAAATTTCTTATGGTTATTGTTAGAGTGCTAGTCTCTAACAAGGTCTGTCCTTCACTTAACTAAAATTTAGATGCTCTGCTGTGTGTGCTGCCTTCTTTCATAGTGTGTCAGCAATAGGGATTCAACAAGTTGGCTAATAAAGCGTTGTGTCATTGGCAACAAAATGGCAGCACTCAATAAAAAACATGGAAAGAGAAATAAAAAATTAGAACAAGAAATAAAAATTAATAAAATGAAAGAACAAAATAAAAATGTAATTAAATACAGTTGAGTCTTAGGTTATATACAGGTTCTGTTCCTTTAAACACTCATGATGCTTGTAAGAGCCAATCTTAGAAAGTTAAAGTTTTGAGTTAAACTCATATTAAAGTTTGCTTAATTTGAATAGAATATAAATTTTTTCCATAGTCATAGCTTATGGTATAATCTTTTCCCCCTATAAGTTAGTAAGAGATAGAACCTTCTTGCTATAACTGAGAAACAGTGTTATAATAAGCTCAGTTGTTGTTTAGAACAGGTCCCAGTACATAAGTACCATTTTCTACTCAGAGATGGGGTAAGCATACAGTTTTTTGACCGCTTTGAAATGGTTCAGAAATGTTAAGTAAATAGTAACGATTTGAGATGTAACAAGATTTAAGCTTTGAACTGAACTTTTCTTAACATGATTTTTTTTCTTTTTTTTTGCTATTTTATTTTTCTTTTTTGTGTGAACTGTTTTACTTTGAAATTTAACTAAACTTTTAAAAACGAAAATATTTTGTCTGTGGAATCATTTCTGCGCGTCAGGCTTTTCTTGAATCCCATTTTTTTGCATTAGAGCTGCTGAACTTTGGTAACTTTGGAAAAACGCAGCTACAATGCTATTTTTTTGCGTAAATCGGAGCTTGTACTGAAACATGTTCTTTAATGGGAAATGAGCAAAAATGTGCAATGCTTAATTACTTACTTTACAGGGAAATTCATCAGATTTATTAATAAAAATACGGTTGAGCAATATTACTGAGATTTAAATAGCAAAGCACACATAATTAAATCAAAGAGTTTGAACCACGGATATGTGCAGTATGTCACCCTTATGCTTAAACATGTTATACAGTAGTTTTAGATTAGTATACCATACATTGCCCAGTTGAAAAAGGCATTCAGGTGCCATGAAAATCCACACTTCACTGACGCTTGAGAGACACGTGCATTTTCTGCTGAGGAATCACTCCCAGTGCTGCTTTAACCTCCCAGCAGCTATACTCCTTGATCCACTCCCGATCTCCCTGTTTATCTGTGATGGAGTCATTGTGTGGCTGTACCTGCCACCAGACACATTCAATTACATGTGCAAACACGCACAAAATGATTGAAAACAGTGATAAACTCCCTGAGGCTAAGGATCTGTGCTGGTATCGCAAAGGTTACCGGTTCGAATCCCCGTCACTGCCAAAAGAGATCCTACTGTGCTGGGCCCTTGAGCAAGGCACTTAACCTTCAATTGCTCCAGGGGCGCTGTACAATGGCTGACCCTGCGCTTTGACCCCAAGTGGTATGCGAAAACCAAGTAATTTCCTTCGGGATTAATAAAGTAAAAAAAAAATAATAATAATATGCCTCAGTATTAGGGAAAGCTTGTACAGTACGCATTCATCCATGTCAAAACACGGCAGTTGAAATTTGATGAAATCATATTAAAAATAAAAAAGTGTGAGTTTTATATACTCTGAATTATGTGTGGAATGACCACGATGTTACTAAAATGAATGGCAATAAGAAATAGGAATTTAAAAAAATGTACACATTGAGACACAAATAAGCACAAAAAACAGCCATGCAATAACTAAAAGATATAACTCATTCAGCTTCTATGTCTTGCAAAAGTGCCCCATTCCATGTTATTTCCAGGGTCATTTTTTTCACTAAAAACAGGGTTTGTTTAAAAGAAGTGTTCATTCTCTTCTGTCCTTCACTCAAGTTAAACAGACCACTTAGGCAACCATTGGTGCTTCTCACTATAAGACATCACTAGGCCTTAAGTGATTATCCTCCATAAATATTCCATCTTTGTGACTTTCCTAGTTTGCACAAATACACATTCTGTTGAGCACATGTTTGTCCAGTTCCTCGAGAAGTAGTGCCACATACAATATAAAGCACCTCAATTCTCCACCAAGTACTATATTATTTAATGAACCAGAGATTTCTTTATACTTTAAACTTTAAACAAGGAGAAATAAACCAATGTTATATCTGCAGTCAATATCGGGTGTACAACAATGGTACTATTTTCTTTAAAGCTTCAAGGTCAACTGTTGCATTCTCCATGTAGCACACCAATGGCTGGCTTCCTTCTGATATGTGCTTATGATTTTCATTTTCTATTCATTCCATTCTACAAACAGTAGTTGAGACAGAGCAAGAAGAATGTTGGAAACAGTCAAAAAGCATGCAAAGCAGATCCTTTATTTCCATCTGTTTCCTCTGAGAGTGATGCCATACCCTGTTTTCATCGTACAGACTATTGCTCCCATTGCCTCCATTCGGTTTCCAATTTTTTGTCTGAGTGATGTAATTTTGGTACATTCTCATCTTTTATGCCTGACAGGGTGATCTTTTTCAGCCCAGTAGAGAAGCAGCAAGGAAGTTCTGTATCCAGATATCACCCTGTGATAGCTCCATGTTGTTTCCCTTTATAGCCGGAGTATATTAGAGGCAACAGCCTGGTCAGTACAGTGAATCTCTGTTACAATGCAAGTATAGAAATGACCAGTTAATGAAGCAAAAAATACACATTATATTTCTGAAAAACTAGCAAGCCTATCACATAGAGTAGAACTTTCATTTTAAATAACCTGCTTGTGTCTGTTTCAATTTACATTGTTTAGAAATACTAAAAAAATATTAAGCTAAACAATTAATATTTTTGACCACATTTGTAGACAGCTAATTAATTTAATGTCTTCAGCTGAGATTTTTCCTCCTATTAAAAAATGAAAATGTAAGTAACATGATTAGCAGTTTAGAAAATGAAGTTAACACCCCAGCAGCTAAAGTAGTCAGCAATCGCCAACACACACCAGTTGTTCAAGAATAGGTAGTAATCTATGGACGGCAATTAAACAATTTATCCATGAGTTTGGCTATATGAAAAGTAAAGTCTGAAAATGGAAAAGTTCTGTGACCCTATAGATCAACATAAGGAACAGCTGGTAGCTATAGAAATTCTGATGTGCGCTGCCAAACAGTGTGGAGTATCAAACCTACTGAAGTATTAACAAGCGTCAGTGGGGGAGCTATTAAAGCTGAAGCCATTAGACAATAAACACTCGGCTCTCAATTGCAGGATATCGTTGGGCAAGAATTGAGAAGAAAAAGAAAAAAAATATTACTTTTATTGGACTGTTTTACTTTAGTTTCTTCAGAAGGAATGAGACAAGTCCTTATTTATAGAGCACTTCAAATGAAAACAAACTTTGATAATAAAATCCTAACAGTCGCACTGGCAATATACTGTTTAAACTATTTCCAGTAAAACGTATAAAAATTACAGACTTTCTCTGACAGCCCCATCCAAATTTCACTTTAACATAGTGTGTAAAAAGCTGAGAGCCTATCTACTTTAAGGACTTCTCTTGGCCTACTTGACCATAACACTTTCTGATCTCTCAGTACTTTAACCATTGATGAAAAGAACAATTCATCCATTTTCTGAATTTAATATGGCAGGGCAGAAACCAACCCCACATAGCATGTGAGTTTATCAAAGAACACTGAATCCAGGGCATTTTAGAGTTACTAGCCATCCCAATAGACTCTACCATTCAGGAATCTGAACACAGCGCCTGGAACTGTAAGGCACCACTGCCATGCATCATGCCACTATGCTACCTGAATGAATATCAAAAAATACTTAATCCATGGTGTTTCAACAAGCATGTTTTAACACCATTACTTTATATTAAGTTAAGCTATGCCAAACAGTTAAAGGGAGAAATAGTATTCTTGCATATTTCAGGATAGAAAAACTAAATTCCTTGTGCTACAGGGAAATACTGAGGAAGGTGCCCACAGGAAATTCTGATGGCTAACATCTAGTGCAAGTCTTCAGGGAACAAACAGGCATGGCAAACCTTTAGGGCTCTAATGAATCCCGGACTGTCGGAGGAATGTTGGGGCAATCTATGGTTGACAAAGAAATATAGATGTCATTCTGAGGATAACCCCCAGGATGGGATATAAAGGCTGCCCCCTCTACCTCCACTAAGAGCATATACGCCTATTGTTGATTCAGTTAACAATACACTAGCATGGTGATAGTGTGTCCAGAGTTTGTGTTAATATATGTACAGTGGTACCTTGAGATACGAGTTTAATTCATTCCGTGACCAAGCTCATAAGTCAAAATGCTCATATCTCAAATCACTTTTCCCCATTGAAATTAATTGAAATGAGATTAATTCGTGCCAGCCCTCAAAAAACCATCCCAAATTTTGGTTAAATGTTTTCAACATAAGAAAAATGTATTTATAATGAACAAATATTGTATACAAACAAAATAAAACCTAATACATAAAAGAGAATCTAAAGAAATAAACAGATGCTGACGGAGCCGATTAACGTATTATAATGTTTTTTCTTTCACTTCACTTTTGCTTAACTTAATTTTCTTCTTCACTAGTTTTTTTTTTTTTTGCCACGCTTTCATCACTTTTATTCGCAGGGTGTTTCAATAGAAACCTGTCCAAGGAGGTTTGTTTCTTCCTTCCCTTTAGAATGTTTCAGAAATGAGTTAGGCAAGTGTCATTAAATAGCACTGCTGCACGACCAGTTGCAACATTTTGAGGGTGTTTCTTTTGGCTCGTAACTCAAGGCAAACAATCGACCTAGTGACGGCTCGTATCTCAAAAAACTCGTACATTGGGGCACTCGTATCGCAAGGTACCACTGTACAGTGTTTGTGTATACATACAATACATTTAGGTCCATAAATATTTCGACAGAGACAACTTTTTTCCAATTTTAGTTCTGTACATTACCACAACGAATTTTAAATGAAATAACTCAGATGCAGTTGAAGTGCAGACTTTCAGCTTTAATTCAGTGGGGTGAACAAAACAATTGCATAAAAATGTGAGGCAACTAAATTTTTTTAACACAAGCCCTTCATTTCAGGGGCTCAAAAGTAATTGGACAATTGACTCAAAGGCTATTTCATGGGCAGGTGTGGGCAAGTCTGTCGTTATATCAGATAAAAGGTCTGGAGTTGATTTGAGGTGTGGTTCTTGCATGTGGAAGATTTTGCTATGAACAGACAACATGCGGTCAAAGGAGCTCTCCATGCAGGTAAAAGAAGCCATCCTTAAGCTGCGAAAACAGAAAAAACCCATCCGAGAAATTGCTACAATATTAAGAGTTGCAAAATCTACAGTTTGGTACATCCTGAGAAAGAAAGCATGCACTGGTGAACTTAGCAACATAAAAAGACCTGGACGTCCACGGAAGACAACCGTGGTGGATGATCGCAGAATCATTTCCATGGTGAAGAGAAACCCCTTCACAACAGCCAACCAAGTGAACAACACTCTCCAGGGGGTAGGCGTATCAATATCCAAGTCTACCATAAAGAGAAGACTGCATGAAAGTAAATACAGAGGGTGCACTGCAAGGTGCAAGCCACTCATAAGCCTCAAGAATAGAAAGGCTAGATTAGACTTTACTAAAGAACATCTAAAAAAGCCAGCACAGTTCTGGAAAAACATTCTTTGGACAGATGAAACCAAGATCAACCTCTACCAGAATGATGGCAAGAAAAAAGTATGGAGAAGGCATGGAACAGCTTATTATCCAAAGCATACCATATCATCTGTCAAACACAGTGGAGGCAGTGTGATGGCTTGGGAGTGCATGGCTGCCAGTGGCACCAGGACACTAGTGTTTATTGATGATGTGACACAGGACAGAAGCAGTCAAATGAATTCTGAGGTGTTCAGAGACATACTGTCTGCTCAAATCCAGCTAAATGCAGTCAAATTGATTGGGTAGCGTTTCATTATAAAGATGGACAATGACCCAAAACATACAGTCAAAGCAACCCAGGAGTTTATTAAAGCAAAGAAATGGAACATTCTTGAATTGCCAAGTCAGTCACCTGATCTTAACCCAATTGAGCATGCATTTCACTTGTTGAAGACTAAACTTCGGACAGAAAGGCCCACAAACAAACAGCAACTGAAAGCCGCTGCAGTAAAGGCCTGGCAGAGCATTAAAAAGGAGGAAACCCAGCATCTGGTGATGTCCATGAGTTCAAGACTTCAGGCTGTCATTGCCAGCAAAGGGTTTTTAACCAAGTATTAGAAATTTACACTTTATTTCCATTTATTTAATTTGTCCAATTACTTTTGAGCACCTGAAATAAAGGGATTGTGTTAAAAATGCTTTAGTTGCCTCACATTTTTATGCAATCTTTTTGTTCACCCCACTGAATTAAAGCCGAAAGTCTGCACTTCAACTGCATCTGAGTTGTTTCATTTAAAATTCATTGTGGTAATGTACAGAACTAAAATTAGAAAAAAGTTTTCTCTGTCCAAATATTTATTGACCTAACTGTGTATGATGTGTGTTTTTAGATGAAACCCAGGAGAGAGACAAAGAGTTGGGGCACTTTGAAAGCAACCCCCATGTATTTTTGATAGAGCAAAAAAGAGAAGATTATAAATTAAGTACAACATCTTTCCAGACGCAAGTCATCAGACTGATTCAAGATGGAAGTGGAACCCCTTAAAAAGGATGCCATATCAGAAGGGGAGGGTCCAAGGAACTATGACCCGGAGGTGACATTGTTGTTGCTGACAGTTGTCTGATCTGCAAGGGGGAGAGGAGGAGAAGCATTAGGCAACAGCGCCAACCCTCTTTTCAGATGTCTTTAAAGGTAACTCAGATTGCCTCATTAGTATTTACTGACCCAATGTCAGTCTGTATCTTATTTGCTTTGTTGTTGTTAAAATGCTCCACTTTAATTCCTTTTTTGTCGAAATCAGATACAGTAAAAATAAAAAAAAAATGTCAGAGTCAGGAACAAAACTAATGTCTCTTCTACAGATCATCAGATGGGAAGCCCAGCTAAATCACAACCAGCTCTTGCACTCCATTTCTGACCATGCCCTCCCTACTGCTGACCTCACTTCCGCCAGCTCCCTCCTGGACCCTCTTCTTCTTTTCCACTGCCTATAAAATCCAAACACCTCACCTTGCTAAACAATCCTATTTTGAACTGTTTACCAGAAATTAGTCCGGCAATATTTGCATTTGAAGCAATTGTAGTTATAATATACAGGTGGATCCCCAAACCTTTTCTCTGTTTGTCTCTCTTTCTTACAATATATACATTTATGTACTATATATTTTATATATATAATGTGGAGTACCTTACCTAGCCGGGACACCTAAATCATCATGATTATTGCCAGGAGAGGAGTGTAGGTGGAGAAGAAGAAGCAGGAAAAGCTTTTGTGCTGGACTGTATTTGGTTCTTTATGTACCTGCTCTGGGAACCAGAGAGAAAGTGCTTTCCCATGTGAATAAACGTGTTCTGTGTGGCAAACTTGTGTCTCTGCCTGTATGTGTCAGGTTAGAGCAGCTGTACATGACCCTGGGCTTCACAATATATATATATATATAATGTAGTAACAGTGCTGATAAGTTACATCACCAGGAATGAGTCACCCAAGTATGAGTTGGCATTGCATCAGCAGTTGCAGGGGTGCCTACGTGTATATAAATGGCAAGCCTGAAAAGTCGCATGCTTTTCCATCTAATGCAGCAAAAGGAAAGCAATCCACCTCAAAGAGCCATGTATAGAGCAGAGAATCAATCCATTGCAGCACTTAGTGCCAACACTGCTATACACACACACACACACATACACACACACACACATATATATATATATATATATATATATATATGTTACCATATATATATATATATATATATATACTGTATATATATATAGGGTAGCATATGAAAAAGAAGCCATACGAACTATAAGGAGGTGAAGCTATGGGAGATCTTTTTGCACAACATTTAATTTTTTTAATTTCACAACTGTTGGAATGTTGGAGAAGTAATGCCATATTCATTGGAATGGTTTATTTCATTTATGGAGTCATTTGTTCATACTGGCTTCTTCAGGTTGACACATTTAGGGGATTTCACATCAACATGCTACTGTGAGTGCTGCTATGAGATTCGCAATTCAGCAGTTAATGAAAAGAGTGATCACTACTGGTTCTGGGAGAAGACCGATGTATTGTGAGAGTGAACATGTTATGGCAAGTGGAATTTTACACCCATGCTGATGGAAATAATTTTCAGCATAGCCTTTAAAAGTGGTCTGTAACATTTTTCAATAGCATTCTGTATTTAGAATAAAATACCAAAAAATAACTTCAAATGCATAGCAATTGTTAGCATTTGTTATCTCTAATTGGCAGTAAGACTGGACAGTGCGCTAACCAACCCCATTTGTAAACTGCTATTTATATCATAGTACTTATCCATTTGTTGATTTGTCTAACTTGGTCATTTTGACTGAAAAATAAAATTATTTAGAACCTAGGGTACAGTAATCCCTCCTCCATCGCGGGGGTTGCGTTCCAGACCCCCCCGCGATAGGTGAAAATCCGCGAAGTAGAAACCATATGTTTGTATGGTTATTGTTATATATTTTAAGCCCTTATAAACTCTCCCGCACTGTTTATAAATATTCCCCGCAGCGTTATACAGCATAATCCCTTTGTATTCTCTTAGATATTAGGTAAGATTCATTGAAATTATGTATATAAACACACACTGTTTATATACAGTAAAACCTAAATATTATTTTAAAGATATTGAGTGTCTCCGATATCACATATGTTACAGCCATTACGATAGACAGGTCACCAGCAATAAATACGTACATTGCAAGAAAAATAGTATACAGTAAATGTATTAATTATTTATGGTTACTCACCAACAATGACACGATGACTTGTCCGATAACAATGAGTTTAATTTTACTGCACAACAAAGGAGAGCGTTACAGCCCTTGTAAAGGAGCCACTTCAGGCGATTGTGTAGCACTGCCGTTGTTGTTCTTCTGGCAGTCTTCAATCCAAATCCCTAAAGCAGATTCCATCCAGACTACTGCCTTATTACATCCACTTGCAACTCGTTTTGCACCCTGGTTAAAAGGACGCTGCAGCCGTAGATCTTATATTCCTTTCCTACTTTTTAAATAAAAAGAATCGTAGCCTTCAACAAATCCAAAACGTTTACCTTTTCGGCTATCGTTAACATCTTCTTCTTGCGCTTGGGCACGGCCCCTGAAGCAGTAGCAGATTGTTTTGGAGCCATAATGAAGGGCTTGACTATGCACAAAGATAAACGCTAAAGAGCACAACTCTTTACACAGCGAAGCACGTTGATGCTGAATGAGCGAGATGAAACTTCCTGGTTAACACTGCATAGCTCCTGCGTGCTCTGATTGGTTAGCTTCTCAGTCAGGAGAACTTAACTGCGTGCTCTGATTGGTTAGCTTCTCAGCCATCCGCCAATAGCGTTCCTTGTATGAAATCAACTGGGCAAACCAACTGAGGAAGCATATACAGGAAGTAAAAAGACACATTGTCCGCAGAACCCGCGAAGCAGCGAAAAATCCGCGTTATATTTAGCATTTATTTAGTTATGCTTTCATATAAAATCCGCGATAGAGTGAAGCCGCGAAAGTCGAAGCGCGATATAGCGAGGGGTTACTGTATAACATATGGGAATCCACTATTGAAATAACCATCCATCCATTTTCTGAACCATCTTCTAAATAGGACCTTAAAGGTTTAAAGTAGTAGTTACTCTTGGAGACCACTAGAGAGCAGCATAACAGTGCAGCTCAAGGATTTACAGTGACCATTGTGTCTGAAAGTTCTTTGCAAGAAACAACAGCGGTGAAGCCAAAAATCAGAAGAGGTATCAGTGCAGCCATCTTGGAAGTGGGATTAGTAGAAGAAATATGTAGATGAGGTTGTTAAAGACAACAAAGATTGAAAAAGACATTTCTCTGATTCTTTTTTACTTGTATTCTGTAATCTTTCAAGATTATCCCGGTAATGTGGTGTGTATTTGCAGGAAACAAAACTTTTATTTGAGTTAAAGGCATGGTATCACTTTGTAAGCTCTCCAATTGTCATATACACTGAGAAAATTATCAGTAATGCCTGTACACCTGCTTATCCATACAATTATCTAATCAGCCAAAGATTTGGCATCAGTGCAGTACGTAAAATCACGTAGATGCAGGCTAGTAGCTTCAGTTAATGTTTACATTAAACACCATAACGGGGGGATAAAAACATGCTCTCAGTGATTTCAACAGTGGCATGACTGTCGGTGCCAGACAGGCAGGTTTGAGTGTTTCTGTAAGTGCTCATCTCCTGGGATTTTCACACACAACAGTTTCTAGAGTTTATTCAGAATTGTCAAAAAAACAAAACGCATCCACTGAGCAGCAGTTCGGTGGACCTTGTTCATGAGAAAGGTCAGAGGAGAATGGACAGACTGATTGGAGCTCACAGAAAGTCTACATTAACTCAGGTAACCACTCTCTTATAACTGTGGTGAGCAGAAAAGCATATCAGAATGCATAACATGTTGAACCTTGAGATGGATATGCTAAGACAACCGAGAACCACATCAGGTTGCACTGCTGTCAGCCAAGAACAGAATGTTCAAGGCTCACCAAAATTGGACAGTTGAAACTAATAAAACGTACACAGGTCTGATGAATCTTAATTTCTGCTGAGTCACACAGATGTTAGGGTCAGAATTTGGCACCAGCAGCATGAATCTCTGTACCCAACCTGCCTCCTGTTCAGTCTGGTGGTGGTGGTGTGAATAATGTTTTCTTAGCATACTTTGAACCTGATAATACCAATCAATCATCATTTAAATGAAAAAGACATCTTGAGCTTGTTTTATGAAGATAACAATGAGATCAGCATTCTTCAGTGGCCTTCCCAGTCACCATATCTGAATCCAATAGAACACATTTGAGATGTGTTAGAACAAGAAATTCACAGCAGAATGTGCAGCTGACAAATCTGCAGGAATTGTGAGGTACAATCTCATCATCATAGACCAGAATCTCAATGGAATGTTTCCAACTTCTTGTGGAATCCATGCCATGAAGATTTGAGGCGGTTTGGATAATTTACTTAGTGACTGTACATTATGGTGTATGAGTGCTTCTATACAAACAGCCTGAGGATTTCACATGTGACCCATACAAAAATGCCATTGGACCTTCCTGTTTGTGGCGAATGTATGACAGAAGGTAACCTTTAAAAGAGAGACTTATATCTTATTTTCTTGTAGTAGAACATTACAGTGAAATAAGCTGAATGAGTAGAGGGAAGTTCTCTGTGTAATAAATACTCTCTTCTAATGTCATTATTTCAGCAATTTTGAACCCACTTAATGTAGTTCAGAGTAGTAGGATGCCTGACTTTACCCCAGGAGCATTAAGCATAAGACATAAAACAGTCCTAGACAGGACATCAGTCCATCATAGAACAAGCACACAATGTCAATGTCAATTTATTTATATAGCACATTTAAAACAACATAGGAATGCTGTGGCCAAAGTGCTTTACAATAACAGAATAAAAGAAAACAAACAAATAACATAAATAGAAATAAAATATATGAACATAAATAAAATAAATAATAAATAGAAGTAATGTTACATAATCACAATGAGGAAACCATCAGTATTACTTAAAGGTCGCGGAATGCAAGTGAATAGGAATGAGTCTTTAATCTTGTTTTGAAAAGTTCAATTGTAGATGACTCCTTTATGTGATGAGGTAAAGAGTTCCACAGGCGAGGAGCAGCAGCTGTAAAAGCCCTGTCCCCTTAGTTTTACACTTGGTACGAGGGACAATAAGAGACAACTGACCAGAAGATCTAAGCACTCTGGATGGCTGGTGTAAAACACACAATTCGGATAAATAGGCAGGAGCAAGCCCATGTAAAGATTTAAAAACTAGCAGCAAGATTTTAAAATCAATTCGAAAACTGACAGGCAGCCAGTGTAAAGAAGCTAAAATTGGAGAAACAGAGTCATACTTTCTTGACCCAACCAGAAAGTGAGCAGCAGCATTTTGGACCAACTGTAACCTGAGTATCAGGGATTTGCTAATCCCAGAATACAGTGAGTTGCAATAATCAAGGCGAGAAAAAATAAAAGCATGAGTAGCTTTCTCAAGATCCCTAGAAGATAAAAAAAGGCTTGATCTTACCTAATAGACGAAGCTGGAAAAAACAACTCTTGACTACAGAATTTACTTGTTTCTCAAAAGAGAGGTTACTGTCAAAGTTACACCTAGATTGCGGACTTGAGGTTTGCAAAAGACAGAGAAAGAGCCGAGAAGTCCAAGACCAATTTGGGCTTTAGATGATGGACCCACTATAAGCACCTCTGTTTTATTTTGTTTCAGATCAAGAAAATTATTAGCCATCCAGGATCTTAGTTCAGAAAGACAGTTGTGCAGTTGATTTATTGCAGCATTGCAGACAGGAATATAAACCTGTGTATCATCAGCATAGCAGTGAAAAGAAATGTTAAATTTTCTAAAAATAGCTCCAATAGGATGAAGGTATATAGAGAACAAAATAGGACCCAAAATGGATCCCTGAGGAACACCATATTTAAGAGGAGCCGTAGATGAAAAAGAGGAATTTAAAGTCACTGAAAAGTGTCTACCAGTTAAATATGATCTGAACCAGTTAAGAGCAGCCTCTTTAAGCTAAACAAGATGTTCAAGCTGCAACAGCAATATCTCATTGTCAATAGTGTCAAAGGCAGCGGTCAGGTCCAGGAGGACAAGGACTGCAGCGCCACCTGAGTCAGTAATAACAGAGATGTCATTGAATACTTTAAGGAGGGCCGTCTCAACACCATGATAACGCCTAAAGCCAGATTGGTAGATCTCAAATAAATTATTGGAGTTAAGGTGATCGATCAATTGATTATAAATTATTCTTTCTAGAATTTTATCCAGAAATGGCAGTTGGGAAATTGGGCGAAAATTGGCTAAAACTCCAGGATCTAATTCTGCCTTTTTTAGACAGGGACATACCGCAGCATGTTTAAAAAATGAGGGCACAACCCCTGTGCTTATAGAATCATTCATAATGGCTAGTAAAGATGGGCCCAACACATCAAAGGCTTCCACTACGAGACATGGTGGTACTATATCCAGAGGACTGGGAGCTGGTTTAAGGGTGTCAATAGTTCTTTTTAACTGTGGAAGTGAGACTAGTTTAACAGTAGGAAGTTCATAGCTAGTTTGAACAATGCCACAGCAGATAGTATCAATTTTACTGACAAAGAATGATAGAAACTGCTCACATGAATGAACAGTGCTATTTAATCCCATCACAGAATGAGGGTGAATGGCCTCATTAATTGAATTAAATAAGACCCTAGGATTCTTAGAATGACAGGATACTAAATCAGCAAAAAAAATCTTGTTTAGTTTTCTCAACTGCAGCCTGGAAGTTGAATAGAGAAGTCCTAAAAATCTGTTTAGAAACAATCAGTCCATCTTTTTTCCAACGCCGTTCAGCAACTCGACAGGCGCAGAGCAGCGATCGCGTAGTTTCATTTAGCCAGGGAGCAGGTCTTCCCTTATTACTGCATATTGAGCAATTGAGTCACACCTACACTCACTAATATTTGGCCAAATTAAATGGACCAATTAGTGTAACCTACCCTGCCATGTGATATAGAAGGAAAATGGCAGAACTCAGAGAACGATAAACACAAATGCAATATGAACAACAAAATGCAGATGGTAGTGGTTGTGAAAATCCTGTTAAACACTGTAGAAATTATAACAGGCTGGCTCAGTGTTTAGTGCTACTGCCACACTGTCCAGGAGGCCGAGTTTAAATCCAGGCCAACTTGAAACTCTGTGTGACATTTGAAACTTCCTTCAATGATGTGTGTGGCATTTTCAGGTAGTCTGGTTTTCTTCAGTATCCCAAGGACAAAAGAGGTGGGTTTAATTGTTCTCTGAGGTTTACAGTGTGTGTTGTCCTTCTTTGAGAGACTTCAAGTATAATGAGGGCAGAATGGCAGTAAGGAAAGTAATTGCACTGTCTCCCAGCCAAGATCATCAGAAGAGAATGATTAGAGCCTACTGTGCCATGTTTGTGAGTTGGCCCAGTTTCTCCACGTTGGTGGGACTCCCTACAGGGATCGCTGGCTCTCTCTCTCAGTTTGCAGACATAGCAGAGATGTTCAGAATCCCTGGTATGTATATGTGAGTCCTGTGTATGTGTGTGTCCTGTGCTGTGACACCCAGTGGCGAGACCGGATAGAGTTCAATCTTGTCCTTGTGGCTGTTAGCATTGACTTAGGTGGTCTGTGTTCCTAAAGAAGATGAGACAATTGTTTAAAAAGGAGGTCAATGAGTAAAAGAGCTTTGGTTTAGTATCAAGGGAAAGATAAGCGCTCCTTACATCAGCATCCGCACATGTGATGTATCCTAAATACAGTAGGTATTGTTAATGAATGTCTGAAACAACAAATCTTTAAATTCATACCATTAAAAGTGTCAGGAAGTGGAGAAAGAGCAGGGATAGATGGGATGTTGGCTACAAGTTTCATAAGCACTGCTTTTTTGTTGGTCTTTTTTTACACCATTTTCGAAGAGTGGTGCTACCTGTTTGTTTTATTTGGAATATTTATTTAGTATCTGAAAAGTAAAGGCATTGACGTACATGCCAAAAACAAAAGGGCTATTAACAAAAAAAGTGAACATCTGTGAAGTTTTATTTCTTTTTTTTTTTTTTTAACGTTCTTAAATAAAAACAGCTGTTTTACATTGCTATTTATTTGAACAAATTAAAAAAAAAATCAAACAGAATTAAAAATAGCCCCAGAATAACTAAGGAAAAATGGACTTGGCAGAGAGATCTAGGAGTCCTTTTGCAAGCAATTAAATTCAACATCCAGTAGATTGTCTGTGAAAACAGGCGACTATGAGTAATTATGGTTTCCACTGGGGGGGATAATGTAAGATGTAATTAAGTGTTCTGTTTCTTTTATTTGTTTGTTTGTTTTTCATGTAAAATCATTGCATGGTAAACTTAAAAAGTATCTTTGATTTACTTTGAAAGAATAACTTTATACCTATTCACCTATAAGATCCATCAAGGCTTTCACCGTTGAGTCAATTCGATTAATTTGTTTTTTGCATTGTACATTGTATCACAATATTTAATAAGTATAACCACTTTAAGTTTAATGTCAGTGATAGAAAATGTTTTAGAGGGCGAGTGCTCGCCACGCACCATGACTGCTGGTATTAGTGTCAATTCGACTTAATGCAGGTGCATCTCGAGACTAAAGGCTATGTCCTGCTCTGACAGGATATGAAAACTAAAACTCACCAATTTTAATCATAGAAAGCAGTGTGGAGACCTACTATAACTATGTACTTTAAAATTTTCAAAAGTCATAGAGAAAGTGATTCCTTTAGCATTATGAAAAATATTTGAGGGATTACAGCACAAAATAAGAGGAGGTGCCTTCATATTATAAATCCAGGAAAGATGTCTTCTTCACACAATGGATCTTGTAAGTTCCATTGTGTTCCAGCAAACGAGCAACTGAGATGAAGACCATAACCCCATTTAAATATCAGCTAGATGAGATATTGGACAGCTTAGCTTAGATCAACCATAATGAGACTGAAGGCTTAGTTTGTCAAATGTCATTACATCTGCAAGAAATACATCAGCTTAAAGGGCTCACTGGTTTAATCTGTATAGGTGCCAATGTTTGTGATGTTAGTGCTAGTGTCAGGATTGCAGCAGTACCTCACCTCTGTTCACTATTGTGAATTTTATGTTTTTGATATTTTGTAGGGTTTGCACATATTATTTTTGCATTCTAGTCCCTTTTTATTTATTTTTAATGTTTTGACTTTTCTGGAGATCTTTTCACATGTTGCATCACCATTTTGTGTAATTTTGAAGGCTACAGCTGTATTACTTATCTTTCATGAGTCTGGTTGCTACCAAATGACCAACATTGATGCCACACATGGTGTCAATGTATACTGGCTATTTAGGATGGCAGTGTGGTATGCCTAACATCTGGATTAAAAAAAATCTGGGCTGTGTGTACTTGTTTTCTTTTGGCTTTTAAACTTTGCTCTGCTCCTGTTACAATGAACATTTCCTATAAGTTTGGTTTTGTTTTCTGGTTTGGATTGGCTTTATTGGCATTAGATCCCTGCTGAAAGTTTAACTTTGAGTTTGCCTCCCCCAAAAAAGTCTTCTTTCATCTTCTGATCTACTTCTCATTAATGGTATTGCCTCAGTCGTGTGTCCAGTCCTCACATTTACAATTGTTTTTTGTTTTTCATTCTCACCCACTCCCTTGTTGTTTTTCTGTTTTCATTTTGTTTGGTTTTTGTAGCTTCTCCCAATCCCTTATCCTAAATTGTACCTGGTGTCTGTAGGGGTGGAGACTTATTTGCTGTCAGATGATGCGGTCATTGGTGCTGCAGTTACCTGAGAGGATTATGTAAGGCCTTCACTTGCTGTAAGTACTTGCTGTAACATTGGCTAGCATTAGATACTTTGTTAATTTGGCACTTAAAAAATGTCAAGTGATCTTTGGAGGCTTTAGTTTCAGTTGACTCGGTTTTTGAATATAAGAGTTTGAGACTTTGATTGTTGATATATTTTTTCAACTTCTTACTTAATTGTCTTCATTTAATTTTGATCTTATGAGAATTTCCTTTTGAGACTTTTTTTTTGTCATTTAGCTAATTTCTTTTTTGTTCAAACTTTGAATAGTTTTCTTGTTTGGTCTTTAACTGACATGGTTAGTTTTTTATATATTTTATTTATTCATTCTTCGTTTCATTGCTCAAAGGTGCAGCTAGGGTAGCAAAGCAAAGGACCAGAAAATGAAAATATGAGTCAAATCCAGGTGAGAATCTAAACCAATAAATCACACTGTCGTCAAAAACAAAAACACAATCAAAACGAACAGGTAAGTTTGTTTGCAAGAAATGTACTTTTTTATTATGTTATTAGATAACCTGCGATGTGCACCTAACACTAATGGTACCAGTATAAACTCTTAGGTTCTCTTCTTAATGGAGGATAGGAAGAAATGTATTGTTACTTTTTGTTACTTGATATAGCAAATATTATCACTTGTGATGTGATACAACAACTACAATTTTAATACTACTACTACTAATAATTATAATAAATACTACTATTACTACTAATATGATAATAATATAAAATACAACTTCTACTACTACTACTACTAATCATAATAATACTAATAATGATAATAATATATAAAATTCTGGTACTACTACTAATAATAGAATAAAAACTACTAATACTACTAATGAACATGCTTAATAAACTTGCTTAATGCTGTAAATACGGGGTCACAATGAACCTGGATATTTAGATACTTAAAAAATTAACGTGAATATATCACCTACAGTTATAAATTTACTTTATCTTCATTTTAGATAAGGAATTAAGGCATTAACTGAATCAGTAACGCTACCTGCCAATAAAATTAACCAATAATTGAAGATAATCTGAGCTAACTGCTCTTTTCATATGTCAAAGTTGCTTGTTTGGTGCTTTTCCACAATTCAGCCAATAACTAACTAGTAAATAAGAGAGCCTGTGTGTTGTTCAGATTTACAAATGAATCCTCAATGCAGCAACACTCAGAGCAATTAATATGTCAACTAATGATAGCTGACTTCAACAACGTGCACAGGTCCTGAGATCAATATGGCTGTAATAAATAATGCTTAACCATATATCAGATAGGTATTGTAACATTAGAGAATATCTTTTAAACACTCAATATCAAAACTATTGTACATAATGCTACCCCATGTTACCTCAGTAAACTGCTAGCTTTAGTGTAATGGCAACTGATGTAACTTTAGCTAGCTGAGTGGAAGCTGGATTTCTAAAACACATCTCCAAATGCAGCACAAGTTGCTTCTTCATGCTTTCATTTTTTTCTTTTCTGAGTTCAAGACTGGTGTTGACTGAAAGCCACCTCTCTGCTCATTAATGGAAGAATTTCACAACAGGTTATTGTTAACAATGTTGACTTGATGATTCATGAAACAGTAATAGCTCCAATAGAATCAAGCTGCTGATCTCCAGAGCTCCATTCCATTGAGGAAGTTATCACGTTGCATTATATGTCAGTGATGTTATGTGATATGCCCGGGTTACTCTATGGTTAAGATTTAGGTCTGACTCAAATCAAGTAAACCAAGCAACAAATATGGTACTTAATTAGCCCCCAAATTTGAGCCTAAGGGTCTCTAATGGCAGGCTCCTCACTGTTTGGAATTGCATTTTATTTTCACTCCTTTACTTCAACCCCAGTTTCCCTTTAATAGAATACTTCAGACATCATCCTTTGTGCCCTTAAGTTACCACAGTTAAACAAGGATTGCTCAATTGTACCCTCTCAGTAACATTAGTAATCAATAATTGGACAAAGATATTGAGGTGAAGCTTTAGCTAAAAACTGTATTTGTTTGCATAATAATAAATAGCAGCCAATATAATCAATGCAAACAATTATACTACAATGCAGTCTTCATTCAATGCCAATGACACTGCCCAGATGACCCAGTTTCTTAGTTACAGATTATATATTCTTAATCAAAGTGAAAAAGAAAGATTTCACGCTGGAAACGGAGCTACTAGGAAGGTTTCCAGCAGTGAAACAGAAAGCATGCTCCATTTAAATGTCTGTGGCTCCCCCAAAAGAGCCAGAAAAGCAGTAAATGAACCAAACACTCCACTCTTGCAACAAAGCACTAAAACCAACTAAGCTAAACTAATCACTGAACAGAAAACTTAACTGAGACTCTTTTTGAAAAAAAAAAGTTACAATAAATGGCAGCCACTGTTTTCCAACTCACACACCTGGCTTATTATCTGCTAGTGAAGAGGCCAACACTTTTACAGCTTCCCAAACAGCGCAAAGTTATCACACAACTGCAAGTTTGATTCAAAAGCTGATTTAAGCTGTAAACAGACTGGTTATACAAAACATTCTAACATCCTGCTTTGCCTTTTAGCTTTCCCAGAATACACTGCAATCTTGTCCTGCTGGACAAGTCTTTCAGGACTTAACCATTTACCTGAAACCTGTCAGCTGAAAAGGTTAAAACATCCTCCATGCATACACAATGAGAATAAGCAGCATTTATATTTCTACAAAGTATCCCCAAACTTAGACAATGAGAAGAGTGCAATGCAGGTTTGTACACAATTATGTCAATGGTGCTATTCAAAGTAACATCCATGGATGAGCCTTAACAGTCCAATCCTGCGCCTTGCTCAAATGATGCTCAAAAAAGGTCTGCCATTAATCAAAACGGGGTCATGGAAAAATAACAAAAACCAAATGTTAAAATTTACCAACTTTATGAAAACAAGTTTCTTTTAAGAAAATAATGATACATTCTGTATCTCTGATGTCAAAAATGTAAGATGTTGTACCACAAAAAGGAGATAAAGAAAATTTTGTTAAGCTAAAAAAAAGTTGAAAGAATACAAAATCATAACAATTGTTGTTTTTTTGAATTTTCAGATTTTTTTTAACTTTCATTCTTCTGAATTTTGAATCCTTACTTATTTTGTTTATTAAGTTACTTATTTAATTAGGCATACATTGGGAAAAGCTTTCTGTGGTGATTTTGGTCTTTACATTTTGAGATAAGTTCACAATAGTAAGAGGTACCAAAACTAGAAAGAAAGAAAGAAAGAAAGAAAGAAAGAAAGAAAGAAAGAAAGA
>JANRMT010062819.1:43423796-43465797 GCA_026402145.1 Polypterus bichir lapradei | reverse complement strand
AAAGAAAGAAAGAAAGAAAGAAAGAAAGAAAGAAAGAAAGAAAGAAAATGCACACTTTTATTAGTAAAATTGCATCATTGGCTCTCTGAGTGGATCCTCAGTTGTTTTCACTTTTATAAACAGTTTAATTGCCCATTTCCTTTGAGAAGTTTTTGAAAACCTGTCTCAATATGTGTGAATGCCAGCGTCACCTTTATCAGAGATGGATGTCGTCTCTGTCTGTGTTTCCTATAAGCAGATTAAGCTGTCATTCATTTTGCTCTTGAGGAAAATTAAATCTATTTTACACATTCCCATAAATTATTCTGTGGTTAAACTTCAGTTTAATTGAGGGTTCTCCTATATGAATCTCCAACTAACATTTATTTCCTGTACTGGGATGCTTAGCTTCTTTTCCCCCCAGAACATACAATACAATAAAATACAATTTATTTTTGTATTGCCCAAAATCACACAAGAAGTGCCGCAATGGGCTTTAACAGGCCCTGCCTCTTGACAGCACCCAAAACTCTCTAAGAAGACAAGGAAAAACTCCCAGAAAAACCCTTGTAGGGCAAAAATGGAAGAAACCTTGGGAAAGGCCGTTCAAAAAGAGAATCCTTTCCAGGTAGGTTGGGCGTGCATGCTCTCTAACATTGTTTTCTTGAAATCTCTTTGCCTGAAAGACAACCTCTGTCCGTCATCTTAATATAGTTTAGAGTGGCTGGTCCTGGAGGTTAGATCCATTGTAGGGCTCACTCATTCACACATCCACAGTCACTCAAATCTGATCTAATTCGAAGCAGCAATTAACCAAATGTCCATATATTTGGGGATGTAGAAGTATAGAGGAAAAAAACAGGCAAACTCCACTTAATCTGTGACCAGGCCCATTATTCAGACTGATCTTTATGGAGCTTCTTGAAGAACCTTCTATTCCAAATTACCTTAAAAATTGATTGCCAGGGAAAGAAATTCATTGAACCTTTTTGCACAGAATCATTACAGTGTGTTTCAGTCCCCTCTTGAAGAAATTTGGGCAGCTTTCTGATGTTGCCTTTTGATTGTTCTAGGATGCATTGCACTTTGACCTAAAAATACTCCTGATGTGCCAGACAAATGTTCTTATTTTGGCTAAGAACTCCCAAACATCCACCGGCTACCCCTGGTGGAGATTACAGGTGGGGGAATAAGAGTTTGAGTTGCAGTTGACTACTACACAGACCCTAAACTTATTCATTGATCTTACAGCCCCTTCGTAATGTGGTTGTGAGATTTCCCAAAACTGTATTACACCCTACAGGAGGCTTGTAGTGGCACACTGCCAAAATTATCAGTGTGAAACAATACAACATATGAATAATGTGAAAACAAAAACTTGAATTCCACAAATTTGTTAAAGGTTGCATGTTTCCATTAACATGACTGTTTCTACTAAAAACAATATGAGAGTGAACCTAGCAAAAATGTTAAAAAGTGTGGCATTTATTACAGACGATTGCCTGTAAGGCACAAATCCCTTCAGTTATTATCTGGCACCCTGCCCGTTTCAGCAAGTTTGTGGCCCCTGAGTTTTTCAGCAGTTGTGTTTTTAAACTGAAACGCTACAAAATGGCTTATGTGTTCAGTCTAAACAGTGAGTGCACAAATCAAAAATAAAACCTTAATACTCGAACATAAAAAAAGACCAAAAAACAAATACTAATAGCAGTGTTTTCATACATATTTTAAAAAGTATTAGTTAACCAGTAGTGGTTATGACGCAACATTTTTAAAGCCATTTTTTTGCAAAATGTCTAAAATAAAAAATGCTACAAAAACATTTGCAGGCAAAAAAAAATGCATGTTAAACTCTTTAACCTACCCAATAATTTATACAATAAACAAGAAAGTCTCATACTTCCTTAATAATTTAGATGTAAGCTAATGTTGATTTATTCAGGAAGGTTGCTGCCACCAGCACAGCCTCCAGACCCAAAATTTGAATTAAAGTAGGACAGTAGCAGGCTAGTCTGTAATAACATTTGTATAATTTTATTATTGCTCTCGGCTCAGTTCATTTCCTCCTCCAGTAGCTGCATGAAATTGTTTGATTCTCGAACCGCCTTGAGTTGAAGCTCGCTGATGCAGGTGGTGTAGAGGAATGTAACATTCTTGCACATCGAGCACAGATAAATAATGGCTTATAATATTAGGCTTTGTAATTTTATTTTATTTGTGACTCTAATGGCATAATGCAGTTCCACAACTGTAAAGTGTACGTCAGATGGATAATATTGATGATTGTGCACCTCTTGAAGATGACAAAAAATGCAGTAAAAACAATTTTTTAATATTTATAAACTTGTGCATGAGAAGCCATCCATTCCAGTTTTGTATTTTTAGTCTTTGTTCTCACAGTTATCCAATCTTTTGTCTCATTATCTGAAAACACTATATTTAATAATTCACCATTATTTATATGTTAGGTATATTGACAGTTGCAAATATTACACATTTATCTTCTGCCTTGTTCAAGAGCATAATTAACTATTTATGGAGAAGTGTTTAACACTTCAGCCTGTCAGTAATAAGGAACTACATTTGATTTCAGCCCATCATTGTTGGTGAGATGTTTGCCAATATTCCCATGATTCCATGGTTTTCGATTTCTTTTCACACCCCAAAAATGTGATGCTATCTAATCAATGACACTAAACTGGCTCCTTATGAGTGAGTGTGAGTTTATATTTCAGGTTAGTTGTTGTTTTGCATTCTGCTCCATGCATCCCTGTAATGGATGAGGCAGATTCAGAAAACTAATAACATACATATGAAGGAGGATAAACAAAGTGTTAAACACACAACAAAATAAAAGGAGACAACACAGCAAATTTCTAGTAACACACTAGGTCAACAGTTCAGGTTCCTTAGTCAGTGGAGTAGCTGGTCCATTTACCTGTGTCCTTATACTGAAGACCCAATGTCCTCGTTTGAACCTCCCATCTATGCTTTGCTCTTTCTCAGTTTCTGACCATTCTGCCTTCCAGTAATCAAACTTTTGCCAACCACTATTATCAAGACTCCAGGATTTCCTGACCTCTTTCATGAAGGCAGCTTTAAACTCCCTTACCAGACTCACTTCTGGACATGCCCCAGAATCACTTCCGATGTCAGGATCAGCTTTCTATCTGCTCCAAGGACACAACTGTTGAACTCCCCCTGGAAACACCCCTAAGCCTTCCATGAACATTAAATGTTCAGCACTCTCTGGAAGTCTTACACCCATTTGTAATGCTTGAGGAAAAGCACAGCCCAACAGGTAAATTGTCTGAAACTTTGGGTCCTTTAAAGGTCATGAGGTGTTGCCCCCTCTGATATTTTCTTTCTGGTCAGCCTCTCTCTTTATCCAAAGAGCCACACATGCCTACTTACTGCTCGGACACCAGCCACCTCCTGCCACAAGGAGCCAATGTATACTTCCACCTAGTCTGCCGTTTTCTAGGACCCTGCTCAACCTCTCCTTACAACATGCAACACTTCTTAGTCTGTAATTTTTGTCCTGACCAGGTTTCTCTTTACAATATATAGACACTAACTGTCCAACAGCAAGAAAATAATAGAAATCTAGAGTGTTTGTTTTTTGATTCATCCTAATTGAGTACTGAAGATATGTGCAGTTCAGGTTAGAATTTATTAGAGGAAGTAGAGGCAAATTTAAATAACCATTTTCTTTGCATAACCAGTAGGGGGCAGAAGTCACAGTTGCTCTGAGAATTTGACCCTTTTAATAAAATGCATAAAATATTATGGAATTAGAGCATATTGGTCTGATAGATTTAGGGTTTTAAGAAAAGCCCTGGCAATGTAAGTGATCCAAGCAATGTCCTTTCAAGTATTATGTAAGGCTATTTACCTTCCTACTGGAGGACAGAAGCAAAGTGTGACTGGGAAGAGGAGACAGGTGAGGCAGAGGATGTGAATGAGGAAGGTTATCTTACACCAGGTCATGTAGGCTCGAGAAGGTCTGCTTAGTGTTAAGTTTTTTATGTTTTGTCTCCTGCTTTCAGACCTTCATCGTTGTTTCTTAAAGATTTTAATCTTTTGAAACTCTGGCATTGTTTTTATTATGGGTCATGGTGGCAGGCCATAAACAAGATGTGGTCTAAACAAGGTGAAAGTGAGCCCAGAGCCTACCCCAGGAGCACTGGGCTCAAGTCTGGACAAGACCAAAGTCCATCACTGAGCCCATTTCCATTCACAGAAATTCACAGAAAATAAAATACCTGCATTCTAACTAATCTCCATCTATGCAGGAATGCCTTGTTCAAGGTCTGTTGTGTCACGGAGCACAATGGGACACTGACAAAATATGCAATATTGTGTAAAACGTCTTAGGCCACCCAAGATAATTATTTTTAAAGCTAGATATCTGGACAGTGTGTATTTGGTCATGAAAACACTAATGTAATAAACACAAATGTAATAATTATAAATAAATATGAATTCAATAAAAAGTAACAAGATTCTTTAACAAACCTTTCCTTGGCAACCCCAGCCATTTGATGTTTTTCTTAACTTCTCCCATCTGTATACCTAATTCACATTAATGAGATAATGATTTGCTAGATCCAGTGTACTAGTAGTCAGGTTGAACAAATAAATGGGTGTTATTGGTTGGTAACCACAAATACTAGACTGCTTCATGAAGTGGAAAAGGTTAAGCAAACACTCTTTGACAGACATAAAATAATAATTTTTATCAACAAAGTTACATTTAATTGAGTAATTGGTATTCAAGCTGTCATAAAGAAATCTGAAGAAATGGGAAAGAAAGAAAATGCAGTTAAAGACCCAAAAAGCTGTCTGCTTTTGACGAAAAGTACTTAAGGTTCACTTCATTAGGGACAGAAATAAAAACCAGTAAAGTGCTTGCTAAGCACTTGGCGTAGTCATCTGGCACCAAACTGCACATTTCAACTGTGCAAAGAAATCTTAAAAAATGGACTTGAAAGCTCTGTTGCAGTGAGCTGTTTCCTCCATTGTTGTGGAAAAATAAGAAGCAGAAGAGATTTCAGTACACGAAGGGCCACAAAGCATGGCGCAAAAATTAGTGGCAGTGATTCTTACTGAGCATTGAGATCAAATTGTAAAATTATGGTTCACAAAGATTCCAGTATGTCAGAGGAACATTTGGCAGGAAGTACACTGATAACTGTCTACAGCTATCATGGTCAGCACCTATCATGGGTAGGGGGACAAAATTGGTCAATGATGACCAGTGAGAAATATAAATACTGTAAACAGAAGAAGACAACAGTCAAAAGGAGTGTTGGGGTCCCGAGGGTGCCCTGTTTAATAGCGATGTTCAAAGGAAAAAAAAGAAAATGCACGTAACTTGTGTAAATTGAAGATCAGCTAGGTGCCATCTGGAAATAAGCTAGACACTGGAGGACCTCTGTTCTGCTCTGAACTGGTCTAACTGTAAACCCTGACTTCTGGGTAAATATCAGAAGGGGCAGGACTGCCATAAACATGTTAATAGTGACATTAGTTGTCCTCTGGGTTTTCCTCCTTCACTCTAAAGAAACAAGGAGAACATGTGTTACTGGTGGGGTTACAGTCTTAATCTTCCCCGTAATACCTCCTTCCCCAAAACCTGTAAAACACTCCTTTAGTTCACGTGACTGACAACAGATTTGTATTTGTTAAACTGTATCTTCAAGAAAATGACTTGTTGACCAAAACTTCTCCTTTCATCATGATAATGACCCCAATTGTTCTGAAAGCATAATTAAGACCTGCTTTGAAGTAAAAGTCTGCAGATGGAGCCCTAATTACACTGGACAATGTAGAACACTTTTCTGTGTATCTTATAGATTTTAGCCTGTTGATCTCAAAAATCACTGTTAAATTTTCCAGTCACGTACCATTGTAGTGTAATTGCCTATTTTTGTGATTTCCTCTCATATTATAAATATACATATACAGTACAATAACTAAAACTGAAACATCTGTGGTGATTTAAAAGTAATGGCACTGCTACTAGGAATGCAGCTTGGATTTACCAAGTACTGGAATGGGACTGCCATGCTAAAGAGTTTAATTACATTAAAGAATTGATCACTCCGTAAGCATTTAGTTCAGGGCAAAAAATTGCAGTGCATATAACACTTTTTGACATAACAAAGATATATTTGCCTACTCTTTGTATAAAACTTGAGCTGATGAAAAATGTTGTGAAAGTGATGAATTCGGAAAGTGAAGGATTTCAATATTAGAGACAGCCATTTCCATTAATTACCAATTCCAAGATTAGGGACGGCATTTTTGTTGGTCCACAAATCAAATATGTCATCAATGACAAGCGGCTTGAAGATCTGCCAGTAGCCCCAAAGGAAATTGCATGGAAGGCATTCAAGGATGTTGTTGACAATTTTCTTGGCAACTACAGGACACCAAACATGATTCAAGCATTCAGAACCATGAAGTGCAACATGTTGCTAAAGATTCATTTTCTACATTCTTACTTGGACTTCTTCCTTGCTAATCTTGGTGTACTCAGTGACGAACATGGTGAAAGGTTTCACCAGCCCATTGCAATGATGGAAAAGCAGCATCAGGGTCAGTGGAATCCATCATGACTATTGTTAGACAATGAAAGGAGAAACATCAGATGCTGAGTACAAATGAAAATCAATTGCAAAACATTTTTAGCACAGTTGAACTACTGGAATGTGTCATCATCCTTAAGAAATGAAACATGTTAAATTCAATAAAAGTTAGTTTTATGATTCTTCAAATTTCTATGTGATACAGTAAGTCTGAAATTATATTTCAGCTTGCAGCTGTCTATCATAATCACTAATAATTTCTCTGGAAAACTTTTTAAAAAATTTGTTGTCCAGTGATATTAGATTTGCTACCTCAGAGGCATAACCTGAACATAAGTGGGATCAGTTTAACAGAGAAAATAATAAAATTCAGCCTGAGTCAAAAGAAGAGTTATAAAGAAGCTGAAACTGGGAAGAATTTATTACAGAACGACTCATGTACCAAAGTGATTTGCATTAGTTTTACATTCTAAGGGAGGTCATATAAAATATGTTTGTTTGTTTAAAAGTACAGGCCATTCTTTTTACTCTTGATTGCATTAACTTTTTTTTTTGTTCATTCTAATGCTATATAGTGTTATTATAAGCAAATAAACCAGCTAACTATTTTTAAAGCTAATTTTCTTTGGTGATCTAAGACTATTGTACTATATATGAATACGTGCAGTATTACCAAGAGTACTCCCAGGAGAAGAAAAATTTGGGCAGGACATGCCTATGCAAACCAAAGTATATGTGTGCCTTGCAGTAAGTAAGTTCTCATAATGGATGGAGACATAGCTGGATGGTTATACAAACTTTCACACACTGCATGAACTGTGCATCGATCACACAAGAATTAAGATATGCAGTAGATGCGGTTGAAAGGTGCATTGATTACACATGGATTGAAGACCTAAATAAGGTTGAAGGGTTTCCTATTATGTTCTCATTCTTCTTTAGCCCCTATACTTTTGAAAATACATGTGTATGTATGTAACATTTTGATAGACAGATTTTCTCAGAGAGAATTGAAAAGTACAAAGCATCACTCTATGAAATTTAAGTGAAACTGGGGGTTTACAACAGAGTTGCAGTCTTCCTTAAGAAGCAGATCCTTCTAATCCTTTGCAGATGGATGGTTAAAAAATAAAGGTGTTCATGTGCATCTGGAACTAATTATTTTAATCAATTTCCCTAATCTTGCACAAGCTAAACAAGTCTGGAAGCACTGATTCTGTCTTCTAAACTAGCTGTGCAGGTATTGCTGTTTCAGATCAAAATGGATGCAGCACAAGAAAAGCCTCATAAATGCCTTGGAAGTTCTGTCTGCATGACTGCCATATACAGCAGCACAAACACGGCCACTTTGATGCACTCTGAAGAATCCCTTTGGGAATGTCTTTATTTAAGCAGAAAATGTACATTATTTTAATGGTCAAGCAGACAAATGCCAAAGCCACAATGTGCGGCCTGTCTGAAACTGCATTTGCACTTCCTTAAAATTTCTTTCATCCCCATGCTTTATTTAGGCTGAGAAATTTTTCAAAAGCCCCCAGCTGCTCCTGGACATTTTGCAATAAAAATGTAGCAAATATGCCAGGGCTTTAAATTGCTAAAGTAAATGTCACACACATTTCCACTCACTCCCTTGTGCATGTGGGGCAGGTCAGAGGAAGATACTCCTACTCCAGCTCAAATAGGAAAAAGCATGAAGTGAATAAAGCTTCCAGGTTTTACTTTTGGAAATTGAAGGCAAGCACTATATGACTGCTCTAGAGGTGTGTTAATTCTATAAACTCTGAAATATTCCGAACATATAATCACAATGGTGTCATGTAATGTGGGTGAGGTATTAATAATTACAGGAATTACCACTGAGCTCTGTATGCTTAAGGGCAGGCTGAGGAGAATGTGCAAAACACATCTAATGTTTTGTCCCCCGTGAGTTATCTAGCACCTGGAGTTAAAACTGTTATACTATTGTTAATCATGACAGCAATTCAATCAAATGTCCACATGGAGGGGATTTTTACTTAAAAATAAGTTCAGCATTTTTGTAAGTAAAAGATATTTTTCCACAAACATGGTATTTATGCATCTGCCAATCAAAAATGTGTTCTGAAGATAGCACTACCTATAAATTTAAAAAAAAATATCTTGTCTGCTCTGGCACTTTTCAATGGAGCGTATGAGACACAAAAAAGTTTAAAAACTTAACATATTTGTCACATTTTCAAGCCAAGGCAGCTTTTGGGTATTGATCCGGGCCTTCTGTGTTTTCTAACGCATGCTTATGACAACAAAAAGGATCTGGAAATAATCATTTTATCACATGTTTGTGATACTGTTTTTCTCGTGGTAAGGATACATTTTCTATTCACTTGTGTAAATTCTCTTAAATAAATATGGGAGTAAATGAAAACAAAACCAACCCCATGGCATGAAAAGTTTACTGTGATTTGGTCTGTCTGGAGGAAACCAAAGACTAAGTGCTGAGCTATCATGCACAGCTGGTCTTCTTTTAAAATGGCTGAATCAAATAATATTGGTGGTTTTTTTTTGTTCAAAAATGATATGTACAAATTTTTTTACAATGTATGTATAATCCAGCACTTCTCAACCTTTAAGTATTTGTGACCTGAGTTTTCATAACAGTTGTAATCGCGCCCCCCTAACGTTTTTTTGAAAGGAGCCCACTAATACCGATTTGTTAATTTTTAATTTATGATATATCATAGCTGCATATTTTATTATACCTACTTAACTTTTATCCACATTTATCTAACTCTATATTTATTTTTCTAGTATCAGAATGTAGTTTAAGTTAATTTCTTTTGTTTTTAATAGATGTATTTTTCATATTTTCGATTCTTGTTTTCTTTTTTTCACATCTTCGTGCCCCCCTTTTTGTTACTTCGTGCCCCCCTAGGGGGGCCCGCCCCACAGATTGAGAATCACTCGTATAATCCCAAGGTACAGATCAATACTCGAGAACTGTCTTGCCTTATATATTTGGTAAGTTTATAAGCTTTTCCTGCCTGCCTCATTGACTACAATGTATTGTGTCAGTGTTGACAAGATATTTTTTTAAATTTAAAGAAAATGATTAACTTTAGAACACAATATCGGTTGCCAAATGCATATACAGATGTTTGTAAAAAAAAAAACTTTGACTTGAAAAACACAAATCTTATCCTTTTAGTTAATGAAAGCCTATCCCACAAGAAAATATTGAGCATTTCTTTTGACACTCCAGTAGATGCTGCTATTCAAATGTCGACAGTCTGGGTGCTCTTGTCTGAGGATTTTGAGTATGAGGATTCTGCTCATTCTATTAATTACATGAAAACTGTAATAGTTTAGATTTTGTATTTTGTTTTGCAATGTCTTGGATGCAATATTAGGTTTTCGATTGCCGCCATTTTGAAATCCTATCGTTTGGTCTGCTTCCCCGCATTTCTAGTGCCATGGCCTCTGAAGTCGTGGCCTGTGCTTAATCAATGCAACTGGATAAAAGGACAGCTAGGAAGTCATTTTTTTATCTGATGTGAGGAAACCAAAACTCTCCAAAAGTTTGGGCTTTGGCTTCATTTTGTTCTTGACCTGTTTTTTGTTTGTTTGCTTTCCTACATGTATCTACCTGTTTTGCTCAAAACGTTTTATCTACAGGTTTCACTGACAGAAGAGTTCTGTTCTGAATATTCACAAAAAGGTGGTTAGTAAAACATTGCTTTGCTCAAAGTATGGGATGTGGAAGACTCTGGATATTGTTGAAAAAAATGTAAATGCTTTTTGACTTTCTGCTTATAAGGTGGCATCTCACAAATAAGTGTTCTGCTACCCAGTTTGTGTAAGTTACACAGTTAACTTCACAGTGAAAAATATGCCTGCTTTAAAAAATAGAATTATAGAAATAATTCAAAAAATGCAAATATTGCACTAGTTAGCAGAGTGATCATATTTTATTGATACAAGTGATACCACATTAAATAAAGAATTCTGTTTTCTTAGACATGCATACTGTCATACTGATACTGTCTCCACCTAGGAAAATGCTATGTGAGAGTGTTACAGGAGGACTTGGATTTGAACCCAGGACTTTGGAGGTTTGAGGCCGCAGCTTCATTACCCACTGAATTATTGTAACTTACCTAAAAAAAAAAGATTAAATATGGTTATTAATTTAAAGTTTATTTTTCAGAGATCACTAAGTTAAGTTTTTAGAATATTTAGTGTCTCATTGAAGCCCTTACAGTCACAACCTTTATGTGTCACGTAAATTAGTATAAAGTAAGCTTCTTTCAAACCCCTCTTTTGGCTGTTTATATATCTGGAAAATGTAGTGCAAGTCTAGAAGCCCTTTTAATTGTCCTGAACTTTTCCATTCCATATGGAAAAAAAACAGAACCCCAAGCACATACTAATGTTTTCTCATACTAATGCATATTTCAATATTTGTCCAGTTGTAATGTTCTGGGGCAAAGTGATAGTAATGGTTTTAGTTGAGATACAAAAACGGGGAGATGAAAATATTGTCAAAAAACAAACAAGGGTCAAAACTGAGAAGACTAAAACTGTATACTATGGGCTCATAATCAAAATCAGACAAAATCCATGGATGGTGAACATTTCTCGGTTGTTCTTTATTAGGTCAGAAAATATTGAGTGTTAAACCTTAACATTAAACAGTTGGTCAAAATTAAAAGATGCATAGCCAAAATTTCAACAACCGGGAAAACAAAACAAAATGCTGGTAAATCTTCTTCTTCGTCTTCGTTTGGCTGCTCCCGTTAGGGGTTGCCACAGCGGATCATCTTCTTCCATATCTTTCTGTCCTCTGCATCTTGTTCTTTTTACTCCCATCACCTGCATGTTCTCTCTCACCACATCCATAAAACTTCGCTTAGGCCTTCCTTTTTTACTCTTCCCTGGCAGCTCTATCCTTAGCATCCTTCTCCCAATATACTCAGAATCTCTCCTCTGCACATGTCCAAATCAATGCTTTTGAGAATTTCCACATCCTGTACAACCTGGAAATGCATGCCTCTGCCCTTTATACCATCAAATCACGCTGTTTTGGTCATCGTAACATAGCAACATGATTAGAACACACAAACAAATGACCACACAATTAAGGCACAAGTTGAAAATAAAATGATGTCATATATCTACACAAACATAGACCTGAAAAAATCATAACTTCATTAAATTGAAATGTAATAAATTATATGCATACATTCTCAAGGAAACAAAAGTTCTAAATGAAATAACAACACATGAAAATAACCAAAAAATACTACAAATTAAAATAAAAAATGGAATTTAATCTTAACACATTGAATTGAACAAGTATTTATGTATCTAAAGCCTAAACTCCTCATAGCCTATAAATGTCAATATCCAACATCCCAGATACTATAAGGTCATTTTGTGACAAAGGGCATTTTGATACCAGCAAGGGACACTAACTTAACAAAAGTTACTCCAAATGGTGGCTATTCAGTCCTTTCAAAACACAAACACACACACACACACACACACACACACACCTTTCCAGCGGCATATGACAGATCTTACAAGAGTCTATTTTATCTTATCGGCCCTACAGAGACCAGAAACTGGCATCTACCAATAAAAATAATGAAATCATGAGTTGTAACCAAAAAAATCATCACAGTAATTAAGGCGCAATTAAGACATCCAAAGCACATTAACATATGCTGCATAAAAGAGAAAAAAAAGAAACACTTTCAGTTCTTAATTTTTCAAGTGCAAACACTTGAGAGCTAACCTTAAGGTGAGTAGTAGCATTAATTCAAATGCCACCAGGAAATAAATAAACTGATGCATGTGCACACCTTGTAACAATGAGGAAACATACAAGAAGGCATGCTGGGAGGAAATGATGACCAGCTGCGAAATTAGAGACTACAGAAATGACTTTGTAACTGAACTTTGAAGAAAGCAACAGCAACAAAATAATACAAACAATAGCAAGACTGGAAAAAGCCATTGGGTGACTGTTGAACCAAAAAATTAAAAAAAAAAATAAAATTATTAATACTTACCTCTACATTTTATGACTGCTTAACTTCAAGGCTTATTATTTTTTGTTAAAATTGTTAAAAATGAAAAGGCAAAATTAATTAGAAAGATAAGATGAATTTAGGTATACTGCTAAACACAGATAACCTTTTGTAAGAGAAGCAGACAACAATGATAAAGAGTTGAGATACCAGCTGGTCACCCCATAAACCTGATTTGCAAAAAACAAGGAAAAAGACATTCAATAATTGTGGCATTCACAACAGAACTGCCAAAGATTGGCTGGTTGTGGGTCCTACTGGCAAGAAGAGGTGGGTTTAAGTGGATGGGAAAAGACTGCGTTTTCAGAGGTGTTATAGCCATCTATCTCCGGGAGGTGAGATAAAGGCATTAGGACACAGCACCAATCACTGGAGCAGCAGTAGAGTTACAGTCACTCTAGCCCTTCACCTATCCAATATATTTTACGTATTTGACACTTTCAATAATTAAAAAGTTAATTATGTGTTTAGTAATGATGGTAATGATGATGAAGCAACTATGAACATTTTGTGTATTACCGTAAGACAACCTAGCCGTAAAGCATAATTTTCTACTTATAAAATGTAATAGAATGCATTATCCAAAACGTTACATAAAGGAGACCTATTGATTTCTACAATAAATATAGCTACTACTGCCTCGCAGTTAGGAGACCTGGGTTCGCTTCCCAGGTCCTCCCTGCATGGAGTTTGCATGTTCTCCCCGTGTTTGCGTGGGTTTCCTCCGGGCGCTCCGGTTTCCTCCCACAGTCCAAAGACATGCAGGTTAGGTGGATTGGCGATTCTAAATTGGCCCTAGTGTGTGCTTGGTGTGTGGGTGTGATTGTGTGTGTCCTGCGGTGGGTTGGCACCCTGCCCGGGATTGGTTCCTGCCTTGTGCCCTGTGTTGGCTGGGATTGGCTTCAGCAGACCCCCGTGACCCTGTGTTCCGATTCAACGGGTTGGACAATGGATGGATGGATACAGAAAACATAACTCTTTTGGCTATACTTTGCATTTTTCTTGGTTGCTTTTTGCTGGATAGTCAAACAAATACAAGCAGATGAATACAATGCAGTGCAAAAACTGTGACTTTTTGGGGGAAGTGGAGGCATATCATTGTTGTATACATTATTTATTCATTCATTTTATTTTACTATACATCCCTGGTCAAACATCTGTGCAGAAGGTACTTTGTTTTATTATATTTGACAATAGCTTCTGAAGATTTATCACAATAGAAAAGCTTTCCAACCTGGAAAGTACAGATGCTATAGATATTCTCAGTAGAGCCTCCTAAAACAATAATAAGGCTTGTGGTGTCTTCTTAGACTTGAGGGCTCACAGAAAATGAAACAGAAACAACATGACACTGAAAAAAAATGAGGTTATACTTTATTATTGTAGCTACTATTCAATACGCTTTCCAGAACTGGCTACAAAGAATTGTTTTGGATTCTCAGTTGAGTCGTTTTCCCCAAAGTCTCACATGATTTCACATCTTTCTTATACAATCAAACGTCTAAATATGATTTGGTACACATTTTTTATTACAATAATGTAATATACGGTACATAACTCAGATATATACAGTAAATTCAAACAAGGAAATAAATGAGAATAGGATGATAATGATAATCAAAATCATGACATTACATTGAATGCAGTTTGGGGGCCTTAATGGAGTGTTGGCTGCCCTGTCTACATCTCTTTTCTTTCACATAATATGTTTAGACAAAAAAAAAAGCTTGACAAATGAGAAGAGATCGTTCAGTCCGTATTTAATAGCTAATACCATGTTTTTTTAATATCTCATCCAGATACTTTTTAAATAAAGATTGTGAAGGTTTGCACATCTCAGTTGTTTGTTACAAATTACCACTACTCTTTGAGTGAAGAAGGAATTCCTGGCTTCACTCTTAAAAACAGCATCAGTCTTTGATGCTGAGTTGGCCCAAATTTGAACTTAATCAGCTGTTATTTTACATGGAGTATGAGTGGGGTTGCGACATTCAATTGCATTTTATGTTTGGGCATGTGGATGGTTGGAAGAATTTCTGTCTTGTTAGAAAATTAGTTTGCTTGTCATATAGTATGAGCAGTTTCAAAAGACACTTTTCTGATGTTGTCAAATTTCCTGAAACTCATTTTCCAGGAACTGCAGTTAAGTGTGCATTTGGCAACACTAATAACAATAGACATTTTGCAGAGAGAATGCATCGTGTTGACTGAGAGCATTGAGGCCTGATTACGTTTACTGGAAGAATCTAAAATAAACATACACAATGGTAAATTGCATAGATTTATGTACCTCCAAATCTCTCTGTAAAATAGACAAAGCATATTGTCTGCATCTTCCCAACCATCAGTGTGTCCAGTTACGCCTTTTTAATTTCTATGTAGTTTCAGAGTATAGTACAGCTATAACAAGATTCATAAAAATGACAAAGGGTAGAAAAGTACTTCTGGGCCATGTACAGATATAGTATGATAACCCAAGTCGTGGCATACTGAATGTGCTTGTACACTTTGAAAACATATATGAGTTGCTACTCTATTGTTTAGATGAGTAGTTGCTTGACCGTGATTTATAAAAATTGCTCAGTTTATGCTTGACCTTCTCCTTCTCGAACTGCCACCTTATCGTGGCGGAGTGGTTTGTGTGTCCCAATGATCCTAGGAGCTCTGTTGTCTGGGTCTTTATGCCCCTGGTAGGGCCACACAAGGCAAACTGGTCCTAGGTGAGGGATGAGACAAAGAGCGGTTCAACCAAACCTCCTATGAAGAACAAAAACTTTGGACGATGTTTTCCCTCGCCTGGACGCGGGTCACCGGGGCCCCCCTCTGGAGCCAGGCCTGGAGTTGGGGCTCGATGGCAAGCGCCTGGTGGCCAGGCCTGCACCCATGGGACATGGCCGGCACAGCCCGAAGAGCCAATGTGGGTCCCCCTTCCCATGGGCTCACCACCTGTAGGAGGGGCCAAGGAGGTCGGGTGCAGTGTGAGTTGGGTGGTGGCCGAAGGCGGGGACCTTGGCGGTCCGAACCTCGGGTACAGAAGCTGACTCTTGGGAGATGGAATGTCACCTTCTCTGAAGGGGAAGGAGCCTGAGCTAGTGCGCAAGGTCGAGAGGTTCCGGCTAGATATACACTCACCTAAAGGATTATTAGGAACACCTGTTCAATTTCTCATTAATGCAATTATCTAATCAACCAATCACATGGCAGTTGCTTCAATGCATTTAGGGGTGTGGTCCTGGTCAAGACAATCTCCTGAACTCCAAACTGAATGTCAGAATGGGAAAGAAAGGTGATTTAAGCAATTTTGAGCGTGGCATGGTTGTTGGTGCCAGACGGGCCGGTCTGAGTATTTCACAATCTGCTCAGTTACTGGGATTTTCACACACAACCATTTCTAGGGTTTACAAAGAATGGTGTGAAAAGGGAAAAACATCCAGTATGCGGCAGTCCTGTGGGCGAAAATGCCTTGTTGATGCTAGAGGTCAGAGGAGAATGGGCCGACTGATTCAAGCTGATAGAAGAGCAACTTTGACTGAAATAACCACTCGTTACAACCGAGGTATGCAGCAAAGCATTTGTGAAGCCACAACACGCACAACATTGAGGCGGATGGGCTACAACAGCAGAAGACCCCACCGGGTACCACTCATCTCCACTACAAATAGGAAAAAGAGGCTGCAATTTGCACGAGCTCATCAAAATTGGACAGTTGAAGACTGGAAAAATGTTGCCTGGTCTGATGAGTCTCGATTTCTGTTGAGACATTCAAATGGTAGAGTCAGAATTTGGCGTAAACAGAATGAGAACATGGATCCATTATGCCTTGTTACCACTGTGCAGGCTGGTGGTGGTGGTGTAATGGTGTGGGGGGTGTTTTCTTGGCACACTTTAGGCCCCTTAGTGCCAATTGGCCATCGTTTAAATGCCACGGGCTACCTGAGTATTGTTTCTGACCATGTCCATCCCTTCATGACCACCATGTACCCATCCTCTGATGGCTACTTCCAGCAGGATAATGCACCATGTCACAAAGCTCGAATCATTTAAATTGGTTTCTTGAACATGACACTGAGTTCACTGTACTAAAATGTCCCCCACAGTCACCAGATCTCAACCCAATAGAGCATCTTTGGGATGTGGTGGAACGGGAGCTTCATGCCCTGGATGTGCATCCCACAAATCCTCATCAACTGAAAGATGCTATCCTATCAATATGGGCCAACATTTCTAAAGAATGCTTTCAGCACCTTGTTGAATCAATGCCACATAGAATTAAGGCAGTTCTGAAGGCGAAAGGGGGTCAAACACCGTATTAGTATGGTGTTCCTAATAATCCTTTAGGTGAGTGTAGTCGGGCTCACCTCGATGCACAGCTTGAACTCTGGAACCAATCTCCTTGAGAGGGGCTGGACTCTCTACCACTCTGGAGTTGCCCCCGGTGAGAGGCAGCGAGCGGGTGTGGGCATACTTATTGCCCCCCGACTTGGAGTCTGTTCATTGGGGTTTACCTTGGTGGACAAGAGGGTGGCCTCCCTCCGCCTTCAGGTGGGGGGACGGGTCCTAACTGTTGTTTGTGTGTATGCGCCAAACAGCAGTTTGGAGTACCCACCCTTTTTGGAGTCCCTGAGAGCAGCAGGGAGCAGAAGAGAGCATACCTTCTGGGGACTCCCTCGTACTGCTGGGAGACTTCAATGCTCATGTGGGCAATGACAGTAAGACCTGGAAGGGCCTGATTGGGAGGAATAGCCCCCCCGATCTGAACCCGAGCGGTGTTTTGTTATTGGACTTCTGTGCTCGTTACAGATTGTCCATAACGAACACCATGTTCAAGCATAGGGGTGTTCATATGTGCGCTTGGCACCAGGACACTTTAGGCCTCAGTTCGATGATTGACTTTGTGGTCGTGTCATCAGACTTGTGGCCACATGTCTTGGACAATCGGGTGAAGAGAGTGGCGGAGCTGTCAACTGATCACCACCTGGTGGTGAGTAGGCTTCGATGGTGGGGGAGGAAGCCGGTCAGGCCTGGCAGGCCCAAACGTGTTGTGAGGCTCTGCTGGGAACGTCTGGCAGAGTTCCCTGTCAGAAGAAGCTTCAACTCACACCTCCGGCAGAACTTCGACTACATCCCGAGGGAGGTGGGGGACACAGAGTCCGAATGGGCTATGTTCCATGCCTCTGTTGTTGAGGCGGCTGACTAGAGCTGTGGCCATAAGGTGGTCGGTGCCTGTCGTGGTGGCAATCCCCGAATCCGTTGGTGGACACTGGCGGTGAGGGATGCCTTCAACCTGAAGAAGGAGTCCTACAGGACCCTTTTATCCTGTGGGACTCAGGAGGCAGCTAATAGGTACCGGCAGGCCAAGCGGAATGCGGCTTCAGTGGTTGCTGAGGCAAAAACTCGGGTGTGGGAGGAGTTTGGGGAGGCCATGGAGAACGACTTTTGGATGGCTTTGTGGAGATTCTGGTCCACCATCCGGCGTCTCAGGAGGGGGAAGCAGTGCAGTGTCAACACTGTATATGATGGGGATGGTGCGCTGCTGACCTCGATATTGTGGGTCGGTGGGGGGAGTACTACGAAAACCTCCTCAATCCCACTAACATTGCCTTCCAATGAGGAAGCACAGTCTGGGGACTCGGAGGTGGACTCCCCCATCTCTGGGACTGAGGTTACTGAGGTGGTCAAAAAACTCCTTGGTGGCAGGGCCCCGGGGGTGGATGAGATACGCCCGGAGTTCCTCAAGGCTGGTTGACACGTATCTGCAACATCGCATGGACATTGGGGACAGTGACTCTGAATTGGCAGACCGGGGTGGTTGTCCCCCTCTCTAGGAAGGGGGACCGGAGGGTGTGTTCCAACTACAGAGGGATCACACTCCTCAGCCTCCCTGGAAAGATCTATTCGGGGGTTCTGGAGGGGAAGGTCCGTTGGACAGTCGAACCTCGGATTCAGGAGGAACAGTGTGGTTTTTGTCCTTGTCGCAGAACAGTGGACCAGCTCTACACCCTTAGCAGGGTCCTGGAGGGTGCATGGGAGTTTGCCCAACCAGTCTACATATGTTTTGTTGACTTGGAAAAGGCGTTCAACCGAGTCCCTCGGGGAATCCTGTGGGGGGTGCTCTGGGAGTATGGGGTACCGGACCCCATGATAAGGGTTGTTCGGTCCCTGTACAACTGGTGTCAGAGCTTGGTCTGCATTGCCGGCAGTAAGTCGAACCCGTTTCCAGTGAGAGTTGGACTCCGCCAGGGCTGCACTTTGTCACCGATTCTGTTCATACCTTTTTTGAACAGAATTTCTAGGCGCAGCCAGGGTGTTGAGGGGGTCCAGTTTGGTGGACTCAGGATTGGGTCACTGCTTTTTGCAGATGATGTTGTCCTGTTTGCTTCATCAGGTTTCATCTTCAGCTCTCTCTGAATCGGTTCGCAGCTGAGTGTGAAGCGGCTGGGATGGGAATCAGCAACTCCAAATCTGAGACCATGGTCCTCAGCCGGAAAAGGGTGGAGTGACCTCTCAGGGTTGGGAGCGAGATCCTGCCCAAAGTGTAGGAGTTCAAGTATCTTGGGGTCTTGTTCACGAGTGAGGGAAGAATGGAGCGTGAGATCGACAGGCGGATCGGTGCGGCGTCCACAGTGATGCAGGCTCTGCATCGGTCTGTCGTGGTGAAAAAGGAGCTGAGCCGTAAGGCAAAGCTCTCAATTTACCAGTCGATCTACGTTCCTACCCTCACTTATGGTCATGAGCTATGGGTAGTGACCGATAAGAACGAGATCGCGAATACAACCGGCTGAAATTAGTTTCCTCCGCAGGATGTCTGGGCTTTCCCTTAAAGATAGGATGAGAAGCTCAGTCATCCAGGAGGGGCTCAGAGTAGAGCCGCTGCTCCTCCGCATCAAGAGAAGTCAGATGAGGTGGCTCAGGCATCTGATCAGGATGCCTCCTGGACACCTCCCTGGCGAGGTGTTCCGGGCTTGTCCAACCGGGAGGAGGCCCCGGGGAAGACCCAGGACACGCTGGAAGGACTATGTCTCCTGGCTGGCCTGGGAATGCCTCGGGATTCCCCCGGAAGAGCTAGAAAAAGTGGCCAGGGAGAGGGAAGTCTGAGCATCTCTGTTCCAGTTGCTGCCCCCACGACCCGACCTCGGATAAGCGGAAGAGGATGTATTGATGGATGGATGCTTGACCTTATATTTATTACATAGATTCTGGGATAGTTAGTAAATTGGACAAATTCAAAAGTACAAAGTGCTACACATAAGACATTGTATTTATATGGGGCTTTTCAAGGCACTCAGAGTGCTTTACATAGAAAGATGGAAGGCACTTCAACCACCAGCAATGTGCAGCATCCACCTGAATGATGTAATGGCAGCCAATTTTTACCAGTACACTCACCACACATTAGCTATTAGGTGGTGAAGATGTGAGAGAGATGGTTATCCAGTTACTGCGCTTGGACAATTATTGTATTTGTTCTAATTCACTGCAATTTTGTCATGTTTTTACATTTATTTTATTACATTTATTTATTTGGCCAACGCCTTTATCCAAAGCTAAATACAACATATGAAAAACAACTGTTTACATTTTTTTTTCCAATTGGAGTACAGGCAGGTGAAGTGACTTGCTCAGTGGGTTACACAGTGGTAGTGGTGGGATTTTAACCCACAACCTCAGGGTTTGAAGTCCAAAGTCTTATTCACTGTGCCACACTGTTACGCTAACCTGCTTAAAAGTTTATTTTTTCAATTTGTACTTTGACTTTTTGGTTTGTTTCTTCAAGCATGTAATGTGGACTCTCAGCCAGCTTGACCAGTGGTGGTCTAAAATGTCTCTCTGAATCTTTATGAAAAAGATACCTCTGGTATCATCACACCACTTTCACCATGGCTATTTTTAGTACAATACATTGTAATTTCAAAATACATGAGTAAATTATCTTTGATGTGCCTTTATTACATTATTTTATTTTTTAAGTGATTACAATATTTAGATGTACAGTAAGTCTCAGATAGTAGGAACAGGTATGTGTTTCTTTAACAGCACAGTTTAAAAAAATGTGTTGGATTAGTTTGAAATTGCTGAAAATTCTGAGTTCCACACAAGCTAAAATGGTTTGCTGTTTTATAACTGGAGCAAAGCAGAATGAATGAGTGCGCGTTAGGAAAGTGGCAAACATGTACTATACATGCGTTAATTCATTTTGGGTCACTGTAGCTCTTATGTGACCTTCTTTTGATTTGCTGAAGTTTCAGTTTGTATCAGTGTTACAATACCAACATAACTACAATATATTTATAATAAAAATATATATATTAAGTATGGAAACATTGTCCTGTGATAGAATGATGACTCATTTAAGAATGGTTCCTGCCTAGCACCAGATGTCACAGTGATAGAATCCAGCTACCCAGGATCCTTAATTGTAATAACTGGGTTTGGAACTTGATTAATTAATACATTTTTTTGTAAATTGTCGATAGATAGATAGATAGATACTTTATTAATGAAAGAATAGTATTCTGGCCATATGTTTCACCTCACAAGTTTTGTTGGCTGAAGCAGGCTACCCAACTGCTGCTTCAAAAATCTGACATAGGCCTATGCCGCAATAAGCATGGCTGCAGTGAATTAAATTTTCCATCCATCGACTTGTCTGAGTTACTCTGCAATCATTTTTTCAGCAATTACCTTGCGGCTCATGTAGCTTAGATTATTTAAGTTGTGCATGTTCAGTATGCTATTATAACAGAATTTAATACATTTTTCATTATATATTATACAAATACCTTGCAGTGGACTGGTGTCTGATGCACAGCTGGCTCTTGCCCTAAAACCAGTTCACTAAGGGTAGACTCTGACTTCCCATGGACCCTGTAACAGAATAAACTGAATAAGAATATTGACAGATGGATAGAAGAATGGAAAGATATTATACACTGTTAATAGAAGACCATTCTCCTGGAATCTCTTCAAAACTGCAGTAATGCCAAGAAACAAGCTATACCAAAAGGTGAGAATATATTTTATTAAAAAAAGAAAAAAAAACACAAACAGCAGGAGGATCAACAGAGGAAGGGTGCAACGTAACAGAGAAAATTAAATGTCAATCAATATCTATTTTGCAGCACTACCTTGAAGAAACTTGAAACTCTGCTACCCAACTGCACTCATCACCTAAGTACCACTTTACCTCAACACCCCCATATCCTTCTCTTTCTTATCTTTCTTTCTCCTCTAAACTCAGTGGTTCCACAGCTCAAGGTGACTTTAAGACTCATATCAAGGAAATTTGTTGACCAAATTCTGGAGTCAGATTTGACTCTCTTTAGCTACAGAAAAAGTCAGCCTAGAGTTCTCCTTAGTGTACCTTGATCATTTTGTGCCCACAAACACACACACACTTCTCCAGCTAATCCTGGCAAACACAAACTTCTTCTTACCCTAGCTTATCTGTCTATGTTGTAAACTAAAATCCCAAACTAAGAATATCCAAAGCAAGGAAATCACGCAGTCCAAAATCCTTCTGGTTTCAGTTTAGACTTTTATTAAAATAATAAAATCTGTGTTTTGTCTATGGAGACAGCTGCTGTTCCTGAGCACTGGGACATTTTTATACATAGCTTAACCTATGTAAGATACCTTAATAAGCCTGCTATGGTAATGGACAACACCTAATGGCATTTTGACACTTTTGTGTGGTTGCCCTTCAGTTAAACCCACTTCTCAATTAATTTCTGTCTATCTATGCCCCTTATTTATTATGCTAATGATCAGTACCTCTTGGAATTTTGCCACCTCCTTATTGCTAATCCTTCACCTAGTCTTTAGCAACGGCTTTCAGGGTGTCATTTTACATTGGTGGAGTGGTTACATGCAAGACTCAGTGCATAACAGTGCTTAAACCATATTGGTGAGATTACAATAAAAAAAATTATAATGTCTTTTAAGGTACAGAATCACATAGTAAAATAAGTGCTAAATTAAAATAAGTGCTTAATCATATTATAAATTCTAATTTATGCACATACTTTATTCTACTTATCCAGTGAGTAATATAAAATATCCAGTATATAGACATGTATATATATGTCCATATCTATTCAGCACCCCATCTCTGTTCAGTTTGGCTCACTATAGCTAACTCTGTACGCAACCTCAGGGTGGTAATTGATGACCAGCTGTCCTTTGTCGACCATGTTGCAATGGTCTCTTGGTCTTACAGATTCACTCTATACAACATTCACAAGATCTGACTATATCTGAGAGAGTATGGAGCACAATTTTTGTTCCAAGCTTTGGTCTTGTTACATCTGGACTATTGCAACTCTCTACTGGCAGGAGTACTAGTATGTGCTATCCATCCAGTACAGATGATTCAAAATGTAGTGGTACATCTGGTGTTCAACCAGCCAAGATGCTCACACATTAATCTTCTTTTCAGATAACTAAATTGGCTCCCTGCAGCAGTACAAATTAAGTTTTAAATCCTTGATGCTGACTTACAGAGTAGTCAGTGGATCAGTATCCTATATATATATATATATATAATTTATATATAAATACTCTAGGGGGCTGTGCCCCCTACTCGCTTCTCTCGCCAACCCCTGTGTGGGCCCTACGTGCTAGTCATTTCAAAGATCTGCCGCTTGCGATGAATCATGCTGTGCTTTTGGATAAACACAAATATCAACTCTGTCTTTGATATCTCCATCTTTTGAAACTATTATCGCAGACAATTCATCACATGTTGGTTTATTATATATGAGAGTGTATATCTTTCGGATTCATATAGAAAACCAAGAAAACTTCTTTGTCCATGTTTTTCAGATAAATTTTGTGTAAAGTGCGATACTTTTGAACGCATGGATTTGTATCCATTATTGGCTGTAGAATTTCTAATACGTCCGATCGTTTAACTCTTTTGATTCTATGTGCATTGCTTCTCCGTGATCAAAAATATAAACCTGACCGAATTGTGGTTTCTTTGAAATTAAACTTATAGTAGCTTTAATTGTTGCGGGACCATATATTCTCATACCGTATTCTTTATTATGTAAAGCACTTTGAGCTACTGTTTGTATGAATATGTGCTATATAAATAAATGTTGTTGTTGTTGTTGTTGTATGGTCCTGAATCGTGTAAATCTACGTTTTGAGCTTTGAATGATGTGAACGTGAACACATTATTGTAGATTCAGATATTTTTCCTGTAGTGTTTGTGGATTTCACTTTCACCAAATAACAAATCTTTTATTTCTTGCAGATACACCTCTTTATTGGGAAGAACCACTACTTTACCCTGATGGCAACACAAATAGATGATCTACAAGTCTCTGACTTAAACTTTAAAGCCAAACAATATCTACATACTTCTGTCATATCACGTATGTCCAAATATTCAATCTCTTTTCGCTGTTCCTTTATTTGACTGAGTCATAATTTCCATTTGTTAGCACTAATGCGATCTATACTATCAGTTTTTTGAGACTTTCAAATTTTAGTACTTTCATAATCTCTAACCTGCTCTGCATGTGTATCGCGTCAAAGATTTTTGAAACTGTTTACTGGTGTCTGGTGATGCCACCTCAGCATGGCATCAAACCTTAATCTACACTCTTCATGTGTAACTCTTAGCTGGTGGATTGAGGTGCCCACCTCCATTCGAGATTCTTACTCCCTCAGAGAAACATTTGAAGACTCTTTGGTTTGGTAAATTTCTGTCTAACTGATTTAGTCTTTGCAATTTGTTCTGATCTTTTTGACTAATGATGATCAATTTTGTAACCTTGTCCCATTCCTAAACAGTCACCCATACTGATGTTTACTTGATTATATTGACCTCCTTTGTAAGGTGCATTGGATAAAAGAGTCTTCTAAGCAAGTAAATGTAAATGTAGAAGTAAAACTGTGTAGTTCTTTAAGAGCAGAATTTCCAAGGCCCAGTGATAGTCAAAGATAATATGCACTGTTCCACATCACCAGATATAAAACAGCCAGCTAGCACTAGACCAAGTGCATTGCAAGGCTGCATTGTATTAACTGTGACAGGCAAGAGAAAATAAAGTACACTTCCTGTGTCACAGGCTCAGGAGTCAAGTGAAGCAAACTCTCAATATCCCATTCTCTGTGCAAGATACAAAGTGAAGCTGAAAATTATATTAGGGATATTAAGTGTGAAATGTAGCCAGATGATCAATGCCCTTAAATTTATACTGAGCTATAAATTCAAATAGTTGTTAAAAGAGTGTTTTTCATATTAAAAGATGAGGGGATTTAAAATGCAAACAGTTATCCTTAATATCTGAAGTATCTTCAAGGTCCAAAGACAATAGGAGTTTCAGAGTAATATATGGAGAATGATTCAGATGTACAACCCCAATTCCAATAAAGTTGGGACGTTGTGTAAAACGTAAATAAAAACAGAATACAATGATTTGCACATCCTTTTCAACCTATATTCAATTGAATACACTACAAAGACAAGATATTGAAGGTTCAAACTGATGAACTTTATTGTTGTTTTGCAAACCTTCACTCATTTTGAATTTGATGCCTGCAACACGTTCCAAAAAAGCTGGGACAGAGGCAGCAAAAGACTGGGAAAGTTGGGGAATGTTCAAAAAACACCTGTTTTGAACCTTCCACAGGTGAACAGGTTAATTGGAAACAGGTGTTTGTCATGACTGGATATGAAAGAAAAAGAAAAAAAAACATACTTAACAATGAGACCAATAGGGCCACAAATTCACCTAACAATGATTGACTCTAGTATTTAGATTAACTTCCAGTATTATAAAGATCTGCCTTCCTCAGAGGCTGGTCCATCAATGGATGCCAATGTTCGGTGGTTGGGTCATTTAACTATTGTTAGGACTGGAAGGGCAGGTACCGTCAGAGCTCAGGAAGTGATAACAGCAGTAGTCACTGGAGTCCTCCTGCACTCTAAAGACAAAACAGGAGACAACGTTATTGACTATCACATTATTACCTTTCACTTGGTCAGAATTTGTAAATTGTTCCTTAGGCTCACGTGTCTGGCAATAGTCACAATAGTACCAGTCTTTTACAGGCTGTCATCCATATTAAAACAAGGAGGATGAAGAGGCAATGTGCAATGCTACACTAAATGAAGTTGTTAAATTTCTAGGACAGCTTTGAAAAAATGCATCATGTCATTAAATTACTTTCACCAGGCAAGGAAAAGAGATATGCACTGTGGAACTGGGAGCAGAAGTACTAGACTGTACGGCAATGCACTAGTTCAGATATCCATTATAAGCAGCACTTACCACTCTGAATGTTATTAAAGCCTTTTAATATTATATAAAACAATGAAAAATGACAAAAACACATTTCAAGAGTAGTATTTTTGTAATGATAATTTATTAATATAAAATGTTTATAGACTTGTAATAGTTGTTTTATAAAGAATACCTAAAGGAAACAACTTTAACCATATCATGAGTGCATAGTGTAAGTTTAACTTTTATAGTAAAAACATCCAATTTTGTTTGCTGGGGAAATTTCAGACACCCCCAGGGGTTAGGGGATTATTTTTGAACCCATCTAATTAAAAATTATACCTAAATCAGCTATAGTCCGTCTGAGATGCCTAACTAATTCTTTCATAAGCTTGTTTTGTGTTTGTAGAGCTTTTTTGAATCTTGGCAGACTACATAGATATTGTTTTCAAGTGGCTGGAGGCACTTTGTTTGAAGGGCAGTGGTGGGAGGAAGGGAGGTGGGTTCCTTATTTTGTAACATAGTTTATGCTGGGTCAACCTCACCTTAATCACTTCCAGGAGCATAGTTTGAAATCCTGCAATGTGTTAAAGGGCCCTTAGATCCTTTTTTTCTGACCGTCCAGGAGTGGACTGAGGTTGTTACCTACTTTATTGTAAATTAAGGCTACAGAATGACAGAACGTTCTCACCATACTGTTTGTCCATTTTCTACAGAACATTTCACACATCTTCTGATACACTGTTGCTTTTTGTCACATTTATGATAACATTATAGTTATACATTATCAGTAGAGGCTTCTTACACAAGGTGTGATTTATATATATATTTTTGTTCTAATTCATTTTTCACATAATTGATAAATTTTTTGGGAGAAGAGCTTACACTATGGACCAGTAATCATTTTCATTGTCTTGTGCCTAGTGTTTCAAGGACAATTGTGTAATGGTAAAAAAGGTGGAACGATGAAACTATACTAGACGTCCTAGTCCCTTTTGGGCAAACTTAAAAGTGAGCTGAGTTGCATCCTTGACTGATTTTATATCACATTTATAACACATTACTTGCCTAGTTCTTTCCCACAAACCCAATATAATGTGGAAACATTTTAGCTTTACTTTATTTTAGATGAAGGATAATGTATTTGACTAGTTCAGCTACAATAGCTATTATACAGTACTAGCTGTGTAAGCCCATGCTGTAAAACACCCGGGGTCCTAGAAACTATTTAAATCATCAGAAAAAAAATTGAAATGTAGAGATGTCAGGTAATTGAAAGGAACTACTCAGGGCGTCTCTCTCCTAGGAGGTTTCGTTTTGCTGATGTGCTCGCCTCGCTTGTGCATTAGTAGCTATGCAACTTTGTCTTTCTTCTGAGGTTTCATTTTGCCGATGTGCTGCTCGCCTTGCTTGTGTATCCTTGGAGGTGGAGCCCTTATTCTGATTCTACCTCTCACTTCCAGGCTGGACAGACAGACACACACACTTCCACACATAGACATTTATATATAAGATATTGCAATATTGTCGAAGAGTGCATGATGGAACAGCCACTGATTAAGTAATCATGAACGTTTTACTAATTGGGAATTATCAAGAGCAATAATGCAATGTAAATAAATTTGCCTTATGAAAATTATGTAAATATAGGGCAGTGTTTCCTAAACTATTGGGTAATATGGACATATTTGTGGTGGGTCACCACATGATTATACAGTAAAACTAGCCAAGTTTGTCCAGGTGCATATTCTGTGGTGAGTGATATACCTCTCTCTATTTACCATTCTGTTTACTGCGGTAGTATTTAACCTGATACGTAGCTTATGAACAATACCTTTCATGCATTACAGAGAGCTTTCATTTCTATGAAATTTAAATATGCTACATATTCCCGACAACACCATCAACCCTCTCATAGCCTGTGAAACAATCAAATTGAAATGACCGACAGCGAGGAAATGTATAAGAAAGAGGCAGAGAGGATGGAATGACACAGACAATCCTGTGAGGTGAAGGGACTGTGACGTTAGTTTGAAAAGTGAAAACATAAATAACCACTGCCGTGCAAGGATGTGACAATTTGCTAGGTGTTGTGTTGGAATGACTCAATAGGTTGGAGAGATGTTTAGTGTTGTGCCATTGTTGTATGCTAGAAGCAGTTCAGTGGCCAAGAATAACTCATCGGTCCCTCATAGCGTGTTCACTGTTACAGCATACATTAACTCTAAATCTGTAACAGAGATAGAAAGAAGATATTGTATTAAATGTAATCTCCTAGGGGAAGTAAACAATGTGCTTGTTGAGTTATTAAGATCTATATGAACAGCATGAAACATGAACATTTTCAGACATGCAGTAGAGTGGACTTTGGCATTCAGGATGATGTCACACAGCAGCATTAAACATTTTAGACTGGGATTTTCACCAAGTTCTTCATCACGATTTCTCTTATTTATGTAACCATTTAAAATACAAACAGTGAATAGATTTTTTAGGAATAATTTAACTACAAGCCTCAACTTTTGTACTTAACTTTATTCAATCATTAAAGATATGGTAAACAATTTATGAATTTGTTTATAAGAATTTATTGTTAAGGGTTATTTTTTTCAATAATTAATGTTATTTTAAGAGACGGTAAATAACCTGAAATTATTAATTATATTTTTGGCTACTTTATTGATTATCTAACTCAGTACAATCAAAATGTCAGAGAGGAGAAACATGTAACGCATCACCACACTCCAGCGCCATGAGTAAAGTGACTAAGTTATGTGACCATTCATACTATCCTTTCCAAAATCATCCTGTTCTCGTGTCAAATGCATCCTAATCAATTAGGTTATCGCAGCCTTACTAAAGCTTGCACTAACAGTGATATACTTCATGAATCTATTCCCTGTCTTGAATGATAATTATGGTTTTATTAAGCAATAAATTTGATTTCCAGTTTTCTGTTTAAATTATATTAATGTCATAAATATATTGGAATGGAAACAAGCAAATGGCAGACATACGTTGTTGGGGCTCCAGAGCGTGTACTGTTATGGGGGCTCCTTCACAACCAGCAATGAGGTCTGGGTAACATCCTTAATTTTAATTTTTTTTTTCACTTATGGCCATCTTACTACTTTAATAACCTTAACTTTTATTTTAAATATTTTTTGTACCAAAATTACACTATAAGGTTATGATTATCTGTAGTAGGCTGGCGCCCTGCCCAGGGTTTGTTTCCTGCCTTGTGCCCTGTGTTGGCTGGGATTGGCTCCAGCAGACCCCCGTGACCCTGTGGTTAGGATATAGCGGGTTGGATAATGATTATTTTTTAAAGACACCTTCTAATACAGTAGACACTAAACATTTGTAAGCAATATGGACTAAAGTCACTTCTGGGGCCCCTCAGGGAATAGAGAGCCTGAAGATTAAGCTCATCAGTTTCATACTAGATTTGCCCCTGAAACAAAATTTTAATGTTTTTGTTATATAGCCATTGTTATCTGTCTATGTGTGCTTCTGCTGTAATTATGGTTATAATCCTCTCCATGGCTGCCAGTATTGTACTGATTTTCGTCTTTGGATCCTAATACTAAAAAGTTAAAAAACCCAAGACTTAGGCAATAAAGTGAAGACAGTAACAGATCTACCTATAAAGACAGACTTACTCTAAAATTTCACAACCAGTATTAAAATATTTAAGCAATAGTTGCAATGGATTATGCTATTTTTAAGAATATTTAAGTAGGGAAATAGTTATTTAAAGTATGAGGAATTCAGCTATTCAACTGTAAGCAAAAGAGTTTTCCTTCTAAATTGTTTTCTTGTGCTGCCCACTGCATGCTAACCAATCATTACAAACAAAGAAATATTATTAAAGCACCAACAGGAGGCGGTATTCCTGTAAATTAATAGCTCAAGGTTTGGGCATAGCTGCCATTTCCAGGCCAGGAACATGTGAGAGAGAGAAAAAATGAGCAGAAAGAGAGCTGACGTTAATGTCTTTTGGGACTGTGAATAACGTTTGCATCAGGATTTTGTTGCACTCGATGATTAATGTATATATTCCAAGGTAATATTGCAAGCTATAGAAATGAATTAAAAACTCATTGCTAGTGCAACATAAATGCCAATGGCATTCAAAATAACTGTGCAGTGTTTTCTATAGTAAGTAGACCTGTTATAACTATATAAAATATAGTTTAAAAAGTAGCTTTTGTTTAAAGTACAATGATCAAGCAGGCTTGCTTGGTAAAGTAGACCTGTTATGAAATAAGAACAGATCAGTCATTATGAAAATGGATGGAGTTTCAAACAGAGGTAATCCCCATTTAATTGAAACAGTCAACATGAAATTAGAAAAAATGGAGAGAATAAAAACATTGGATACTATAATGAAATTCTTTAGGCACTATTTGATGAAGGCTGAAAAAAAAACTGCAAACTTTAATTTTTTTTTTTAAATATAGTACCAGGCAATGTAAAGTACTTGTGGGGGAAAAGACAAAGGTAAGTTTAGAAAACAGACCTGAGAAGTCAAGTTAAACCAATATTTCAAAACCAGAGCACTAACCAGGGAAAAATAATCCTTAGCAAAAGAGATTCCAGTCAGAAATACACATTTTCCCAAATTTCTCTACTGCAAAATATGTTTCTTCAATAAGATTCCACACTAGAATACTGATGGCCATGTAAAACTATCATATATAGACAGACTGTGATAACACGGCATGTCACCTGATCCCCATGTCACGTGACTGGCAACCGGCATAGCAACCACAAACAACGTGACTGCAAAAATGGTGGAAATCATGAAAGAAAACATCCCAAAATGACTCTGTGGTGAAGTCAACATTATAACACTCAAGAAAATGAGCTAATTTTTTTTTTTAATGTTGTGAAAGGTGGCACGGTGGCACAGTAGTAGCGCTGCTGCCTCGCAGTAAGGAGACCTGGGTTCGCTTCCCCCATCCTCCCTGCGTGGAGTTTGCATGTTCTCCCCGTGTCTGCATGGTTTCCTCCCACAGTCCAAAGACATGCAGGCTAGATGCATTGTCGATTCTAAATTGCCCCTAGTGTGTGCTTGGTGTGTGTGTGTTTGTGTTTGTGCGCGCGCACCCTACGGTGGGCTGGCACCCTGCCCGGGGTTTGTTTCCTGCCTTGTGCCCTGTGTTGGCTGGGATTGGCTCCAGCAGACCCCCGTGACCCTGTAGTTAGGATATAGCGGGTTGGATAATGGATGGATAGATGTAATGAAAAGTTTCCAGGGAAGCTATAACATAGCTTCACAACAGATACACTGATCAAACACACCTGACACCATCTTATAAAGCAGACAGGACTTTGTTTTTACTGGATCAGAAGAGGTGGTTGAACATGCAGTCTGAGGTTAGTTTATGTGCCAATATGTGTTTTTGTTTTTCTTTCATAGTAAAATGAGGAAAATGAGTGAGCAGTGGTGTTACATTTTGATCCAATTTGTGGGGTAACTTTAAATCTGTCTCTGCAGTAGGAGCGCTAAGTTTGTGTGTTGACACAGATCATGTTCAGTGACCCAAACTAGTCAATCAGCACCCATAGAGGGTCTTCTCATTTCTCACTGGACACTGTTGCTTTCTGAACTCCCCCCCCCCCCCCCCCCCCCCCCCAAATAATTTATGTAGACAATGGGTTTCATTCCAAGTAATTTCTAAATCTTTGGCATCTTCCTTTATTTGAGTAAATCTTTCCATTTCCAATGTCCTGACTTGTAATCAAGTGTATAGTGCTGCTGCAGAATAATGAACTAATGCCACAGTAAATACAAAAAATTAGCAATAAAATGAATTGATGGCAACTTTCACCACAAAAGTTACAGTAATCCAATATGAATTACTTCATGTAAATGTTTAGAGCTTCTCAAACATATGCTTTCATTTACTCTGCTTGACTTCACTCCTGTTCGTACTTTGAACCACTTATTAAACAGCATGAAATTCAAAAACACTTTATCATTTCACTCCAGCATTTACAGTAACAAGTACCAAACAGCTATTCATTCTCTTATGCCAACTATCTCCATTGCAGAGATTTGGAGCCCATCCTGGCAGCATCATGTGTGGGGCATCTACCATTGTTCTGACATACAGAGAATTTGTCAAGCCACAAGGGCAAAGTTTACATTTTTATAGCAATTAGGAAATAAAGATCTTTCAAAAAGGATAACTGCAAACTGAGTCGTGTATCGGGCAAAAGATCTAACACCAAAAAATGAAAGAAAGAAACAAACGTCACAGTCCAAAGCAAGCAGCCAAAAATCAGAGACAAATTAACAAAACAAAGCCCAATAAGCTCTTTAATACGTTCCCTACCTATTTGCAAAGCTATTTGTGATTTTTGAAATGAATCCAATGACTTGGACCCATCCCAGTGTATGCCACCATGCATGCCATGGGGTGATGACTTCATAAATCACGTCTTCATGAAGTTACACACAACAATGGGCATTATTGTTGCCATAAACAATATGGATGCACTCATGGAAAATCAGAAAATACAGTAAGAAAACATTGTAAACAAATAATAATCATATTTTAAAAAATGGGCTTGTACTCTTCACAACAATACTGGACAAGGTGCCGTCACCCTCACTCATCTTCTCATATTACTATTCATAGGCCATATTGATGATTTCTGAAAGGTAATGTCCGATAAGAAAAGCTCACATGTGCCTACATACAGTATTTTTTGTAATCACCCCATATAGATTTTAAAAATGTGTGATGCTGAGATTTAATACTGTACTCTTCATGTGCTGACGTGATCAGTCTTACTAACCATATAGTATGTTTTGAGTACATCATTTTTGAAAGTTGTTTTTTTTATTTGTCAGGTTATAGACATTTAAGATAATAACCTGCATAATACCAATCTTAATGTTGTCACAAAAAGAACATGAAGACATTGTAAAGGTTTGGGGCAGCCACCCTTATAGTGTGACTTGGCTGCAAAAAGGATTTTAAATAATTGCGAGATTTTCACAAGACTGAGTCCAAAACAGAACTGATGATGTGGAGGCAAGATGGTGGCTTTAAAGGCCAGTGTAGGAAGTGACATCATCGAGGCCAGAACCGGAAATGGCATCATTGTGACCGGAAGTGACATCATCAATAGCAACAGGCCCAGAAGTGATGTGTTCTGTACAAAAGTGACATCATCGGAGGCACCAGAAGTGGCGTTATCGGAAGTGCCAATACCGTGCGGGATTTCCCAAGAATGGTCTGCAAGGGATTGAGAAAGACAGTTAGTGCACCTTGCCGCCCGGTGGTCTGGCATGGAATTACTCTTACTCAGGCCCTTTAGCTGTCTCCTACTCCCTCACACGTGTGTGACATGTATTACTATCTGTACCCCGCAGCTCCACCCACATAGTAGAAAAACAGGACAAACTTTAAAAATCAATACACAAAAAGTTATTGCTAGGTAAGCAGAGGCAAGCTATACTCCAAAACGTGGCAAGAGGTAGACCAACTTGAACTGAGGCTGGCACGTGAGTGAGAAGGGCCCCGCCCGGCTCACCACTCCTGACATCACATTTCTTGCTCCCCTCGGTCCACAACCTCTCTCAGATTAGCGTGAACATATCGCTCCTGCCACCGAACTATGATACTTAGTACAATGAGAGAAGTCACATGTTCAAGCAGAAGTCATGAAAAGCAGACAGACATACAGACAGACAGACAGGTATTCGATTTATATGTGTGTATATATATATATATATATATATATATATATAGACAAGTTCATTTGTTTTAATAACAATCATAAGATTAGTAGAGCTGAACAAACAGCAGTTTATTTCATGTCTAACACTTTATGATTTTTTGCACATATAGCAAAATGATATAAGTGAATTAGAATATAATGCTCATGGTAAACCAGCTTTAAGAAATATCAAGGCAGCAGAATCATATTAAGACCAGAAACCTTATAGTATTTCATTTTTCAAGCCCTTTGAAAGTCATTATTTGGATTTATCAGAATGTACATGCCACATTAAAACAGATTGTAGATCTGATGAATAACTCTTCAAAATGACTCCTTCATTTTAAGAAAAACCCAAAGATACTCAGGAATGACTTAAAAACAACAGTATTAATGTCCCAGAGTGCCCGAGTCAGAGTCCAGATTTCAATCCAATTGAAAATTTGTGGCTTGGCTTGATAAAGGTTGTTCGCTCATGATCACAATACTGACAGAGCTTGAACAGTTTTGCAAAGAGGTATGGAGAATATGGCAGCATGCAGATGTGCAAAGCTGAACGAGACCTGTGTGCAGAGACTCAAGGTGTGTCATGGCTGCCAAAGGTGTATCTATTAAATACTGACTTGAAGAGGGTGAATACTTATGTGATCAGTTATCTTGTGTTTTATATCTGTAATTAGTTTAGATCGCTTTACTGATTGCATTTTTGACCATAGTGTTCTACCATATTTCACAGTTGTTTGTATACAGTATGTTGCAATAAACCCACAACTCAGTCAAAAGCAATAATGGCATTTTTACATACCCAAGGGTGTCTTCTTTCAAATAAATCCTTCGTTTCCATGTTGTGTGCTCTGTTGCATTATTAAAATATGATTTGCATATGACATGACAAGCAAAGCTTTACAGGTGAGTGAATCTGCTTTTATGAACGATTAACCTATGTTGCTTAACAGACAGGGAAATATTAATTATCATTGGATAGCTGAGTTTCAGACTTTTTTGAATGATGTTTACTTGTCTATGATTAGTCAGTTTTATGAAATGTCACAGTTGGGGTTAAAAGATAGGAATTATTTTGCTTATGCTACAGCTAACCTTTACACATCTTTACATGTCGTTATGCACAAGCTTCTGTGAGAGTGCATGCGGAACGTTTAGTTGATGTGCAATAAGGCTTGAAGTTTGTACTATGCAAATGTCTTCTTCTCAAAATAAACATACAGTTAAAGAAGCCTTAGAAAAGTTACAAAATAGTAGGGAAATAGAATATGAAGACCTTCAGTCACAGTTTTCACTCTATTGATAAAGACATGTCTGCTGAAGGACTCGATGTTCTGCTTGATTTGAAAGGACTTCTTAGTATAACATTGAAGCGTTGTGACGTGCATTTTTATACTTCTAGTGTCATGAGTTCAAATACCATATCCAGAAGCTGTCTGTTGTACATTGTCCGTATGTTCATTTTCTGAGCAGTGCTTTTTCAGTTTCAACTTCTTTGCTTATCCGCTCAAAGTGTGGCTGTGTGAACTTTCACAGGGGACCACTCTTTGATCAAATGTATTTGTATCGCACCGTGTCTTGCTGCTGCTTACAGTTTCACATAGGGACCCCCTTCCTTCCTCCCCTGATCAAAAATCACTGAATCACACCACATGAACTTTCACAGGGGGACTGCTCTTCGATCTAATGTTACTGAATCATGCCACCCCACACCACACCACACCACCACTTGCAGTTTCACATGTGGAAATACAGTACTGTACTGGCGCAACGGTCACTTTGTATACAAGGGACATTAAATTAAATACACTTGCTGTGTGCAGGAAGCTGTTGCATTTGCTGGGTCTGGTTATGTCCACTGCGGCACCTTCTCCAATCAGGATTTCTGAACTATATTATCACCTTAAAGGACCACAGACGTACATGCAGTTGGACTTTGTCTGAACGGATCTTATGTGGTACATAGCTGTATGTATGTGCATAATTTATTACATATATGTGTATGTGTTTGTATTGCAGCACTGTATCAGTGATGCGATCCCCAGGCCAATGAAACTTGACAGTGCCATTACAATGTATATGAGTGTATATATTTCATATTTTCTTATTTAAAATGTATTAAGATTATTCATGTTCTTTTATGTGTATTGTATTCAATTGGGCAGTGCCATTGGTGTAGCTGAAAAGCACTTTTAAATAAAATATTAATAATAGTATTATTATTATTAATCTGGCAAGTGGACAAAATTGAAATTTGCATTTTTTCTTACAGTAAGAAAATATTTATATGTACTCTCTTGTTTTTCCATGTTTATTACAGATTGATTTTCTATAAAATGTATGCCTTTTCATATACTTCATTTCTTCTCACATTTCGTGAGTCTGATTTTGTCCACTGCAGAAGTGATAAAACCCAGAAAACGACCCAACCTCGGAAGAAACACCACTCCATCCCATGTCTATATATCTTAATCAAAATAATAAATCCTGTAACCAAGATTTTCACAAAATGAAAATTTGGGAAAGCATGGGTGGTGCTAAAAGTAAAATATAACTTTATATTATTAAGCCTGCTCAGGATCACAGGGGCCCTAATTTTGTAATAAAATTACTTAAGTTAATTCTGTAACGTTTAATAGAAAAGGTACTGTAGCTAGGCTCTGTTCTGTGATAATTAAACCTGCAGAAAGTGCACACATACTGCATTTGTTTAGTGTGCCTTGTCATCCTTCATTGTGACTAACTTGCTCTCCACTTAGGAATGTAGCTTTAGCTTTTGAGCTCTCAGTGGGGGAAAACAGATGATCAGCTTAAGTGCCTTAAAATTGACTCGGTGTATATGCATGATAAAGCCATGAGATTTTCGTTAGGGTCTCCACTCATATCTAGGCCCCAAGGCACTGCCTACCCATAATTACATCCCTTCCCACAATTACTTAACACTTCCTCTGCCTAGTCCTTCATCCCTCTAGCTACTTTACTTCTCTAGATTTCTTTAATATTCTGATGAGCCTTACTTGAAAAATAAGAAAATAAATAGTTATACCACAAACAGACCAAGCTCCTGGAACAGGCTCCCATTAACTCCTAATAATAGGAATAAGGGGGTCAGAAAATGGATGGATAGATTAGACCACCTGTCATGTAAAGGACTGCCACCTTGCCCATGAACTAAGATATTGCTCTGCTTTCATGTATCTGTTTCAGATCATCATTATTATTAAGCTGACCTTTCTGAACATTTCACGCAGAGGAGACCATTCAGTCCTTCAAGCTCATTCGCGTCAATAATTCATCTAAACTGCTAAGTGGCAGTTGAGGACTCGGATCCACATTCAGTCACGCTAACCATTTTTTGAAAATGAAATGCGGCGTGTTGACCTGAATAATTTAATGATAGATTGATATCTGAGGTATGTCAGTCAGATGCTGGTTTATGGTCAACTGCCAGAGTGGCAGCTTTGAAAAGCTTTGTGTGACATTCTTTTTTCCACAGACATTCGTCTAAAATATTTTGGCATGGATGACTGCAGCATCAGCCACATACGTGTTCATTCCTGATAGTTTACTGCTAATATTTATTCCTGTTTTGATTTGTACTAAACCATTCTAAATAAAACATCTTTAATCATAAATGTAGGCGCAGATTGTGTTGAGCTGGCTGCCTATCAAAGGTAAAAGCCACTTTTTTATTTGTTATTATATTATGTAGACTACTGTTTTATTGCCTGCAATGCTGTAAATCAGAGCCATGCAAAATGAATTTCAGATGCGTTATTTTGATTGATGACTGCAAATCTTCTGTGTTCTGTGGTATTCCTTTCCTTTGAAAAGACTGGAGGATAGCTGTGCCATACAACAGAATGCAGCTTAAATTATTTAAACACCAGTAGATGTACTAGTGCTATACAATTTGCTTAACATTTAAAAATGAGTATTGTAGAAAATAGAATAGAACATGGTAAGGGTGGCAAGGAGATATAGCAGTCTGTACTATCAGGGGAACTGAGCTTGATTTCCAGTTTAGGTTATTGCCCCCATGGAGATGGCACATTCTCCAAATGACTGCTTGTGTTTTTCTCCAGTTTTCGGCCCACATCCGCAAAGAGGGCTTAGATTAACTCTGTTCCAAACTGGCTTTGTATGAATGACTGAGTGTTGGTGCATGTGATGTGCTGACTCTTGTTTTCAATTTTTTACAGCCTTTCCTTGGTCTTAAAAAATATTAATGTATTGTTAAGGGGGTTTTAGAAGTTAAGAATTCTAACGGTCATGTTTATTTATCATTTTCTTGTTTTTTTTATCAGTATTAAAAATTAAATCTCCTGTGGTGCCATTTTGATTTGTATGGGTACCACCATTTTGAGACGCATTGCAAATATTGTTGTTAAGTGTTGCTAGATAAGGTCAGTTGTGGCACATAACAACACAGGATCAAAGATATAAAGATTGGCAACCTGGGTATCTAAGTCTGTGGATTCATTCAAAGGAACTAGGATTATTACTGTTTGTGAAAAAGGCTTTATGGTTATAAATTCTATTTGTTTTAACTATGATTTTCATCTTACAATTTGGCTCTCATTATGAACTCTCTCACTTCATTTCTTACTACATTCTCTGTTTTACTTGCTGAGCTTTGTTTTTGTTTTTCCTTTATCTCTCATTTATGACCTCGACTAGCTTAACCCTCACAAAAATCTGTCTCCTGATTCCATTTTCATTTTTTAACAGTTCAGCACAGTGTCTGACTGAGTAGATTCTGTAATGGACTGGCACACTCTCTGAGACTGGGACACATGCAACCCTGAACTGGATGAAATGAGTTTGAGAATATTATGCTAATATAGCATAGGCTTACAAATTCAGGATAGAACAGGTTTTGATACCATTATCCAAACCTAATTCATGCCTACATCTATACCATTAGCAACACCTCCCACATGCAGTTTGCTGTTGACTTCATCCCAACATACTGTTGGGTTTCTATCATGTCCACCATATGCATTTTACCTTGGATCCTACCCACCATAAGCTACAAGTTTAGACTACAACCACCATGTGAAGCCCCATACAATGGTGCACTTGCACAGACTTAGACACCAAGCATCTGGAGTCATAACTGAATGGACCACTAGATGAGATATTTGATTGTTGATCACCAGAGTTTATTGAAACAAATATGTGTTGTTTGTGGGTGACCTTGTTCACTAAATATTTCCTACAAATTCACCATTCAACTTGCTTAGACAAACATTTTTTCCCAGTGCCCCATGATGCTTTACAAGGCCAGCATGACATCATAAATCTGTACCAGCCATGCTCAGAACTTTTGCATATTCTTACTATCAGATCCTTGCCTCACACATGTGATGTCATGACACGATCTGTACTCCAGCTGGATTTCCATCGCTCATGCCTTTAAAAGAAGAAAGAAAAAAAAACATATTTTCATTTGAGGGGTGCTTTAGCTGACCAAAAAGAGTACTGCCAACTAGGTATGTAACAATGATTCTTCTGTCAGTGCAGCACTGTATGGCTAATTTTCAAGGAATAATTAGCCATGTGCCAACCTATAATCTCAAAACAAGCCTTAAAGGAGTCCCCACTCTTCATCGTGTTAGAATGAGACCCAATAAATAGTACTAACAATGAAAGATTTATTAGTATTTACTTGATGGAAGAAAAGTGTGTGAATCATCTGCACAGAAACATGGGAAACAACAGCCCAGAGCTGTCACTTCAAACAAAGGAAAGCGCCAATCCCATGTTTCTGCTTAACGGCACTGCCAGTGTGTGCTCCAAGATTAGAATTCTGACAGCACGATGATGAATATATTATTTACTTATTTCTAGTTTGTGGCTATTTGTTGTATTTTGTTTGTGGATATATTTTCAGCGGCTTCTTTTGTTGCATGAGTGAATATGCTGTTCAGTAGCATTTTTGGAATGAAAACTCTGGTGGGGACATAGCAGAATATGGGTATAAGTGTGCAGACTTCTGCAAAATATTAATACACTCATCTAACAAATAATTCCTCTCCCTCTTCTTCTAATAACTAATGAAATATGCAAGTTCATGCACCTTATAAGTTACAAAAAAGCAGTCAACACAATGAAATAAGGTGCCTGGTGTGTCTCGATTGGCATCAGATTATTGTGATATGCCCTGACATCGTTGACTTACAAAATACAGCAATATAGATTTAAAGGTAATGTAAAGTGAGAACCTCACAGTCACTCAATTGGGAAAATCAATTTGCTATGAACTGCTTAAACTGAAATGGCAACACCTCTAGTTTAGAATCAAATGGCTTTGAGTTAAAAAAAGGAAAAAACACAATATCACGGGATGACCACGCAGACTACATACATGGCACTGAAACTACACATGGCAAGTCTGGTAGCAGCTCTACCTATCATGTGGCCAATTGTTTGCTGGTTAGTTGAAGGCCAGCAAACAATTGGAAAAGAAATTTCTACATACATACCAGCTCTTATCACACCAGGACTCGGCACTTCTTTGAAACAGGAGCATCATACTCCTAGCACACTTAGTCTTTCTTAGCGTGGTCCTCCTTTTCAGTGGGTGAAATTCAAGGTATAGCAAAATGTCTTGTGCATGATGCATTCCTGATAGTGATCTCCTTTATTTCTATTTTTTTTTGTTTTTCAAATTATCGTGGCTAGCTTCAAAGGAGCAAATGGTACTGAACTTTTTGTACCTCTTCACTGCCATGTGTTATATGCTTGAAATGAAAGTCCAAACACATGATAAAAAACAAATAAAAAAAACAACAAATAGTCCTCATATTTATTTGGAAATTTCATTTCAGGCCCCATCACTAAACTAGAAAGTTCAGGTTGCACATGCACTCACCCAAGGGTATAGAGAACACTGCAGAGCCGTTGGAAATACGCTTGAAGAAACAATATTTTTCTAGATAACTAATTACATTGAGTATATGTTTGAAAATCTGGTGAAAATTGTTTAAGAAGATAAACTGAGGGTTGTTACTATATAATCATTTTAATAATAAGTTAAATTATGAAGTAAAGCTTATTACTTTTGCACATGTGGTGTTGCTGTGACCCACTGGCTCATAATGCAAAAATGCCACATATACTGTTTTTGTGTATTTCTCTTTCCTATTAGTAGTACTGATCTCTTACAATGGAAATTTTCCTGTCGAAGCCCATGAATTCTTGTCTGACACAATGACAAATTGCACAATTCTGTCCTAAGTTAATGATAAAAAGGCCTTTTCAAGATAAGTGAAAGTGAAGCTTATCTATCCACTTGTGCTCCATTAGCACACAGCTTTCTAAAAATGAAGTTCATCTTTATGTCTGTGGCTTATTGAATTGAGAAAGAATGCAACATGAAACAAGAGACCATCATTCAAGAAAGAGGCACTTATTTCTGAGGTGCAGGAATCTTGAATCATTTCATCCTTGCTATACACCAAAAAAACAAAACTAGTTTGATTATTATAACACCAGAATAGTACTCACCAGTAAAGATCAATCAAATGTAAAAAGGCCGTGCTTGATGCAGACTTTAAATCACTCATTAAATCCATAAGTGGATATATTCAAAATGTTTAGTCTGCTAAAAAAGAAGTTATGTGGAAAATAATCTCATTTTTCAATAGTTTAGTCTGACTGCTATAGGTGTTAGAAATGCATTTGACATCTGCATAGTCTGTTTTGTCTAGTTTCTAAATGTTATTCATTTTTATTTTTACTTTTTGAAACATTTTATCATTTTTGTGGTGACATCACTTTATTGCTATTTTGTGCAGTAACTTATTCATGGACACTGTTTTTCACAATGTGTGGTATTATAGAAGAGGGTACACCTTAATATCATTATTTTTGTAAAGACTTGCAAACAAAAACAATAACTACTCTAGGGAACATTTTTAAATGTGTTTCTTGTTTTGTATTTTGAACTCAAATTCGGCGTAATGTGTTGATTTTGTTGAGAGTCTATTTGGTTACACGTGAAACAGACCTCAGACTTGTTTATTAAGTATTCTTGGAATATCCAGTACAGAAAGATATTATGTCCTTCATTTAGCACTATTATCTGACCATTAATATAATATAACTAGCTGTGTAAGTCCGTGCTGTAAAAAGCCCAGGGTACTAGAAGCTATTGAAATTGTCAGAAAAAAATTGAAATGCAGAAATGGCGGTTTCCTTTTGCGGACGTGCTCGCCCCCCTTGTCTGTCAGAGGCTAAGTGAGTTTCTCTCTCCTCAGAGGTTTTGTTTTGCCGATGTGCTCGCCTCGCTTGTGTATTAGCGCCTAAGCAAGTTTGTCTTTCCTTGGCGGTCTCACTTTGGCGATGGAGTCGCTTTCTTTCAGCTTCATTCTGTAGCCTC
>JANRMT010062819.1:43406162-43418796 GCA_026402145.1 Polypterus bichir lapradei | reverse complement strand
AAATACAAAGCAATAGATCACCAAGCATCCAAAAAGCATTAGAACTCAAAAATGAAAAAAAAACAATTCAAAATGAACTGCCAGGAAGTGTAGAAGACCCTATGGATTTATAGGGCAGAGGGTAGTTCCTCTTTGGAGACCACCCACAAAACACATGGAACATAACACAGGCAGCTTACATACATAGACAAAATCAAAAACAGAAGAATAAAGCACATAATCAACAAATGTATCATTAACATAAATAAAAGAATCAAGAATGAACAAAACAGATATAATAAATGAATTTGAACCCCAGTCAGGGGGAAGATTTTGCCTGAAATATATAAATTTCTGAGAGTATGTGTTAGAAAGAGAACTTAGAGCTACATCTGTTATGAACACAATGGAATATGATTATTATGCACATTAGAAAATGCCAGGAGATGACAACACAAAAAACAGGTACAGCCTGGGTGTTATGGACTCACAAGGTGCCTGTGAGCTATTGTGAGCAGAAATAGACCAACAGATGAACAGAAGGCAAGAAATTGAGGTCAAAGGACAAGGCAAGTGACAGAATAAAGAGTTTAAAGAGACCAAGCATCCAGAAACCAAAGTGGCAAAAAAAGAAATAACGCATTTTAAAAAAGAGATAAGAACCAAATAAACAAACCTAGCACTAAGGCTTGATTGAAGCAGAAACTAACTGATGCTAAAGCAAGTGATAATATTTTTTTATTCCACTGTGGAATACTTCAGAAAATGAACGCTTCCATATTTTTTGGAAAATTTCCTGTGAGGTTACAGGAGCGTTGATGGTGATCACATGATCAACACTAAGCATTCATGTTAAAAGAAGAAATATTGTCTGTAATAAATATAAATTTTCAGTTTCATATCCAAACACAAAAAAAAACCTCAGAATTGGATTCTACACATAAAAAACTACAAATACTACAAAATAATACACAAAGATTTGCGTATATACTACATTGGGACAGCAAAGGGTCAAGCCTGTGAGAGTGAGTCAAACCAGGAAACCAAGGATCTCAAGAACAAAATATTATTCAGATATCTGGGGCAAAGTGATATCAAAACCAAAACACAATCCTACAGTTGGGGCCTGCTTGAGTAATAAGCTAAGTGATGATAAGTATCTTTGAAAATAAGTCCATTTATTGAGGGATAACACACAGCGTGAACAGTGCCATTTTTATAGTTTCATGTCCTGTTATGACAGAAGCGTGATGAAAGTGGTTACATGATCAAACTCAAAATGGGTAAGCATCCATAGAAATAAAACACGATAAACATGAATATTTCAAATATGATAAGTGTTGATCGTCGAAACTTGAAAAAGCAGTTTTCGCAGCGAATATGCTGTGTTTGTCGGTAACGTTGTTCAACGAATATTTTCCTGGAAATCTGCTGTGCGGCCAGCTTAGGTAAACATTTTCTTTCCATTTGTCCTGTGATGCTTTATGAGGCCAGTGCAACTTCACAGAGCTGTGCCTAAAATGCCTAGAACTTTCATGCATGCCTACTATAAGATCATTTCCGACCTAGCCATAGGGTCACAACCACATTAGGAAAAAACAAATTACTGTTTTAGCTATTGAGATGCACTAATACAAACAACCACCCATCCCCATCTCCACCAAAGCGCTTCACTGTGTTATGTGATATTTTTCTCTAACCACACTAATCTCTTTCACCACCAGTCGTTTCAACCCTCCCAGGGTTGTCAGAGAATTTAAAAAGGTAAAAATGAGTCCCAAAACGACAAAGACTGAGAAGCACTGCCAGATTTCCATCCCACATGCATTTAAAAAAGCAAAACACTTGCAATATGAGGAGTACTGCCACAGGATCAAGAACACTGATCCCTGTGCGCCAGCACCACATGGCTAATTATACATGCAAATAAGCCATCCATGTGCCCGGAAGAATTAAAAACAAGTCTTAAAGGAACCCTTACCCTCTCCTACCCTCATCAGAAAACACAGGACACACTGTAAAATAATAAAAATCAAAGATTTACTACTATTTACAAGGTGTTTTTTTTCTTTTTGATGGAAGAAGAAAGTGCGAAGCACCTGCACAGATACATAGGAAACAAAAGAGACCTTCTCACTGCGCCTGGAGCTGCGACTTCAGATAATTGAACTAGCCAATCCCGTGCTGCCACTTCATGGCAAGGCCAATGTGTGCCCAAAATTGAAACTCTGTGAGTGCAATGATCTATTTTTAATTTAGTTATTGCTGGTTTGTGACCATTTGTTGTATTTTGTTTATTATATTCGTTCCATCTGCATCTTTTGTTGTTTGAGGCACAGTAACGCAGTGGTTAGCACAGATCAGATCACATGTTTGGACACAATAATGGGTCCAGCATAGTTGGGAAACTACTTCAGCTCCTCCTAATCATTGATTTCAATGCATTTGGCAGAGTTCTGCGAAGTTCCACAACATTTCCATGATTTCACTGAACTCAAGGCAAAGCAAATTCAATATGGTTCACTCATCACTAAATATGATACATTTTGATGTTAGAAATGAAATTCTCATAGGTCAAAACCCAAAGATACACAAAATAACATAACTATAAAAAATGTTCATATCCCAATAACCTTTGCTTTGTATTTATTGGATCTTGGGTTGAATTTGGATTAGCTTTAAAGTTGAGGCTCTTGATTTTTTTGATTTCTGGTTTTGACCTTTTGCTTTGTTTATCTTGTATGGCTTTTGTCTCTTCCATTTATTTCTGCCTTATCAAGTGTGTCAAAACAGGACCTGAAAAACTTCTGCCACACCCTGAGTGTGGTGTTGGAGGAGGGTTCTATTCCAAGATGGATGGATGATGCAAATAAAGCCAAGTGACACTGATGGACATATGACTTGAGCATGAGATAAGGCACTATTTACATAAAATGCATTATTATTATTATTGTTGTTATTAATATTATTATTATTGTTGTTATTGTTATTATTACTATTATTATGTAGGAGTTATTCACAACATGTCATATTGTTAAAAGTGCAATACAAAAAGACTCCGCAGCATCTGTAGAAACTGTGTATAAAGCCAAAATAATATCTACTACACTGATTTTAGTAAGTGAAGATGCTATAAGTGTTTTGAGCAATGGGTGATATTTCTTTTAAATCCCCTTTACACTGTTATAACCTTAGAAGATCTAATAACATATTGTATGCCTCCAGCAAATTTTATCTTATTTTACAGTATGTGCAAACTGAGACCAGTGAGGTTTCTCTGATATAGGAAGGAAGATCTTTCCATAGTTTGAAGGTCCTTTGTTACCTGCGGTTGTTTTATTTACTCCTGAATAACTGCATCTTAGGTATGCTGTGGAGAATAAGCATTAATTATATTTGCAACTCAGAAGTATCTAAACAATTTACAAGTTGATATAATAAAAAGTTTTAAAAATTGGAAGAAAATATAGCGATTTAAGAAAAGATGCAGTGTATATGGTAAGTAAATAATATGAATCTCAATTTTCAGGATTTTGTAGACTAGATAACCAATAAGAACTTTGATGGGGTTATATTGGGAAAGTCAAGACACCACATTTTGTTAGGATGCTTATCACTTGTAATTACTAATTTTAAAGCCAGTATGATGTCACCAACTAAATGATAATAGAGAGGAGAGCTATGAAATCCAAGTAAGAAACAATGACGATAGACGGTGAATGTGTAGAAGGTGGCTGGTCTGGAAGAAAGAGCTTAGCAGCATCCATGGTTCATGGTGAAACAATCAATATTCTCAGCTTGAATTGGAGACCTGCAAGATACAGTTCTTACAATTCTCACAGAAATCCAAGTGCTGACATCATTGATAAAGATGAAAGTCTTATCAAGGGGTTTTGCTCCTGTGAAAAATGATTAAGAAGGAGACAAAATCTGTGGATTTCCTGGTTTTAGGATTTTAATTCAATGACACAACAGCCAATCCAAATCTTCCATTTTCACCCTGCTATATATTCCACTTTGGACCCAGCCTTCAAAAAGAGAGGTATTCTAAGAAGAGCTAAAATGATGGCACTGTGATGTGTACTATTTGTTTGCATATATATTAATCCACTACCAATAGATATTAAAAGTAACTGTTGGTGACCCAACAGCTAACAACCAATCCAGGCAATATGGTTTTGCCACGTTATGGCACTCGTGGCATGGATTTATTCTCCAAATGCAGTCAGAGCATCATTAGTGTAATTTAAAAAATGCTGTTGATTACAATACAAATAATTTTTCAACATTTGTATCTGGTGTAACCAAAGCAAGGGTGGATTCAAATCCAGCAGCAGTCTCACTCCTAGCCTTATACTTACTCGGTATCCAACAAGGCTGTATAATAGAATCAAGATAAATACTTGATTCTGGCTTATAACGCTCTGGCTGAGAGGCTTTTATAACGCTAGATGAAGTGTCAGGATTTTCTGGCCACTTTACAGTATGAATTACTTGCAATAACTGGAACCAGGCACAAACCCCTATCCAACCTGCGTCAGGATGTTTCTCAGGCATTATCCACCACATAACCAAAAGAAAGTTCAAAGAGTCTCTTTTACTGTATAGCGAGCCCATCTGTTTTTCAAGGCCAGTTTTCAGTGTTTTTTGTCCTATGTCTTTGGAGAGGGATAGGTCCACCACCTGGGCTATGGTTGTTGCAGTTCCAGTGACATTGCATTTTTGCTGCTTATGGGGAGTCTCCACTTGAGGAGTGGACAGCAACCACACCACCCAGGATTCCAAGCAGGACGTTTGTAGCAAACCGGTACTGTGTTTTTCCCAGTTCCTTGGTCTGACCAATCAGATGTTGAATGATGAGGGTTTCCCCATAAGCCATCAACTTGCCCGTCTCTTGCAACTGTTCAACATCCATATCCTATGCAGCTGTGACAGTACCCCAAATCACCTTGTAAAATCTGTCTCTCCTAGGCTTGTTCCACCAACTCTAACATACTCTGATGTACATTTCATCTTCTAGCTCTATGGGGTTGGGAATCTCCAGTCTGAATTCTGGTTCTTAAATCTTTTCCTGAAAATAGCTTTACTATAACAGATGGTGTATTTAGTACTGAATAGTGTCAGCAGACTCATGAGTGTCTCTGGCTGTTGTGGTACTGGCTGAAGAGAAATGTCATGTTTCAAAGAGTGAGGGATGAAGAGCTATCATATCAGCATGAAGCATTCGGCCTATAGGCCCACACATGGGACAAGACACGGAATATGTCAATGACATGTACCTCATGCTCATCCAAGTGTTCTTCAGGAGTCTATTTCTGTACTATTTATAAGTGACAAAGTTTCTCCTTCCAGTATATTAACTAACTAGCAAAATACCCGCACTTCGCAGCGGAGAAGTAGTGTGTTAAAGAAGTTATGAAAAAGAAAAGGAAACATTTTAAAAATAACGTAACCTGATTGTCAATGTAATTGTTTTGTGACTGTTATGAGTGTTGCTGTCATCAAGGATTTGATTATCATTATTTCTTTCAATCAGATTCGTATTTGGAGGATGTGTTGTGTTCAAGTTACATTCCGTGTTTGTCAACCGTTGTAAAGATAACAGGTTTCATTCATCAAAGTGTTCACTACCCAAATCACTAAAGACAAGGAGGCACATATTTTGAACGAAAAGGGAGAAACCAGCGAAGGAGCGGAAAAGTGAGAAGGAAAACTGTTTAAATAAAGAGCTGGGAAGGTGAATGGAAAGAAGCAGCCAGCGGTAAAGCAAGGAAGACGCCATAATAAGGACAGTTGGGTGCACGTAGAAGGTGTAACAATAGGATTATTAAGCCTTATGATAATGTTCCCGCATAGAGGGTTTAGAGAGACGCACCGGGAGAAGTATAGAATAGGGAACCCCGTGTGACTGTTCTGCTGTTCTCCTTCGACAGTTCTGTGGCTCTGCATATTTGTATGCACTTCTCTAAACTTGCATCACTGGTTCCACACACAATTCGGTTACATGTAAGGGAACTTTTAATCTCCCTGAAATTGCATGTGCCTGCTAACACTCTCAGATCTGTCAATATATAGACAATATAGTTGTCTATATTTTCTCCCCTTGCCTGATTTCTTGAAAAAAATACAGTTTCGTTTATTTTTCGGTTGTAATGTTCATCAAATTTACATATCATCAAGCTCATGGTTAACTCATCAGGTCTTACATCACCGGTCAGCGCCTGACACAATCCTCTGCCGCTCTCTCCAATAAGATAACGGAATGATCTGGCCTTAGTATTTTCCTCTGCCTCCGGCATTGCAAGTTCTGTGAATAATCTGAACTCGTCCTTCCATGTTCTCCATGACTTCGCCAGGTCTTTAGCATCGAGGCTTAATGTCAGTGGCGGTCTCAGACCCTCCATTTTCCTTTCGTGTTAGCGTCTCCGCGGCCTGAACTTTTAAGAGCAAACTGGCGTGACTTTCGGCGCAGTTCCAACACCTACGCTGCCACCATGTTTCTCTCTCGAGATTATTAAAAGGCACAGACTCACGCTTCCAGTTTATTTCTGTTTATTTCACAGTAGTTAAAGCCAGAACAAAGTCAGTTCACGTGAGCCGCTCGGAGTACATGCATCGAAGCTTCTCAGCTGTGCTTGTGCTATCTTGTGCGATCTATCTCGTGAATATCGTATTCGTCTTAGGCATGACAAACGCCAGCAGCAGCGTGTCTATGAACCTAATAATTTAAAGTTAAGCTTTACAGCCTGCTTTCCTATTCATTCGCATACGCACAGTCCTTCAGCAGCAATTGTAACTCCGTTACAGCAATTTTAACTCTGCTACAAAGTGATCAAAAATCTCGTTTATACCCTACGTCTTCTCATTAAACTTGTATCTCGCGAATATCGTATTCGTTGTAGGCAAGTCAAATGCCAGCGGCAGCCTGTCTATGAACTTAATTTAAACTTACGGTTTACACCGTGCTTTGTTTCCGCAGTAGCTGCACTTATGAATATGTTTGTATGCGTCACTCGCTTCATATTCTTTTGCTGCCTTCTCAATTGTGTAATGCGTTTTTTGAACAGGTTTCATTCATCGAAGTGATCACTACCCAAATTGGTACTCATGAATCTAAGATGTTTAACAGGCATTTCCAGTATTAAGTTGTGGATTTGCCTGCGAATATTTAGCGGCAGCGTGTCTATGAATGTAATTTAAACTTAAGCTTTACACCTTGCTTTCCTATTGATATGTGTACAAAAGGCTTGTTCAGCGTCAGAGGGTTGTTACATCACACACTGCATGCACGGGTTTACCTTTCCCAGTCCTGCAAAGTTAGTTCACGTGAGCCTCTCGGAGTACATGCATCGAAGGTTCTCAGCTGTGCTTGTGCTATGTCGTGCGATCTTGCGATATCCACGGCTTTATTTAATGTTAGCTAAGACTCAGCACTTAAAAGTTTCTCTCGCACTTTCGCTGAGTTTGTGCCTGACCATCTCATCTTCGTTTGCATAAGCACAGTCCTTCACCCGCGAATATTTCGCGGCAGTGTGTCTATTGGATAGCTGCTGATGGACGGCCATATATGGGCAGGCACTCAATTACGTGGGAGGCGTGATGATGCGGGACGCAACTCCGCCTCACACGGTGACCGAGCTGCAGGCTATAGCCGTATATATGGACGAAAGTAGGTTCCAGCTATGACCGTTACGCGTAGAATTTCGAAATGAAACCTGTCTAACTTCTGTAAGTAAGCTGTAAGGAATGAGCCTGCCAAATTTCAGCCTTCCACCTACACGGGAAGTTGTAGAATTAGTGATGAGTCAGTGAGTGAGTGAGTGAGTCAGTCAGTCAGTCAGTCAGTGAGGGCTTTGCCTTTTATTAGTATAGATAGGATTAATAAGATTTTGTTAAATACTTCTAATTAGTAATACAGGGTGGCACAGGGACACTGGAATTTTTCAATTGATGTTCAATGCATGAATAAATACATTACAAAATACATTTAATGATGAAATGTATTGTACAGGAAATGCAGTTAATGATGGTAACCAATATTAATTCAATATTAATTTTATGTTTTGAAGAAAACATCATGAAGGTGTTGTACATTTCTCCATACACATTCTGACAGTCTGTTGTGGAAATTCTGCATTGCTCAACATGTCAAGTGGAATGCCAGAGATTTCCTCTTCAGTCCTTCTTTATAGTTCAGCTGTGGTTGTAGGACGTGTGCGGTACACTTGGCTTTTAAGATGTCCGCACAGAAAAAAATAACAAACAATGAGAACTGGGGATCTCAGAGGTCATGGAATGTCACAGTTGCGTGAAATGACGCACCTTCCAAACAATCGTTGAATAGTTGCCATTGATTGTCGGGCAGTATGTGAAGTGGCCCTACCTGGGGACTTCTTTTTAAATTACGCACCTATGTTGTAATCACATGAACAGATGAAACACAATCATGATATCTTAAAAGATAATGACACTGAAATTCCCTTTGCACAGCAGTCACACTATATATAAAAGGCTTTCACAGCGAACGCTTGTTGAGCACCACTCCACTACTCCATTATAACTAATGGCAAGGGGTTCTAAAAGAGGTTGCATTGATCGCCAACACTTTGTTCCAAAATTTCCAGTTTCCCTGAGCCACCCTATATTGCTCTGATATTAAAGTAGGCCTCAGATCATGCCTTGTTCTGCTGTTAAAGCCTCACAACACACCCTTATGACTTTCTCTCAAAGCTTCCTTTTTCTTTTTTCGGCCGTCATCATTTTAGAAAGGTCTGTCTTCTTTCTTCTTTATCTTCCCTGGAGGCAGCTACACTCAATACTGGAACTCAAAGCTATTGCAATACATGGAGGTTTAGTTGTCACTCAGTTAAGAATTTGATTTTATTCCCCAAGGGACAAAACTTTCTTACAGCAGTAGGATGCATGAACTTAGTCAGGTCAGTTAGGTGTCTCTTTGGGTTTGTGTTTTGCACTAAAGGTGACGCATCTGCTGATAAAAGACTTAAGAATTTTTCTCATTAGTAAGCAAAATAGCAATATTTAATCAAAAATTGTTTGAACTAATCCAACAGAAAAAGGGTTAGTGCACAATTTGTTTCATCAGTCATCCCTTTTGTAATTAATGAGGTATCAGGCCTGAAGTTAAGCTTTGTTGGAGGTAGCCCTAAGTGACATTAAAACTAATGGCAGTGCTTCAGGCCACTTAAGCTGCACTTGAGTAAAGAATTTCAGCAACTTGTTCCAAATAATGCCACTGGTTGGTTCTACCAGGCCTGAACCCCGTGGTTAGTAGGCACAGTGAAACTGAATTTGTAAACCTTTTGTAAGGCACTGTGTAAGTTCATTAGCAAAATGAGATCCTTTGCCTGATAAAATTTGAACCAGAAGTCCCAAAGTGGGGAATGATTTCTTTGCTACTGCAGGTGCATCATTTCTCCTGTGGGGCACTGCTTTTACATGTCCACTATTACCAGTATATAAGAGAAACCCCTATTAGATGGCATTTGTGTAAAGTCCATTTGTCACTGATGAAAAGGGGCTGTAGGTGGTGAAAACCCAGATGACCCCTTCTTTTGTTTACCCACTTTAATTGTGCCACAGGATTTGGCATGATTGTAATACATAGCACATTTTTTTCTTATCACTTATAGTTTTGTTAATATAGTAAAATTCCATAAATTTTTCAAATGTGAAATTAGGAGCTCTAGGTTAAAAGCTTGATGTATACTAGTTTGTTAACCAAGGAGGGAGGAACCGGGGAGCCCAAGAACATCGGTCAGAGAAAAGCCTGAATCCAGTCTCATTAATGTAACAATTTAATGATTGCCAAATTTATTTTCAACTTTTCCAACTGATGCTATAAAAAAGATCCAAGAGATGTCAAATCAAAAGAAAAGAAAGCAATATAATATAAAGGTTGTTAGTCAGAGAGTCATGTTCTGAGGAGGTCTCTCTGTAGAAGTTACAAGTAGATTTCCATCTATTATTCCAAACTACAAATTAATTTATTTGTGTATTCTCTCCATATTTACCTTTTAAAGATGAGAAGCAGTCAGAGCATACAGGCACTCTGGCAGCCCGAAATCTAAGAAGTAATGAAAGGTAATGTTGCACCCTTGTCCTCCAGGGAACAACACTCATTTGGCAAACAGGAGTCAGAGAAGAATCACTGGACTAGTAAATTTCTTTAGTTTTTGGAAAATTTATAATTAGCAAAGACATTTAGTCTCCACATTCCCATGTTTATTCTCAGGCTTTAAACCATTTGCAAAATTGACAGATCTCTCAATATGTCTGAAGCTAACAAGCAACATATACACACAAAAACATTTTTCTCTATCATAAAGTCCCTTAAATAATTTAAGCAATACATACTTTCCTAGCTTTTACATTAAAATGTTGTAACATTTTATAAAGTGTTAGCAAATAAAAAAAATAAACTTTCCATTATTCATATAGTTTTTACAAAATTAACATCCTAATGTGAGTCAATCTAACCAAACACCATTTGTGATTTTAGATAGTAACTTATCAGAAACATACATAGAGGTATTTTGTGTTACATTAAAATGTAAACATAGTTCATGATACCAAGAAATGATGGAGAAAATGAAATCTAAGTCTCATATAAATATTTCAACACCCAAACAGGGTGCCAGTCCAGCACAGGATAAACACACAGCTACACACTAAAGCCAATTCACCAAACCTGTTCATTCTTAGACTGTAGAAGGAAATATATGCAGACATAGGGAGAACATGCAACTTCTACACAGGGAGTGTCCAGGGTGTGAGCCTTGGTCACCTTGTTATAAGGCAGCAGTGCTAACCACTCCGCCACTGTGCCGTCCCTATTTGTCATGTATTCCCTAATTAATACACAAACAGCTATAAGTAAATTTATCTGCTCCCTCTACTCCTCTAATTTTATTTTTCAAGATATGTCTTTTTTATCTCATATATTCTACTAGCAAAATACCCGCGCTTCGCAGCGGAGAAGTAGTGTGTTAAAGAAGGAAAGAAAAAGAAAAGGAAACATTTTAAAAATAACGGAACATGATTGTCAATGTAATTGTTTTGTCACTGTTATGAGTGTTGCTGTCATGTATACTCAGCAAAAAAAGAAACGTCCCTTTTTCAGGACTGTGTATTTCAACAATAATGTTTTAAAAATCCAAATAACTTTACAGATCTTCATTGTAAATTGTTTAAACAATGTTTTCCATGCATGTTCAATTAACCATAATCAATTAATTAACATGCACCTGTGGAATGGTCGTTAAGACCTTAACAGCTTACAGAAAGTAAGCATTTAAGGTCACAGTTCTAAAAACGCAGGACACTAAAGAGACTTGTCTACCGACTGTGAAAAACACCCAAAGAAAGATGCCCAGGGTCCCTGCTCATCTGCGTGAACGTGCATTAGGCATGCTGCAGGGAGGCATGAGGACTGCTGATGTGGCTAGGGCAATAAATTGCCATGTCCACACTGTGAGACGCCTAAGACAGCGCTACATTGAGACAGGAAGGACAGCTGATCATCCTCGCAGTGGAAGACCACGTGTAACAACACCTGCACAGGATCGGTACATCCGAATATCACACCTGCGTGACAGGTACAGGATGGCCACAACAACTGCCCGAGTCACACCAGGAACACACAATCCCTCCATCAGTGCTCAGACTGTCCGCAATAGGCTGAGAGAGGCTGGACTGAGGGCTTGCAGGCCTGTTGTAAGGCAGGTCCTTACCAGACATCACCAGCAACAACGCCGCCTATGGGCACAAACCCACCTCCGCTGGACCAGACAGGAGTGGCAAAAAGTGCGTGAGTTTCTGCATGACAGCAATGTCAGTGTTCTGCCATGGCCAGCGAAGAGCCCAGATCTCAATCCCATTGAGCACGTCTGGGACCTGTTGGATCGCAGGGTGAGGGCTAGGGCCATTCCCCCCAGAAATGTCCAGGAACTTGCAGGTGCCTTGGTGGAAGAGTGGGGTAACATCTCACAGCAAGAACTGACAAATCTGGTCCAGTCCATGAGGAGGAGATGCACTGCAGTACTTCAAGCAGCTGGTGGCCACACCAGATACTGACTGGTACTTTTGATTTTGAGCCTCCCTTCATTCAGGGACACATTGTGAAACATTTTTAGTTTATGTCTTATGGTGTTGACTCTTTTAGTGTTCATACAAATATTTACACATTAAGTCTACTGAAAGTAAAAACAGTTGAAAGTCAGGGGACGTTTCTTTTTTTGCTGAGTATATATATATAGCAAAATACCCGCGCTTCGCAGCAGAGAAGTAGTGTGTTAAAGAAGGAAAGAAAAAGAAAAGGAAACATTTTAAAAATAACGTAACATGATTGTCAAAGTAATTGTTTTGTGTATTTGGCGGCAGCGTCACAAAGTTGTTTTCGTCTAGCTGCATTAGAAAATGTACCACGACGTCTGACATGCCTCATTTTTACTGTTTTCTCGCAGCTTGGATTGCTGCTGTCATAATGGGTTTGAGTCTACATATATATATTGTCAGGGATGCCAGGGGCCATGACCCGGCCGGGACGCCTTGAGGGACCGGATGTGGGTCTGGGCCCACCCTGGATCACATGGGGGTTGCCTTCCGGGTTGCTTTGGGGGCCACGGGTACAGGGCAT
>JANRMT010062819.1:43374457-43384537 GCA_026402145.1 Polypterus bichir lapradei | reverse complement strand
TTTCGTTTTTCCAGGTAAAAGATGATTTTCTACTCCAGACTGTGCGATATCTTCTTCTTCTTTCTTACTATATAAAAGCGGTCAGGATTGTCCTTCCGTCCCGTGAGTGGAAAGCGTAGCGGTATTCCGCTTATCACAGACTTACTACTTGCAGCTTGCGGTACAAAGCGACATGATGTGAGCAGAGTTCTGGTGCTCCCATCGTTCCCTTGCTTTTGTGTGCAATGTGCTGGAAAAATAGACAAAATTATGTCTCTGGAAATAATTCATGTTAATGGAGTACAAATGCCTCACCGCGTAGTAAATATCAGGGGGGTTCAAAAGGGCAACCTCAATATAGAAAAACAGTTTACATTTCATCACAAAAATAACAGAAACTACAAGTATTAAAGTAATACCGCTCAAATGCAATATAACCAAATTAATGAGTTTGTATAAAATATCAAATTGATCTACATATTGAATTGCCTTAAGCAGTGGTCAACTTAAAAGTCGGTCGCCTTAAAAGGCAGGTCAGCCTAGTAAGAGATAAATGATGATGTACAGTACATGTGAATTTATAAAAGCAGCCTGTTTAATGCAATAAACACACACACATCTAAGGAGTTGCAGCAGTGCATTTGTGTGTGTCTAGCAACAAACCCTTGCTTCAGACTGATCAATGTTTAAAGTGTTTGATTTATTTTTCATATACATAATAATTTTAACTTCTTCTACACCATCTACTGATTCCATTTCCCTTTCCAAACCACTGTTACCCCATGTAGCTAGTACATATTCGGGGCAGACAAAGAGAGTTAGGGTGTAGTATGACTGAAAGAATGAGAGTGAGCCTGCTGTTACATCAGAGGCAGTCATCAGCTGCAGTAACAAAACAGAGTTTTACAGAGAAGGATGTTCTGCTATCATAATAAAGTTCATATCCTGCTGCAGTCAGAGGGAGAACAAGCAGCTGAGAGGGAAGTGTCACCCTGACTGACCTCCACTCCTCCACTCTATAATATTTTACTGAATGAAATGACCAGAGTTTGCAGATACTCTTTTTTTTATAGAGGATGACTCTCAGCTAAAGGTAGAGCATTGTTCCTTACAATTTAAAACACAAAAAAAACATTGTAGCAGTCAAGCGCTGCTAAGATTCACACCGTCAATGTGACGGTGATTTATTTATTTTAGTGGAGGAGACCCCAGGGACAACCTCAGCCTTGGATCGACCCATCCACACTCACTACAGAGACCAAACAAAGCACACTGGGAACATTAAACAATAAAGAATAAAATGAAATTAAATTAATTAAATGCAAACAATAATACCCTTCGGCGATATTACATATAAACACAAACACCACACAGCAAAGTACATGGAAAAACCAAACCAGATGAAATGAGAGGTGATGAGATTAAGTCCAGCGATCCGTATGTTGAAAGGGAAGGGAAAACACGGTCTTACCAGTAGTTGCTGAAAGGGTGATGACGGATGGATGGTTCAGGAGCACTCCTTTTCTTGCGGGAAAGCCAATGAATCCAAACACAGTCCTCGGTATACAGGTAGACAGACGATCCAGACCCCAACAAACGAATACCATCCAGGACACAATGATGAAATATGTCAGAATTAATAGCAGGCAGTCTAACAGATAAATGCAACACACAACGAACAACAACAAAAAAAAACGTTTTCGCTTCCTGACACCTGCCCTCCTTTTAAACCCTTCAGGCCACCTTTGACCCCAACAGCCCATGCAAGGACTGCTGGGAGATGCAGTTCTAACTACTAGTAGCATTGCTACAACATATTCATATTTGGGACCTAATGAAAAATAAAAAAAGAGACAAAAATAAAAGGGCACAAAATGCAAACAGTGTGGCGGACAGCTGGGGATCCTGCCCAGCCGGGATGCCTGGAAGGACCAGGAGAGAGACAATACCTCCCATGGACCACAAGAGGGCAGCCACCCTGGTCTGCTTTGAGGCCACGGGATCAGAGCTTAAAAGCTCAACCCGGTTTGGGCCCGTGGCCTCTGCCAGGGGGTGCCCAGCGTATTGTGGAGCCCTGGATTGCAGCACTTCCGCCACACTCAGAAGCGCTGCCGGAAAAGATTCCAGGCACACCTGGAGTGTTTCCAAGTGCTCATGCGGTACTTCTGCCACACCAGGAGGTGCCGCCGGAAGATCATCGCAAAGCACCTGGAGCACATCTGGGATGTTATAAAAGGGGCCACATCACTCCATGAGTCGAGCCGAGGTTGGGAGGAAGAGGACGGCGCTTGCGTGTGGAGAAGAAGAGAGAAAGAGAAGGGACTGACATTGGCTATTTAAAGCATTGTGTCGTGTTGTACATTGAAGAATACAATTAAACGTGTGTGTTTTGGACATTCGGTGTCTGTCTCTCTGTGTTTAGGGGCTGAACCTCCACAACAGACAGCACTTTGCCTCACCTACATACTATTATTAAAATACATTTAATGTCAGACTAATATATATTTTTTTTATTAACCCATTTGATTAGTTCTTACATTCCAGTTGTTGAATTATAACAGGCGTGGGGTCCCTTCACATGTGAGAGTCGATATATGGAGGCATTGTAATTTTACATAAATATAAAAATCTGGAATCATTTCTCTCTCTGATCTTTGTATACACATGGAAAAGACTTTCCAACAGAAGAATTGTCTGAGAGAACACATTACAAAATGACGGAGTTGAATTTGAACATGTAATGACTAAAATATTTTATTATGTTCTTTGGAACTAACTCCAATATCTGAACTCTTTATTTTACTGAAGTATCTCTGCCTTTCCCAACTAAACATGATTATCAATCTAAATTTCTATACTTGTACTCTGTTAGATTAAGATATCTGCCAACAAGAAATGGGATCATAACCATGAACTGATTAGGCAGGTTAAATAAAGGATTGGTGGGTTGGGTTTTTATGATCTAATCTAACATTTTGTCAAACCCCGTCAGGATGGTGCATAAGTATATTTAAGAAATATATTCAATTAAACTTCTCTCCAAAGCATTTATGATTATAATTATTTTAGGAAGCTTGAAAAAGTGAACTTTAGTCCAAGCATAATCAGCCAGAATTAGGTTGTACTGGGATCTTTCCTAGTGATATTGTTTTGTGTACAGAGTATAGCAGGGGTCTCAAACTCCAGTCCTGGAGGGCCACAGTGGCTGCAGGTTTTCATCCCAACCCTTTTCTTAATTAGTGACCTGTTTTTGCTGCTAATTAACTTCTTTTGAATTCATTTTAAGATTTGTTTCCCTGAATTTCTTCACCGTTCCTCTGAATTGCTTCATTTCTTTCCTTAAATGACACCCAAACAGAAATGAAACCTTAAGTGAGTGAGCCAACAAAAGACCAACTAAGTCATGGACTCAAACTACAACCAGTTTTAGTCCAAGCAGTTGATTAATTAGGCAACAAGTCTTGTTGTTAACTAAACCCATTATTTACTTCCATGGCTTGCTGCTACTGTCATTGTGCAATAGCATACTTTTCTGAAATTGTTGATTTTCCCTTTTCTAAGAGCACTGTTAAAATGTTTTTTGGACCTGAGCAGATCAACATTCCTGAGACCTTTATCTTTCTTTATTTCCAGATATTGTATTGTGGACACAGTTTGCTGGTCATTTTTTGGCTCATTTTGCATCTCATTATTGTTTGGCAGTTAATTAAGGAAAACAAAACAATTAAGGAGTCTGAGTCTTCAGGTGCAAGTCAATTACAATTAATTCAAAAGAAGTTAATTAGCCGCAAAGACAGGTCACTAATTAAGAAAAGAGTTAGAATGAAAACCTGCGGCCACTGCGGCCCTCCAGGACTGGAGTTTAAGAACCTTGGAGTATAGTGAAATCCTGACTTGCATACCCAAAGAACATGCAACATATCATTTGTCTTCAAAAAATGTTATAATAAAAAATTAGGTTCCAAATTTTTTGAATTACTCTCACTAAAAATTTACAGTTTATATATTGCCACCATTTTCCAAATGAAGGCATCACAAGAAGGCTACGTAGCATACACTGACACTGCCAGACAGATGAGCCTTGATGGGGTCATAAACACACGACAAAGTGGAAACTGTTACCAAAAAGTAGTAATAGCAAAAAAATATAAATGTACACCAACCTTTCACAAACTGCTGTATACCTGATACGCATTTAAAAAAATCTTTGTATTTACCTTCTCGATAAACATTTTTTTGTTATTTTGCTTTTGTGCTGAATCAATAAAACAACTAAGTATTAATAACAGAGAGTGGAAATAAAAGACAGGAGGATGGAGAAATCAAAAGGCTCATAAAGTGAAATCTAACCACATGGTTTTGCCTTTATGCTTAGATCCTCTGTGATTTGTAAAGTCTGGGGATGTTAACTGGGTAGTTCTGTGTTTTGGCTTGGCTGCCTTGTTTGTTTTTGCTGCCCTTTGGGAACCAGACAGGAGGAAATCTAAAGCATTATTAGGTAAAACATTCATGAAATATATAGCAGTCTTGTTTTCAAAACATGAGGAGTCAATGTTATACACTTCTTATTGAAATATTTTTTCTTTCTTAATTTGGTGTCCAACTTGGAGAAAAAAGAGACTATATAATGTGATCATTAGAGCTGCAGTTCACTGGAAGACCTGATAGCAGGGCATACTGTAGTTAACTTTTTCTATCAAACAATTCCTGCAGTCATGTCTACCAAAGCCTGTACTTATGCATTTGTGCTTTTGGCAGCATAATATTCAGGTAAGATAATCAGCATAACAATAAATCTGGATAAGCTTCTGCTTATTACTTGGGGTTGATTCACACAGAACTAAAGCAGCAATAGCCAGTTCACGTCTAAATCAGAGTCTCTGCAAAATCTCTTGCTCCCAGCAATGTAAGACTCTGGGAAAAATTTAACAGCATGTCATATTTGTCTGTCTTTATTTTATGTGGTTATGTATTACTGAACGGTTTTATAACAAAAGCTAATAAACCTGATCTGGGTAGGATGCTATGTCAATATACATTAAACTGAATAAAACTTCCATTTGCTCTATTTCGTGCTGTTTTAATCATAAATTATCCCCAACAGCTGTTTCTTTTCATTCTATATGCCTTTATAATAGCAGAACACACTGATGTTCTTAAATATGTGTAGCAGTAGTTTGCCATTTAAAGCTTACTCCAGCATTAAACAATCCAAAACATTGCAGGTAAAGAAAAATGATTTATGAAATTATTTTCTACTGAGTAGGTTCTAATTCTGTGAGAAAGCAACAAATGCATATGATCAGAGAGGTGCATATAATATTATTTAACTTGATTTTCTGAAGTCAATGATAGATGGGTGCAGAATTGGTTTAAACACAGGAAGCTGAGAGTTATGGTGTGAGAAACCTTATCTGAATTAGATGATGTTACGAGTGGTGCTCCTCAGGGGTTGCTGATGGTGGCGGCTGCTATTTATAATATATATATATATGTGTGTATGTGTATGTGTATATATATATATATATATATAGTTATACATGTGCTCTTAGGAGACAGTCAACAAGCCCTGAGGTGAGTGAAATATTGTGAGACGAGGAGTTGATTTATGGTACTAATGCCTTTTTCAGCAGACCAAAAGAAGACAAATAATCCATTTTACTTACCACCTCCACTTCCAGATTCCCAAGATGGCCGCCCAACGTCACTTCTAACTCCCAATGATGACGTCACTTCCGTCACCACCATAACAACGACACTTCTGGTCTCCAGATAATGACGTCACTTCCATCCATCTGTTATGACATCATCTCCTGCCACATCATTTCCTTCAGCCATTTTGTTCTGTGTAAAAACGCCATTTTTCTGTTGCCATTTGTCAATTACTTTCCTGAAGTATTTTGATCGCTTTTCATATATTTTCTTTTGCTTTGTCCACTGGACAATATACAGGGTCATTCCCCAACTCTTTTTTTTAGAGTGAAGAGTGCACTAATTCACGACAATATATATATATATATATATATATATATATATATATATATATATATATTGTCACACACGTGCGAATAGGGACACATTGTATGGACCAAGTAAAGGTAATTCCACGCCAGGCCAGGGGAGGGCAGGGTGCATTAAACCTTCTCCTGCTATCTCTACAGACCAGCCGCGGGAAAACCTATCTTGATCAAGAACATCACTTCCGGTTCCAGCGCCTAGAAGAGCGTCACTTCCAGTTCCGGCGCCCAGAAGATTGTCACTTCCGGTCCCGGCTCCCATCCGATAAACAAGAGGCAAGTTCAGGCACTTCTCGGCTTAACGGGTTACTATCGCCGGTTTATTGCCGACCTCACAAAGAAGGGTCGACTTTATCATGTTGTATGGGATGACATATCAGAGGCTGCATTCAGTGACTTGAAACTGGCCCTTACGTCAGCTCCTATATTAAAGACACCAGATTTCTCTATACCTTTCATTTTCCAGACGGACACTTCGGACACAGGTCCTGGAGCCGTGCTGAGCCAAAGCGTCGATGGAGTTGAACACCCCATTATGTACCTGAGCCGGAAACTGTTGGATCGGGAAACTAGGTATGCGGCAGTGGAGCGGGGGCTTTGGCTATTAAATGGGCGATTACTCAGCTGAGATACTACCTCTTGGGACGTGAATTCACTCTTGTCATGGACCATGCACCCTTGCAGTGGATGGCCTTGCACAGCGAATCCAATCCACGGGTCACGAGGTAGTTTTTGGATCTACAGCCGTATAAGTATTCGGTCGTTTATCGCCGGGGGTGTTCTGCAAGCCAATGCCGATGCCCTTTCTAGATGCCACGACTTCTCGGACCGGTACGCCCGACCCAATGGGTCTGGGCTGAAGGGGGGGCCATGTCACACACGTGCAAATAGGGGGACATTGTGTTGACCAAGTAAAGGTAATTCCACGCCAGGCCAGGGGAGGGCGGGGTGCATTAAACCTTCTCCTGCTATCTCTACAGACCAGCCGCGGGAAAATCTATCTGAATCAAGAACATCACTTCCAGTTCCGGCGCCTAGAAGAGCATCACTTTCAGTTCCGGCACCCAGAAGATTGTTACCCAGGCTGATGTCAAAGAAACATCACTTCCGGTCAACCTACATCACTTCCAGTTAACAGACATCACTTCCTGTCTGACCATTTAAAACCGCCATCTTTTCCAACCTTCAGCAGTTCTGTCTTGGACTCTCTACAGTCAACTTCATTGTTGCTTAAAAATTCAATACCTTTGCAGCTAGGAATATTATATGGGTGGCTGCCCCAAACCTTTTTACATGTGTCAAGTCTCTTCATTTCACAGTGGCGTAGCCAGCAGGATGATGGCCTCCTGGAGAGATCGGAAGGCAAACCTAAACCTAGGCTTGACACACGTTTATAAACCAACGAATCATCAGATGGGTAAGTACTGCTCCTGAGTTGCTGAGTGGGCGTCAGTCGGGGCATGTTGGGGAAAACTGGAATTTGCTTCAACCCATCATCCTGTTAAAGGTCCAGGTAAAAATAGCCCCGGGACCCACAGGCTAGAGCCAGGTGCGTCAGGGAATGCATTGAGTGCTTATTATGGCCTCCCGGGTGTGGGGACTGCCCCTACTTATCCCACAAAGGGCAAGCCCTTTAATAAATGTGGGAGAAACTCAGGCTGGCAGGTGAAAAACATAATGGCCTGGAAAATTAACACCGCTAAGGCAACCAAGAAACAGGCCATGGCTTTATGGGCTAAGGTGGTTGGTTGGTTACAGCCTCATAAAAATTCCAGCCACCAAATAGCAGAGCAGGTGGCCTGCGCCTTACTCCTTAAGAGCCTTCCCGAAAAAATCGTCCAGCCGGCCTGGGAATATACAGATATTGTCACATTAGCCGAGACAATAGATCACCTCAGGGCGGAAACCGGCTTGGGAGTGTCAGAACGGGACTCATGTGAATCCAGGCGTGCTTGCGTCCCTAATACAGAGTCCCACGGCTATAATTTGAGGCATGTTCGGGTGGACCCTGGGACGCGCCAGCAGGCACTGCGAAGCAACAAAGGGGTCTGCGGGGTGATGTGGGAGGAGGTGCGGTGTGCTCTCGCTAATCCACTGGCCTGTTCACACACGGGAAGTGTTAGTTAATGGAATTAAAGTAACCGCTTTATTTGATTCCGGCAGTAACATTTCCATTGTTGCTTGCCATTTGATATTACCACGACAATGGTGTAAGACCTACATTACCTGTATTCACGGGGATGTCCGGTATTATCGATCCACTAAATGCTTTATATGTCAGGACGGCATAATCAAAAAGTTAATGGTGGCAGTAATGGATAATCCTCCCTTCCCCGTGATACTAGGAAGAGATTGGGTCGACATAAATAGCGGTGATACAGGCACTTCTCCTCGATCACTAGGTCTAGTCACGGACGCGAATTCAGCGCCCTCAACTTCCTCCACGCCGTGTATACAGCCCGCTGAGAAAAGGACTTCGGCCTCTGGTGATGACGAAGAAACACCCGGGATGTCGCAGCCTGAAACGTCATCAGCAAGTGCTCAGACGGCTTGGGACGAAACCCCGCCCCATGAGGTCGAATCCGATCCTCTCTCACGTCTGCAGTTTTTAATTCAGGCAGATGCCGGCCTTATTTAAAAGGGAACAATGGAATTATGATTCCCTTAAATTTGCAAAGAATGCAGTCGTTCTAATAGACGGCCAACGCACGTCACGTCACAACCCATGCCACAGGGTCCTCACTTTGTGCTAAATAATGATCTGTTATATTGGGTGGCAGAGCATGAGGGACAGATGAGGTCACTGTTGTTAGTACCACGGACTTACCGGCGACAAAACACTTGAGAGAATTAAGCGCTGATTTTTTTGGCCCGGAATTAACGAGGAGGTTTGCCGCTTTTGCCCATCCTGTCCGGAATGTCAGTTGAGGCAAATTCCTAGGAGGGACCGTGCTCCTCTAGTTCCCTTACCCTTAATAGATATCCCTTTCGAACATATTGGGGTCGACCTGGTGGGACCCCTAGAACCCTCAGCCAGAGGTCATAAATATATAATGGTCCTGGTAGATTATGCTACTCGATTTCCAGAGGCTGTTCCATTGCGCTCAGCTACTTCAAAAGCTATCACACGGGAACTGGTTGCGGTATTTGCGCGTGTGGGAATCCCTAAAGAAATCCTGATGGATCAAGGGACTCCTTTCACCTTGCAGACGTTCAGGGAGACTGCCAAGCTACTTCAAATAAAGCATTTAAAGACCTCGGTATATCATCCTCAAACCGACAGTCTTGTAGATCTCAAACAGATGTTGCGTAAGGTAGTCAATAATGACGGAAGGAACTGGGACCAGCTCCTTCCCCTCGTCCTTTTTTCATATAGGGAAGTCCCACAAGCCTCCACGGGGTTCTCACCTTTTGAATTACTATATGGACGACAACCCCGGGGCATATTAGACGTCTTAAAAGAAGGATGGGAGGAAGAGGCCCTCCCGTCAACAAATATATTAGAGTATATCACGTAGTTACGCGATAGATTTGAGAAAATTAGACCCATATTGAAAACGCATATGGAAAAGGCGCAAGCAGCTCAGGCCCGATGCTATAACCGTAGTACGTCTCTGCGGGAATTCCACCCAGGAGACCGGGTCATGGTTTTAGTTCCTACCTCACATTCCAAATTACTGGCCCATTGGCAAGGCCCTTATGAAATTAAGGAGAGGAAGGGGCTGGTCGACTATTTGGTGAAACAACTGAATCGTCGACCCAGCGAGCGGATTTATCATATCAATCTGCTGAAACCGTGGAAGGATAGGGATTCCGAACCCTCCTCTGGACAGCTCCGCTCTCTCTTCGCTCATTAATTACACCTTAATTTCGGAGATAATTTGACTTGCCAACAACATCAGGAGCTTGAAGCATTTATCCTGTCTGTCCCTGAGGTAGTCAGTGAAAAGCCAGGTCGGACCTCCCTGGTTGCGCATGACATTGTGACGAAACCTGGGGTTATAGTCCGAGAACGGCCATACAGAATTCTCAAGGCAAAAAAGGCTGAAGTGGAGTTGGAGATCAAACGAATGCTGGAACTAGG
>JANRMT010062819.1:43362761-43374357 GCA_026402145.1 Polypterus bichir lapradei | reverse complement strand
AAAAAAGGCTGAAGTGGAGTTGGAGATCAGACGAATGCTGGAACTAGGTGTGATTGTGGAAAGTTATAGTCCCTGGTCCAGTCCTATCGTTATGGTCAGTAAGCCTGATGGAAGTTGGAGGTTTTACAATGACTTCCGTCGGCTTAACCAAGTCTCCCAATTTGACGCCTATCCGATGCCGCGAGTAGATGACCTCCTCGAGCGGCTAGGACATGCCAAATTTTTGACTACTTTAGATATGACTAAGGGGTACTGGCAGGTTCCCTTAACGGACTCCGCTAAGGAAAATACAGCGTTCAGCACCCCTAGCGATCACTGGCAGTATCGTGTCCTCCCATTTGGATTACATGGGGCACCTGCGACCTTCCAACGTCTGGTGGATAAAGTGATCTGTCCTCATAATTCATATAGTGCTGCCTACTTGGATGACGTCGTCATCTATTCCAACACCTGGGAGGAACACATACAGCAGGTTGGAGCTGTATTGCGGACACTGGCAAAAGCTGGGCTTCGTATCAACCCGAAAAAGTGTTACTTTGGGTTGGTCGAGGCCAAATATTTAGGCTATCTAGTGGGCTGGGGTATGGTGAGACCACAGTGTTCTAAAATAGATGCCATTGTGAATTGGCCCCATCCGATAACCAAGAGGCAAGTTCAGGCACTTCTCGGCTTAGCGGGTTACTATCGCCGGTTTATCGCCGACCTCACAAAGAAGGGTCGACTTTATCATGTTGTATGGGATGACATATCAGAGGCTGCATTCAGTGACTTGAAACTGGCCCTTACGTCAGCTCCTATATTAAAGACACCAGATTTCTCTTTACCTTTCATTTTCCAGACGGACACTTCAGACACAGGTCTTGGAGCCGTGCTGAGCCAAAGCGTCGATCGAGTTGAACACCCCATTATGTACCTGAGCCGGAAACTGTTGGATCGGGAAACTAGGTATGTGGCAGTGGAGCGGGGGCTTTGGCTATTAAATGGGCGATTACTCAGCTGAGATACTACCTCTTGGGACGTGAATTCACTCTTGTCACGGACCATGCACCCTTGCAGTGGATGGCCTTGCACAGGGAATCCAATCCACGGGTCACGAGGTAGTTTTTGGATCTACAGCCGTATAAGTATTCGGTCGTTTATCGCCGGGGTGTTCTGCAACCCAATGCCGATGCCCTTTCTAGATGCCACGACTTCTCGGACCGGTACGCCCGACCAAACGGGTCTGGGCTGAAGGGGGGGGCCATGTCACACACGTGCAAATAGGGGGACGTTGTGTTGACCAAGTAAAGGTAATTCCACGCCAGGCCAGGGGAGGGCGGGGTGCATTAAACCTTCTCCTGCTATCTCTACAGACCAGCCGCGGGAAAATCTATCTGAATCAAGAACATCACTTCCAGTTCCGGCGCCTAGAAGAGCGTCACTTCCAGTTCCGGCGCCCAGAAGATTGTTACTTCCGGTCCCGGTTCCCAGGCTGATGTCAAAGAAACATCACTTCCGGTCAACCTACATCACTTCCAGTTAACAGACATCACTTCCTGTCTGACCATTTAAAACCACCATCTTTTCCAACCTTCAGCAGTTCTGTCTTGGACTCTCTACAGTCAACTTCATTGTCGCTTAAAAATTCAATACCTTTGCAGCTAGGAATATTATACGGGTGGCTGCCCCAAACCTTTTTATGTGTGTCAAGTCTTTTCATTTCACTATATATATATATTTATCTTGTCAAGTTTGGGTGACAAAGTTCCAAGGAGTAGAAACTTTATTGCTGTTCAGGTAGATGCAAACTCAAGTCTCTTTCAGAGGTGATCAGGCCTTACAAGGAACAGCTGTCAAACATTGCCGCAGCAGCCCAAGTTCATACTCAAGAGCATTAAACGGCTTGGTAGCAGCGGCCAGAGTAGAGGGAGTCTGGGGGAAGAGAGACAGGAAAGTGAGATACAGGACGGCCATGGCCCGGTCTAAATGTTTGAAGCCCCATGTGAGGAGCATGTCGCATTGTAAGCCAGCATGCCTGCAGCTGATCCCGCAAAGAGGAGCTCAAGAGTGTTTTTCTTTCCCATTGAAAAACTGTTTTATATATATATATCAGTATATTTGAAAAACTGTCTATATATATCAGTATATTTGAATTGCTGGATTGAGAACAAGCTGGTTAAGTTTGCAGATGGTAATGAACTACATGAGATGACAGCAAATCTAGAATCAGCTGAATCATTACAGAGCGGCTTGGACAGCATACAGGCTTGAGCAGATTTGTGAAGAATGCCATTTAATGTAAATAAATGTAAGGTAAAAATGTTAGATTTGAAAACACAATGGGAGGTCTGAAACTTGAACATACTCCTTATGAGAAGGACCTGGGAGTTATAGTGGACTCATCACTATCAACATGCAGACAATGTACAAAAGCTATTAAGAAGGCTAATCGAAAGTCAGGTTATATAGCATGATGTATGGAGTACAAAGGAGGTTATGGAAATCAAAGGACATTATGCGTGTGCTTTATGGCATACTGGTGAGTCTCAGTCATTACAGTGTGTAGAAAGTAAAAGGGTCTCAGTACTGTTTGAATTTTTTGCACTTGGTTCAATCAAGTTAAGGGTCTGTTTTGATGGCCACCCACGGTGGCACCAATGTCTTCAATATAATGTTTAATCGATTACAGAGTCAGCATCACTGCTATGTATTTAAATTCTTTAGACATCAAAACTTTATTTAAATAGCTCTCGTTACTTTGAGTTGATTAAGGATTAATTTGCTTTAATATTGTAAATTCACTTTGACGTGTGTCCACCCTTAACATCTGGTTTGGGAAATGGATCTGAAAAAGGGAAACATTCTGCACGACTTTAATTACAACGGGTTTGCTGTTTCTCATTTAGTGTGAGAATGGGCACTTCAGCTTGTATATTTTATATTTAGTATATTTCTCTTTTATACATCAGATAGCAGCATCTGTTGATAAACAGACCCTCAGTAGGCAGTCTGAGTACTTCAGTAATGCTTGCAATTTTGGTCTTTAGGCTACAAAAAAGACATAGTAGAGTTAGTCCAGAGGTGAACAACTAGGCAGATTCTGGGACTGAGAGGTATGTGCTCTTGGGAAGAATTAAAGGAGCTGAACTTTGTCAGTTAGAATAAATGGAGATTAAGAGGTAACATGACCGCATTTCATAATTGTAAAAACAGTTATGAAATGAATTAGTACAGTGGATCCAGGCTGTTACTTTGGAATTATTTCAACAAGAACACAGGTGGAAACTTGTCACGGGTAAATTTCCTAGAAATGTTACGAAAGATTTTCTTGACACAGAGAAACATAGACACGTGAAATAAATTACCAACTAGAGTGTTAGAGAATAGGATTTTAGGGACCTTGAAAATTGGACTTAATTCGGTAACACTTTACATGAAGTGTCCATAATTATACTGTAGCTACTATGTAATTACCTGTATAAGTACAGTGTAACTACGAGTTATTACTCCATATTTACTGTGTAATACAAAGTAACGCTATAGTTTATTACTCAGTTATCATTGTTATTCCACAGTTTATATAATTACAATGTAATAATTTATCACTGATCCAAAAACAAGTGTACTTACATAGTTGCATTGTATCTGTACTTTCAAAATGTAATAAAAATATCAGGGTATGGAAGTACAACTATGTAACAGATGTTCCATGGTCTGGGTATTTGTAATGGAGAATTGCAGTGATAACTGGATAGGTTTTCAATGATAACTCCCCTGGGAACAGAATGTACTTACCATGTATTTACTCTGTACTTACACTGGAATGGCCTACTTAATGTAAAAATCTAGAGGGACACCTCCTTGACATGTTTTGCTTAAACAAACATTTGTCACACTCTTGTAGTTGTGTTACACTATTTATTATTGAGTTTTTTTGGGCTATTATTATACCCATCCCTAACATTATACTGCCAAACTTGCATCATTCAATCAAGGTACACAGAGTTGCAGAGCCATTCCAAGCATCACTGGGCAAAAGGCATGAAACGGCCCAGGATGGGGAGCCATCCCATTGCAAGGCCAACTGACAAACATACCAGCACTCACGCTTCTCACACATGTGGCCACGTAACCCAACCTACATGTCCCTGGGATGTGGCACTAAAACCCACAAAGAAGACATAGGGAGACATGGGTAAAATGTACAAATTTTATGTACATATCTCCAGACAGAATTCCATCTCAGGATAATAGATCTGTGAGGCAAAAGCGTTAACCATTTTGCAAAGGTGTTTTCACCATTTAAAACAAATCTTGAAATATCATCGAAAACCTATACAGTTATCACTGCAATTCTCCATTATAATTGCCCAGACCACAGAACATCTGTTACATAGTTGTAGTTACATACCCTGATGTTTTTATTACATTTTGAAAGTACAGATACAATGCAACTATGTAACTACACTTGTTTTTGGATCAGTGATAAATTGTTACATTGTAATTATTTAAACTGTGGAATAACAATGACAACTGAGTAATTAACTATAGCGTTACTTTGTATTGCACAGTAAGTATGGAGTAATAACTCGTAGTTACACTGTACTTATACAGGTAATTACACAGTAGTTACAGTGTAATTATAGACACTTAAATGTAAAGTGTTACCCTTAATTCCTCTAAAAATACATCAAGTAGATAGAATTGGCCAGATTTACTTGGTTTAATGGCCTGTTCTCTGCAAACTTTTTCTAATGTTCTCATTCAGCAGTTAACTTTTATGCATACAGTGTGCATATTTTGAACATTCCATCCCAATCAGGAACTAAGTTAATGTTGCCAGCATAGGCTTAACACCACCTAAAGGTTACCTACATCTGAAAGCTAGGCTGCATCTGACATTTTGGGATGTCCTTGTTGGTCTTATTCATGTCAAATCATTCTTATCAATTGATAAATAACAAAATATAATTAATAGGATGGAGTTGTGCCTCTATGGCTAAGGATTTGCACTGATATCTGGAAGGCTGACAGTTTAAATCCCATTACTGGCAGAAGGGATCCTAATCCACTGGGCCCTTGAGCAAGGCCATTACTCTGAAAATTGCTCCAGGGGAGCTGTACAATGGCTGATTCTGTGCTCTGGTCCCCAAAGGTCATGCGAAAAGACAGCTTCCCTTCGGGAATTAATAAAGTATATGAAATCAAAAATAAAAAACAATCTAACACAATTCACAGTCAAAAATGTGTCTGACCACATTCCCCTACAAATCATAATACTGTAAGGAGGCAGTTTTAACATGCTGCCTTTAATAGTCTAAAATGCTCAAGCACTTTACATATTTGATTTAATATTCTTTAAAATTTTTATTTTTTAAGGTTTCCTTAATGTCTACATGTTCCTTGCTCTCTGCTGACAGCATTATGTTAACAAGGCACATGATGCTTTGGCACACATACAATAATGACTCTGAGCTGACATCACTTCTGACCATTTAGGAATTGTAGATATGTAAGCGTGTTGTTTTTAATCAGATGGTGCTCCAACTTTGCCAAAAACTGAACAAAAGCACATAAAGAAACCTTTGATTTGATTTTCCTGGATCTTTAATTTTGATTCCTAATTTTTTCCTTTTGTTTTTCATAAAAGTAGTATTATGTATGACCTAAGCCTATCTGTCTACTTTTCTTCTAAAGGAAAAGGCTGTCACTATCTGAGCAAGTAATATATAATATTAACAGCAATAAATATGTAAATTAGAAGTCTATTAAACATGAAAAATATTATTTTCTATCGCTCAACAGTGTTAAAAAATAATAGTAAATCTTAACTGAAAACACAAGTAACAAACTGTACATTAAGAATGACAAAAATGAAAGTCATCAATGTTTTACAGATACAATTTTCTACCTTCTAGACTTACAGACCATCAGTGAAAAGTAAATCAAAATGAAGACCAGGGGCCTCATTTATAAAACTTTGCATAAATTTGAGTGTGAAAATATGCGCACACCAGCTTACGCCAAAAAAAAAATCAGATTTATAAAACCTGACATATTCACATTTCTGTGCAAGGCAATTCAACCTTTATTTTACCTTGTAAATATGCGTAACATGCATTGAACGCCTCCCTGAAATATCCATATATAGAGTATGCTAATTAACCTCAATACATATGCAATCAAAATGCCGCAGAATATCATTGGCTGGTAGATCAGCATCACTCCTGGTGCACTGAGACCCCGTCATTTGCATTCAAGTGTATCTCGCTGCACTCTGCAACTGAGGGTGCCTCTCCTTTGTGTTCTGGGGGTCAGAGAAAGGTGTAAGGCATCGGTGTCTAAGCGCTTAGTCACTATTACCTGGCACATATAATGATGTGATTGCTGTTACAATATAAAAAAACGAGGATTCAGGCAGTTACCTTACCAACAAGACACCCATCATGTCTGTCCAAGCTATTTTGCCCCAAAATAAATGAATCACAGGCTGACCCAGGCCATGAGGGCACAGTATTTCTCAGCCACATCATGGCATCACAGATGACTTGTACATTAATGGAATGTAACTACTTACAGTTAACAAAAGCAGCGTCATACTTACTAATTGCCCTTATTGCAATATGAGTGCAGTAAATTGTTCCAGCTATGTCAGGAGAATGGGACACTGCCTCAGATTGCCTTTTTATGTTGGCTAAAACATGTTACGTTTTATGTATGTGCACCCACACCATACGAAAACTAGATGGAGTTCCTTGCTTGTCAGTTAATGGCTTCCAGCATATCGGCATGGCGGAGCGAAGCTTAAATGAGATACCCTTGGCCTATCATCCAGTTCAATGAGAAATAACAACAGGTAGGTTATGTAAAGTGGCAATAGATAAAAAAAGTTCTTTAGTTCAAATATGCAGCAATGGCCCCGTTTAGAAGGGAACATCAGATCTTTCACTTAATAATGGCTTGGTCATCTCATTTATTATGATTGCGAGTCATCATTTAGCTGGTCTGGTTACATTTGTCTAATTGATCAAGGGAGTCATCCTTTCCCAGTTTCTCTGAAATGTTGCATATGCATGGGTCAGAGTTGCCATAAACATACATGTTTCCCCCCCCCGTCAGCAACTGTGCCTGAGCAGATGACCCTATGCTGGTGGACAAAGAGATTGAGACCTGAGAGGTCTAGGAGAATAAGAATTTGTGGTAAAGGGGGAATTGTAACTGAAAACATCAAAGAAAGTGAACAAGAAATTATAGATCAGAAGGCCAGAAAAGAAGGGAAAACCTGAACATGTGCATACGCCTGCCAGAAACATCAAAGGACAATGATGGCAAAGAGTATCCAGGGAAAGGCCTATTACGTGAAGCTAGTGAGAGATCGGATAATGTCTATGCATATATTTAAATTGAGTAAACTGAGAAATTTAATTTATATTAAAGGTAAACCTCATAGTAGTAATTTGATCTCTGATTTTAAATGAGATGTACTCGGGGTGCATTCCTCCCAGGTACTCATTTCCTGCGGAGATATACAAAATGTAACAGTTCAAACATGAATAGAAGCAGACAATAAAAAGAATATACCTTAGGAATATTCCACTGTAGTCAGACAAGGAATTTGCATTAGTCTGCTTCTCGAATAAATGATCAGTTTTCCTTATTAACCCATTTTCATTATTTTTCTTTATCTAGTTTTTAATTACCCTCCTTCAGTAGATAAGTAATACAGCATTTGCCTCTGTGTTCTTCCACCATGAAGCAGAAGACTTTCTACCAATACTAGAGCTTAATGATTACCCTAAAAGAAGGACACTGTGCCACCTCTCCCCATGCCAGTCCTGTTTAATACAGTAATTATTAATTACTCAATATACAGCATTCAAACACTAAATGGAATGGTGCAAAGAACAGAGAAAAAAAATGGAATTATCCAGAAGGAATATGTTTTTGAAGGCAGCTAGGGAAAAATGGCTTGTCAGGTGAAGTTGTGTCAGCTAAAATATTAAGTTCTAGGAGTGTAAAGCTATCCTCAGGCTTTCATAAGTCAGCAATTAACCATTAAAAATGAAAAAAGGACTTTTGGCTTTTTGCTGTGTGATTCTCAGATGAGAAAATAGCTTAACAAGCCAAAATAAATAGATCAAAAGCAGGATAGGTGCTTAGCTTTTAACAATGAACAAAATACATAGTTTACTGCTCTGCTGTAGTCTCTAGAGGCTTTAGAAAACACAAAAGATGTACTATATTCTAGAACTGACGGACAAAAATGATAGAATATTGCAATATTTTTTATGATATGTCATCAATACACTGAGAACAAGTATCTGAATTTGTTTTGTACGTTTTCTACCATGTAAAGTCATATGAATCTCTATTTCATTGTACATAATTGTGGAGCACCTTCTGTTGGAATTTAAAAGCAATGCATTTCATTATTATACGCATAACAAAATGCATTTCAACACAAGAGGCACCACCAATGACTTTAAGCCAGACTTCTTGTTCAAACCAAATCTTAAGGTGGGCAATTGTATTTCTGTCAGTGGGCACTTGTGAGTACAGTTTTCCAATCTAAAACTATTACTCAGAAGGCAAACTGGAGTTAACCAAAGAACAGCATAAAAATACAAGCAGACAATGAACACATTAACATTTTGAATACTACAGTTTCTCCAAAATACTGTATGTGACTACACATACTGACCTCATTAAATAAAATACTGGTAATATGAATTAAATATTATGGTAATTGAAAGCTATACTTTATAATAATTAATGTTATGTTTTAGCTAAGGTTCCTTCTCTGGCTAATGTTTATATTTCTTTTCCTTGTCTTTTTTGTTAATTTTTCATATCATTTCTGTTGTTATTATTCTGTACATCTATCATTTAGTCATGAAATTTTGTGTATTATTGTTTTTGTTATGTTTAGGAATGTTTATGTACTGGTTTTTTAAATGTCATTATGTTCCCTGTGTTTTGGGAGTGGAACCCCAAGTGGGCACCCCCAGGCCCAATAACGTAACACTGGGAAGTGAAGTCCCTACAGTTCATTACCTATCCTTTGGTGGAGTGTGGTTTTCCAGCGATTCGTTTGGTTCAACTCTTTTTTTGCCTGTTTAAGGATTTCAATTAAAGATTTTGTATAGGGACTTTTGCCTTGATGGCAACTACCTTTGACTCTCTTTTGCTCTTTTGAGCATTTTGCAGTTTATCTTTTTTTTTTTTTTTTTAAATAAATCTCCTTTCATAAAGATTCTTTTGTGGCCCATCTCTGTAAAAGCCAGGGGTTTACAGAAATCCTCTTTCTTGTAACAACATTTTAGTTATATTTTAGGACTTTATATATACTTTTTGAACTTTTGAAGCCTAAGCCCATTTGGTCTAGGGTAGGCCAAAGCCAGATGTCTGGGCAGGCTAGTAGGAAAAGTTCTCTTTTGGAGCCATCACGCCATTTTGACCATTTCATATACTGAAATAAGAACAATTATGCATTCAACACCAAAAAAGAGCATTAGCAAAGTAGTAAAAGTAGTGCAAACATCATGGCAGGTGCACAGTACATGCACACACAGCACAATAGAGAAAGACAAAATGATAACACTGCATGTTGATCTCCCCCAGAATGTCTTCAATGTAGTGTGTTTAGGATTATCTGTGCCCGCTTCATCCACAGTTAAAAACCTTGGCACTTGTGATTTAGTCTGACTCTGCTTGGTGCCTCATTCATGGCTAATACTAGTGTTAGTCCTGCTCCTAATCAGTTGTTAGCTACATTCTGTTGTCTTCAATGGGGGGACTGAATGGCAGAGTTGTTTTCAAACTCGTCTGCAATCAAACTTGTGGGAGTGATTTTTTTGCACTTTCTAATTTTAGTATTGTCATTTTTGAAAAATTACAATCTCTTCTGTTCAAATTTCAGTGATCAATATCAACAAAAAAACTACTTGTTTAATCCATATATATATATATATATATATAATACAAGAATAACAAAAAAGGTTTCAGGTAGCCAGCCGGTAAGATATGCAAAGAATCTGAAGAAAACAAATTATAATGTATTTTCAGACCGAGCTCAATGCAGAACTGAATAACATGATACAAAATGGCATGTATAAAGGATTGAGGGAGGAACTGACATCAGCAGAGTCAGAACTGGAAGTGAGGTCATCAGATTCAGGACCATAAGTGAGGCTGTCAGGTGGGACTTCCTTCTGATGGTCTGCAGGGGAGGAAAGAAATAAAGATTTTATCTGAAAGTGCCAACCCTTACTCTCGCAGATAATCACACTTATTTGAGCCCATACAGTGTCTCCCAATTGACAATATATACAGACTGTGTTACTACACCCACTAAAGTACTACTTGGACAATATTCAAGTGATAATGGCAAGAAAATGGCAATCAGTTTCCAACTCTGCTTTAAGATAGGCAGAGGGTTTTTAAGTAATCAGCAAAACTTGTAACACCTGTGCAAACTGTTTGTGTCAACTTGCAAGGCTTTATTTATTTTAATTGATGGAGAATATATGTAGGTTGTAAACTATTAGTTGTTCCCTCAAGAAAGCGCATTTGCAGTATTCTGATATTTCCTTTCTTCAGTTTTTGCTAACCTAAACTTTAAATGTAAACATTTGGCAGTTTACTGCTTACCTTTTCACCATTTTAGGTCATCCATTGCATTTCAACTGATTAAATTTGAAGAAAAAATGAAAAAACCGAAGTATTCTAAAACTTTTGACTGGTAGTGTATTATATAGTATAAATTTATAGTTTTAAATGTTATTTCTTTAAATACAGAACAGTAATTTAAACCACATCTGTCATTCTGTGATCTATGATAAAACTATCTATACTAATAAACGGCAAAGCCCTCACTGACTCACTCACTCACTGACTGACTGACTGACTCATCACTAATTCTCCAACTTCCCGTGTAGGTAGAAGGCTGAAATTTGGCAGGCTCATTCCTTACAGCTTCCTTACAAAAGTTGGGCAGGTTTCATTTCGAAATTCTACGCATAATGGTCATAACTAGAAGCTATTTTTCTCCATTTACTGTAATGGAGTTCAGCTGTAGGGGCGGAGTTTCATATGACATCATCACGCCTCTCACGTAATCACGCATTACGTAGAAAGCCAGGAAGAGAAATAAAACGCGCTTTAGAAAACATGCATTATATAATTAAGGAGGCAGCGAAACAATTAAAAGCGAGCGAGTGACATATAAAACCATATTCAGCGGCTCACGTGAACTGACGCAGTGCACAGCCAAAAAGTAACAGTTCCAAAGAGTGCTGAACAAAAACCGAATTACACTGCTACGCTCAAATAGATAAACCACACCCCGTGGCGCGATAGTAAAGCTTTCGCCTGTAGCGCCCACGTCCGAGGTTCGATTCCCGAGAGGGGATGCACTAAGTATGTACGCGCGCTTCTCGATTTATTTTAACCTCGCATCCCCTTAGTTTGAGACGTATGAAAACGCATGCGGTTAACGCAGAAAGACAGATCACCTATTCACCTATTGAAGCTTCATGAATAATGGATACTTTATTCGCGATCAATGATTGTTTTGGTAAAGCCATACTCAGTGTATTCATTAGATGAACGGTAAAAA
>JANRMT010062819.1:43332778-43362361 GCA_026402145.1 Polypterus bichir lapradei | reverse complement strand
ATATATATATATACCCCGATCTACATACTCTCAAATAAATAAGCCACACACCGTGGCGCAATTCTCTATCGCCTACATCCGAGGTTCGATTCCCGAGAGGGGATGTACTGAGTATGTACGCGTGCTTCTCGGTTCATTTTAACCTGACATCTCCTTGGTTTGAGACGTATGAAAACATATGCGATTAACGTAGAATCATGTTACGTTATTTTTAAAATCTTTCCTATTCTTAGCACAAGCACAGCTGAGAAGCTTCGATGCATGTACTCCATAACAAAAATAACGCATTTAATCACACTTTCAATTCCAAGCAAAGGGGAACTTTTGTCAATGCATGATTTCCTGGTACATCGATTACACTGATGCACACATCACAGCTACAAAAATGTTACACTCGGAATGAAGCGCGTTCCTACGACTAATCGGAGGAAAATTTAATTTCAAAAGACTACCCGAGCGAAGCCTTGATAAAAGCATGGTTTTGTGCACACATTACAGAAAGCGGACTTTGTGGCTCTTACTGGGGATCATTGGACTTCCGTGACCGTTAGTAATTCTAATTACATCTAATTACAAAATGTTCAATGATCACACTGTTTTAGCCTAATGTACAAAATAATTTTGGCTAAGGTTACTCAGAGTTTAAAGATTAAGTTGGTCAAATTACCTTTTATGTTTCTGACTTATTTTTTTAAGAAGAAAAACTGCACTTTATGTTGAAATTTTGGTTATTATTATTTAAAGACAATACCATTCTGAAAATGTACTTAAAGTACTTAAACTACCACTCTATTTTTAAGTCTGCCCAATTTTAACCAGGGATGATATTTTTGTTTCTGTTTTGAATTCAAATGCAGTTTAAAAGCATTTTTTTTTCAGAAATTAAAAGAGCTTGAGTTTACAATATTCATGTCCATGTCTATTATTTGATTCTATCGCCCACTAAAACCCTTTTAAATTAAAAAAACACATTTGCGATTTGGGGCAAATTTACGTGTGCGATTACATACGATTAATCAAGATTAATTATTACACAGCCTCTAATTAATTGGATTAATTTTTTTAATCGAGTCCCATCCCTAATATATATATGTAGATATATATGTAGATTTGTATATATATATATATGTGTATATACAGTATATATGTAGATATGTATATGTGTATATATGTATATATGTGTTTGTGTGTATATATGTGTATATATGTATATATATGTGTGTGTGTATATATATATATGTGTATATATGTGTATATATTTATATGTATATGTATATATATATGTATATATATATATATATGATGTGTATATATATGTTTATATATGTGTGTGTGTGTGAGTTTATATATATATGCCAGCAACACTCATGACAATGACAAAACAATTACAGTATATTGTCAATCATGTTACGTTATTATTAAAATGTTTCCTTTTCTTTTTACTTCTTTGCTGCCAAACGCGGGTATTTTGCTATGTATATATATATATATATATATAGAGAGAGAGAGAGAGAGAGAGAGAGATGACAACAACACTCATATCAATGACAATACAATTACATTAACAATCATGTTACGTTATTTTTAAAATATTTCATTTTCTTTTTCATAACTTCTTTAACACACTACTTCTCCGCTGCGAAGCGCAGGTATTCTGCTAGTTATTAATAAACACGAAATTCTTTTGTTTTTGTCCTTAAAGAAATACCTCCTTCCATCTCTCCTCCTGATAACAAAATATTTGACCAGTAGGATATGTTATTTTGCATTTGGACATACAATTAGTTGTTTTGTGAAACGAAAGGTCTGATTGTTCTATCTCTAGGCTTGTTTTATTGCTCGCTTGGGCAATGTTTGTGCCATTAATTATCATATAGTTTTAAAATAAAGTCCTGGATATTGCAAGTGATGGTCATATTGCAATTTTCACTTACTTTTTCAAGAACCTCAGTCCAAGTAACATTACACACCATACACTCTGATAGGAGAGAAAAGGGGCAAGTTAACATGAAGCACTGTTTTGGTTACATTTACTTATTTATATTTTACTGGGTAGTCATTTGATCATTTTTCATACTGATTTATTCCAGTTCATTACTAGTTATACTGGCACTCACAACTCACTAAAGCAGATTAAAATAATCAATCTGTGTTGCTTCCGTGTCTCTGGGTTGAGAAAACAAAACCAGAGTATTTGGAAAAAATGCATACAAACTCAGGGAGAAACAGGTAAACTCAACACATTGATTGGGCCAACGTTTGAACCCAGCCTCCTGAGCTGTGTTGCCCTAAAGAATAACAACCTCTGCCATAATACTAAATATTAGATATTCAAATCTGAATATGCTTTGTATCATTACTGTGATGTAATTTGGCATATAAGCTCATTTTTTTGTTTATGGTCCCTAACATCTGCTACCAATCTGGCGTCACTTATTGGCTTCATTGTCTGAGACATTTTTCTGGTTGGATCTAACGCAGAGTCACATGAAAAAGTAACAGAGGCTACATTCTTCTGAATCGTATGCCGAATTCTTGAAATGGTGGCACAGAGAAAAGGCCACGTTACAATCCTGTTACTTTCTTTATAACTAAAAAGCTTTATAAGCTACTATTACCCTAAGTAATGCAATAGGTAACTGCAGTATTGCACTCAGATTCAGATGTTTAAGCATATGTCTCAGATGCCTGGCAGATTGATCGTATTGGCTGAAACAGAATGCCTTGCCTTTTATTTTTGCCTCAGGGTTTAAAACTTAATCTTGGAACTTTAATCCACTGTTTGTTTTCCTCTGAGACAGGATGGTCAAATATTGTGAAAGCCACAGGAAATCATGTTTCTGGTCATTTCTAAATATTTTTTTTTTGCCATCCTACACTGTCTGGATGTGAGCTTCACAAGGCTTAAGGAAAGAACAAAAAGCATAAGGCTTCATGAGGCCCACAGAACTACATATATGAAATAGGAAATCTAAAGGAAATCTTCCAATCTGAACTGGTAATACTTATTCTGTTGAATTATTTTACATTAAAATTAAATAGCTATGTTGAATGGGGCAACAAGCAAAAATAAAAACAAAATGTTCATTAAAAACTAATGGATATTTCAATCACTTTGAGATTTTTTTACTGCATTAACAGCACATTATCATTTCCAGTGTTCATCAACAATGCACATAGCTCCCTTTTGTTTTTCTGATGTGATTCTGTGTAATATTTTAATAATACTGATAATAATAAATACATTTATATAGTGCTTTTCTGACCTACTCAAAACTCTTTACATAGACATGGGGAAACCACTTAAACCACCACCATCATGAAGCATCTACCTGGATTATGCGACAACAGCCATTCTTGCACCAGTACGTTCATCATATATTAGCTATTTGGTGGTGAAGGGACAAGGACAGGAGATGATTAGGGGGACAGAATGACCAAACTGTGGTGGGCAATTTAGCCAGGTCATTGGAAAACATCCTACACTTTTTGTAAGATACCCAGAGATCGTTTATGACCACACTGAGTCAGATTTTACATCTCATCTGTCATTGCCTGTCATTGCACTGGAGCATTGGGATCTTTACAAAGACCACAGGGTAAGTGCTCCATGATGGCCTCACTAACACCTTTTCCTGTAGCAATCTGGGCTTTTCTTAGATGGCCTCCCATCTAAGTAGTGGCTGGGCCCAAACATGCTTAGCTTCAGGTGGCTTACCTGTTCTGAAGTGCAGGTGGTATGGCTACATAAGATGACACATAAGGTTCAGTAAGAGTTTTCAAGAGTCTGTCTTTCTAATTTGGATTATTCTTTAGATTATACATTCATTTTCTGAACTACCTATTTCATTACTGGTATTTAGGAAGCTGAGGCCTATATTTGGGAATAAGATATGACCAGCCATGGGGAGTTTATTCATGGTGTAGCATACACATATTTACAGATGGTTTTGCATGTGCATGTGTGTATGCATTTCATTTCATTGCATCAGACCATCTTATAGTCACCAGTTAACCTAGCATGCATGTCAGTTGATGTGAACTAGGAGGCCAAAGACACTGAAAAGCAAAAGCACTTCCAAAAATATTCAGTAGCGAGGGATATCACTATAAAAACCTGGCCAGTAATAATGGCAAACACAGAGTTGCCGGTAAAACAAAAGGCAATCTGAAGCAAACAGGTTCCAATATTTGAAGAATGGTAAAAAAAACGGAGCAATAAGATGAAAAATCCAAAGAATCAGAAAAGCTCAGAACTATACAAACACTCGCCAAACTCCTAAGAGAGGAGAGGTTAGGAGCACACACTGATACAGTGCATTGCCGCACCCACTGCACAACAAACCAACTTAGAACCCGAGTGCAGCCATGCAACGGGTGATACCTTAGCACCACACTAGTTCAGATGTAGTGGAACAGTGTGAGGTTTTTTTTATGATGGCTGGAGTGCCAATTCTGCCACCAACCCCCAAGTTTTTTTTTTTCCCGGCTGGTTGGAGGGCCTACATGCAGGGATGGATGCAGATTAAGGTCATACCCAGGACGGAGCAATTGCAGGTTAAGGGCGTTGCTCAAGGGCCCAACAGGGTAGAGACCCTTTTGGCATTTTACGGGATTCGAACCGGCAACCTTACGATTGCCAGTGCAGATCCATAGCCTCAGAGCCACCACTCCACCCTGAAAAATCTCCTAAGCATATTCAAAAATGAACCACCATGAACTGTGAGAGGCCCTCCAGATTTATAGGGTGGTTCCTGGCCATGATTGGTAATTGGCCCTGCCTCTTGGGGGATCACTAACAAAACATATGGAACATAACACAGACAGCCTACGTATATAGTCAAAATCAAAACAAAACAATGCAAATAATCAACAAAAGTAAAATTAACATAAAAACAGAATCATAAATGAACAAAACAGATAAAACATGAATGTGAGCCTCAGCTAGGGAGTAATCCTGGCAGAAATATAATATCAGTGAGATGTGAGTAGAAACTGGAAAGTGCCCTGAAAAAGAGAATTTACTAATTAGGCTAACTTGACATATACACAATAATTGGGCTATGAGGAATCAAACCCATTTCTATGGAGCTATGGAATAACAATATTAACCACTGGACCAACCATGCTTCTAACATATCACTTTCAAACCTAAGTAATCTAATACAAGCTCATGGGAGGACAATGCCTATCTCACTTTATTTTACATCTTTTTAATTACAGATTGTGGTAAGATGACCTGTGGTGATGACATTGTGTGGAACTATTTAAAGCCTTTTTGTTTAGTTTAAATAGTTACACAGGTCTGCTTACCTTGAGTGTTCTGAATTGGTGAGAAAGTTCAGCAGTAGGAAGTGGCAAGGCAGCTACACAGGTAGCCGCACTCAGGGCAGTGCGGAAAGCAGCCCCGGCAGTGCTATATGAATTTCCTTGAATGTGAAATGGCATATTGGCATGAGGTAAAGAGCTGCAAGGAAACAAATAAAATGTAGTAGAGCTATGTCAGTGTGAAGTAAAGGGATAAAGATAGTAGTTAGTTACTGGAGAGTAGTCAGATTTGAAGTGTTTGTGTCTGTGCATGCAAGTGAGCATGGATTGCAGATTTATTGGCTTTCTTCTGGGTTATACGGCACATAGAGCAACCTGAGTGAAGACATGCTAGGTGACTGGATAGGGCAGGGTGAAGCATCCATTGGGATTGGAGGAAGGGATCCTGAGGGCGTATAAGAGGAAGATCGACATTAGAGGCCTCTTCGTTTTGCAGCATTTGGATCTGTCTTTAGTGGAGCATGCATCGTGGTACTCCTGCGCAGCCTGAATGAATTTGCTTTTGTTTATCCCCTAAAGCATAGAGAAGTGGAGATAATGCGGTGAGCTGGGAAACTGGTGTAATCTGAGATTTTTTTTTTTAAGATTTCCTTTGCTCTGTTGAACATCTTTGAAAGGCGAGATGGAAAAGGAACTGGGAAGCTTGTTTTTTTGGTTTAGAAAATCCTATGAGTCTATTCCAGAAGCCTAAAGAAGGGTTAAGGGAAAGAGTTTCTGTGATTTTGTCTGTTTTAGGTATCTTTATTTCATTGCTTTAACACGCATACATGAACTGTGCACTGATTGACATACTAGTGTGATTTTTCACTTAACATCAAGTTTTGTTATTTGATATTTGGATATCACTTTGTTTTTTTTTAATAAAGAACTGTCTACTTTTATACCATCTTGTCTGTGTGTCTCTCCCTCACCCTTGTTTATCCTAGGTATGACTACTAGATGTTCCATTGTCAGACCACTGTGAGGTATGTGGAGGATACGGGGCATCACACAGATACATTAAGTTGCCTATTATGTCAGAACTGGAATGGGAGATCATTAAATAAAGCACTTCTCCAGACTACATGTCTTTCAGCAAGTTGATTTATCTGCCCTAACTTTTCTCATACACATGCACCAACTTCACTGTGTTGCACATAAGAGTTCTGGGATAGTTCACACTCTAGGAAAAGAGTAATATATGATATGTCACTACTGTAACCAATTTGGCAGTGTTTGCTTAACATTGTTTTTACAATTGTCTGGGTGCATGTTAATGGTGTGTTCAACTGCACCACTTTAAGTTTGGTTACTGTGACACACCAGTTCAAAAGAGCATATCCTACGTGCTTATACATGTGTGCCAGCAACGTAACTAGGCTTTGCAGGTGTGGCGGCTGCACCGGGGCCCATGGTGACTGTACAGCTGTTGTTTTACGAAGCATCATTTGTAATTAACATGCTTGCCTACTAGACATCAGAATCAACAGGTTAATGGTCGTGGTTCAGTCAGAGTTGTTACCTTGGTTGATATTTATACTTTATTTAATATTAATGTTATCTTTTTAATATTATTTTTCATGCTATATTATGGATGTTGTTTTTTTTTCCTTTGTTAAATGTATTTAATTTTGTTATTTTTGTTGATTTTTTTTTTTTTTTTGTAATTTTGTATTATGTTATATGTAGTAGTTTTACACATCCCTAGTTTGTTTTTGGAGATCTCATCCATTTTGCCTTGGAAGAAACTTCCAATAACATGACATACACAGCTGGACTTCAAGGCCTGTTCAGGTCTAAAATGGGGTACAAGTGTTACAATGTCAAAAATATTCAGAAATATACAAACATGCCCTTCAAGGAACAGTATAACCCATACAAATTCTGGCTTGAGAAGACAAAGCAAATAATGAACCTTTATAAAGGGGGAATCAATTTATAGTAAGAAAACAATGCAGAAAACGGCAAAACAAGCACAAGTAAGGTAAAATAGATATGTCAAAAAAGGCAAGCAAATTCAGTCCATAATTCAGTAATTTGAAACCATAAAAGAAGCAAAAATCAATGGTAAACTAGAAAATCAAATGCAATACTCACAGAAAGGAGTGTTGCTCCAACTCTCGATGAACCAATGAGGGACCTACAGTACACCACAGCCTGTATTATAAGACCTGGGGGCAGTTTCTCAGCAGTGATGTCATGGAGGCCCAGCCTTTTTGGAGTTCCATTCACAGAATACAAGGAACATAAGAAAACTGTGTTCATACACAATACATAATTACTAAATAATATTTAAAGAAAGCAATATTGACAAAAATTACAAAATAACAAAAAAAATGAAAATTAATAATAACAACAATAAAAAGAAACAAAACATACACCAGGATACAGACTCTGGTTGGAACAGCAGCAAGTGTTTTAAGTTTTCACTGCAGCTTCAGCATTGCCTGGTTTCAACATTCCTGATGTGTGATTCTTTTGTTATTTAGACTTCCTGGCTTCAGCCTTTTTTTACTAATAGGGTACTGTCTTTTGGTTTGAGATCTTTGGATTTGTTTATCAGACCTACTTTGCTTCTTTTTCTTGCCTTAACTTTGTTATATTCATTTTTGAACCTTCCATAAATGCTTAAAATTTTAAAGAAACGTTGGTTTTGTTTGTCCTAGACCAGAGATTTCTTAACTGCATTTTATCTCTTCCTTAATGGAATTTTTTATTTAGATTTAGCCTTTAATTTTTGGTCCTGTAAAGGCCAGATGCCTGCTATTTAAAACTGGATCTAAGCTGTCAGGGGTGAGGCCTACTCAATGGGTCCAGACCTAGGAGATGGCAGGCCTGGCTTTTGTTTTTTTTTTAGGCATGCACCCATTTTTATACTTTTGAGAGAAAGGAATAACAACACATAAAGCTTAATTATGGCTATTAACCTTTTATGTAGCTTATATGCTTGACACATCTCTTTGATATTGATTCATTTTTTAAAATTAGATTTTGTTTAATTTGACATGCAGGGGACTCAATTTATTTAATTATTTTTTCACTAGGGCTCCTCAAATTCTAGTTATATCACTGATGTGTGTTATGGTTAAGCCAAATTTACTCCTATGGCTATGGTTCAAATTTCTCATATATATCAGTTTTGTTTTCTTTTATGTTAACATTGTTGATTATTTAGTTAGTATATGTCAGTGTATTTTTAATGTGGCATGTATTCTGTGGATGGTCACCCAAGTGGCAGGGCCATTTGCCCACCACCAGAAATCGCCTGCCCTCAGTCGTAAAATCACTGAGGAACAATCACAGTCCACTGTGGTTCATTGAATGAGCTGGTGTTGGTGAGTATCTTTTGTGATTATTCTGTGCTTTTGTATAATGACCTCTGTTCTCTGTTTTTGACTTTGTATGCTAGGTTTGCACATTTGGAACTTGTTTTGCCTTGGATTGCCTTTGCCATTTAAGACAACAACAACAACAACATTTATTTATATAGCACATTTTCATACAAAAAAATGTAGCTCAAAGTGCTTTACATAATGAAGAATAGAAAAATAAGAGACACATTAAGAAAATAAAATAAGTCAACATTAATTAACATAGAATAAGTGTAAGGTCCAATGGCCAGGGGGGACAGAAAAAACAAAAAAAAAAACTCCAGACGGCCGGAGAAAAAAAATAAAATCTGCAGGGATTCCAGGCCATGAGACCGCCCAGTCCCCTCTGGGCAATCTACCTAACATAAATTAAACAGTCCTCTTTGTATTTATGGTTTTCACGGAAGGACTTGATGATGATGATGATGATGATCACGTGGACTTCTGGCTTTTAGTCCATCAATGCTGGGACATCACGGTGCTTTGAGTAAGTTGGTGGTGGCGCAGGCCGCCACCACAGAAAAACCGGAAAAAGAAACAGAAGAGAGAGTAGGGGTCAGTACGGATTTTAGTGCCACCATGAATAGTTATTATAATGAATTGAACATACAGAGTATCAGGATTAAGATAAAGTGAAGTTATGAAAAGGCCATGTTAAAGTAATGTGTTTTCAGTAGAGTTTTAAATTGCTCCACTGTATTTGCCTGGCGAATTCCTATTGGCAGGCTATTCCAGATTTTAGGTGCATAGCAGCAGAAGGCCGCCTCACCACTTCTTTTAAGTTTAGCTTTTGGAATTGTAAGGAGACACTCATTTGATGATCTAAGATTACGATTTGGAATATAGGGTGTCAGACATTCCGATATATAAGATGGAGCGAGATTATTTAAGGCTTTGTAAACTATAAGCAGAATTTTAAAGTCAATTCTGAAAGACACAGGTAACCGGTGTAGTGACATTAAGACTGGAGAGATGTGTTCGGATTTTCTTTTCCTAGTTAGGATTCCTTTGCCTTTGTACTCATGCAAGCTTATTTTGTGCCACATAGCATGTTTGTAAAAATAAATCTTTTTTTCTTTTATAAAGATTCTGTGTCTGTCTTGGGCTAATTGTGCTTAGGAACCCCTAATTCATGACCTTGTATAATTTGTTTAATTTCCTTTTTTCTGTCGTCTTTGATCCTTTTTCATTATCATTTATTATTTTCCATTGTTTTTATAAAAGTTTCTGTTCATTTATTGTTTATTTATATTCTGTTAGGTAAGTGTTTAGTATCTATGTACGTCTTGCTGTTAACCTATGTCTTGTGTATTTTGTAGGCGGTTCCCCAAGAGGCGGGGCCACCTGTCCATCTCTATTAAGGAACTCCTGCCAGCGCTAAATAGAATTATAGGAAATGTAGTCTGTTGTGGGTCACCTGAATGCACCCTTGCAAAAGTGGTGGCTGTTTCTGCTCTGTTTTTCAGGGTTTTTTTTTTTCACATCTGTTTTACGAATTCTCCTTATTGGATTTGTTGCTTAGGATTGCCTCTTATGCAACTCCTTTTGCCAATTTTTGCTATTTTAAGTATTTTGCTGTGTTTTTCCTTCAAGTTTGGAAATAAATCTTTGTTTTAAAAAGATTATTTATTCACCCCTTTTGTACAAACCAGGGGTTGATTGTGATCCCCTCTCTAGTGGGGTATTTAGAGTGTATTTCGGAACATTTCAGAATGTATTTTTGAACTTTGAGAGTTAAATGCATTTTAATCGTGCGAAGGCCAAAGCCAGCCTCCCAAGTTGAAGCTAGGCCACTTTTTCATGCACCTCCTCTGGGCTGGCTGGTGGAAGTCAGGCCTGCTTCCCTGCCTATTTCTGAAGGCCCACACCACTTTGGCTATTTTGTGTGAGTAATCACAACAATGTGTGCTGTTGTGGGTGTCTAGTTACAAAACAATATGTGACATTCAAACAAGAAATATTTGTGAGGGGCTGTAGCATCCTTGGTTTTAATCACATTTTTGATTTGTCTGCATTGAAGTTATGGGAAGTGAGGTAAGAGACCAGAAGGGATAAAGCAAGTCTCATTATCTTCAACTGTTAATTACATCTGATAGAAGAGCATGTTATGTTCTATTTATCTTAAACTACCTCAGTGGCACTATTTCATCAATTAAGCTGATAAAAACTATTTGCCAGTACAGTACATCTGATTATAATGGGCATATATGGACACCTGAACTTTTGTACTGAATCGCAAAGATTGAAGTAAATACAGGCAATACACTGAAAACAGTGCATTAAGCTGCCAAGAGTGGTTAAAACTTAAGAATACCCTTAGACCAGAGAATCAATATGTCATGATTAAAGGCATGGAAAATGTCAGACACTTAAAAAATATTGTAAGATTATATCACTTTAGTGCTTGTGTGCTTGATGTCAAAAAGAAGTTTATAACCTGCATGCTAGGAACTGCAATGGTTTAGGTAGTGGAAGGCAAATTCACAAAGCGACAAACTCAAGCAAATGATTGAAGAGAACCATCAGGCATAATACATCACAGCCACCATGTTTATGAAGCAACTAGGCAGAGATTCAAGCTCCTGTAGCAAAGTCCTATATGCTGTCAGTGCCCCAAGCCATTGGAAAGCCAGTTAGAATTTGGCAGGTGCACTTTAAAGAGGCTAAAAGCATCACTGAGAAGCCCATTAGAGCTCCTTACCTTCAATAGCTCACCCAGCAGAGGCCCACAATGCCAGTCAAATACAGCTGCCCCTGACAAGTACAAATATGCGTCAGACAAAACCTGGCCATCAGTGAGGTAATATTAATTGACTTAATTGACGACAGTGCTTCAGAATGTCTTCATCTGATTCTTAGCCTCGGGACGTAAATGTCTGACAATCCACAGTGATGACTAGACTCAGTAAATGCTGGCACCAAACGAAAATGAACATAGTACAGATATTCAATCAATCTCTTTTTCATATGGTGACTTTCATAGCAAACTCTTATCATTAAACATCTAAGGAAATAATCTAGGGTAATATTATATCCACAGTGTAATACAATACTGTATGTGGTGACAGTGAAAGGAGAAAATAAACTAAAGAGTTTTGATTCAATAACTGTTTATTTCATTATACTACACCTACAGTTTCTGTCACAGTTTTTCATGTTCCTCTCCATAATCTCATTTATTTACTTGCTGTATCCCTTTTTTGTCTTCTTACACACTTTGACATAGCAAGGAACCATCTTTTACTGACATATGCTCACTTCAGACTTAAATGGGGTGTTACATTATACAAAGGTATACATAAGAAAGCAGCTATTATTCAACATTTTACTATAGTTGGTTCATTCCCATCCAAGGTGCATCACCGGGGGTGAGGGGGGCTCATTAGAAGTCATTATTGGTGGGCCTACTCCTGTATGCCCTAAACTGAACACACACACACAAGAACTGACAAAGAGTGGTATCTGCACAGCCTAACAATCCTCTAGCGCTTCTTAAAAGCACCCACTAGCTTAGGCTAAAGCAGACCAAACAGGTGTCCCCAAGGCAATGGAAGCTAGTGCACCTTTTACTTTATTGTCACTTACTAGAGACATGTTACTCCTTCTCATGCTGCTCACTACTTGACGCGTCTCTCCTCGGCCATCTAACCCTGTGGGAGAGAAGTGACAGTCTGTATTTACTTTATTTCAACAGTCTCACAAGATGTTCGGAGTGTAAGAGTTTAATGCAAAGCCATATTTATTAGAAATAAAACAAAGTAATAGCAGTAAAAAATAACTGAATAATAGAAATGTACAGATATGAAGCAATAATAAAAATACACACTGTATCAAAGTCAAAAAGCTTCACATTAGTCTAATAAAAATGATACCTTCAAGTAAAGAAATCAAATCTGATAAGTGATGACCATAATGGATGCATTTGTGCGAGAGAGACAGGGCAAGAATCCACTGGCAGCTTGTGTTGATTCTGAAGTGAGCCCGATGTCCAAATGGATTTCCTTGGCCTTGGGTGATCCATTCTGTATGCCATGTATTGATGAGCAAAACAGGCAGGTTTTGATTTGGATACGGTTTCTTATGGTATAGAACAGACAAAAAGGTCAAAACAAGAGACAAAAGGAGAAGGAACCAAAACGCGAAGCAAAAAACAGGGCCAGAATTCATAGCAAAAGGTCACACTAGAAAAATACTAAAAAAAGACTTTAGAAAGATTCTAAATGAATAAATGCAGAAAGGTTTCGTTTTTCACCAGAAACTTGGATGAGGAAGTACTCTAAATGATGACCGTTTAATCCATCACATTAGGTCGCAAACTCTGAAATTCTAGCTGCTGCAGCAATGATTAGACAAAATGGTGCTGGCCCTGTTTTAAAACAAAATTTAGAAATTAAAACAAAGCAACAAATCAAAATTCTGAATCCAGATTCCTTGAATAAAAACACCCTAACAAGGAGTTTTTTCACCAATCAAAAAGACAGATGTAAAAAGTATATAAATACTCTTTTCGTAATACAGTTTCACACAACTGACTCTGAAAACTGAAATTGTAGATGATTTCACAATTGCAAGAAAATGAAACCCACTAAAGAGGTTTTTTGGATTTTAAAGGGTTTGTTTTGGGAGGCAAACATGGAATATTGCTCTGTAAAGCCTCATTCATGCTTCTGTGTGTACCTGTGTCTTTTGCTGCAGCTGTCTAAAACATATAAATGTAATTCTTGCCGGTAAAACCAATTCTATTTAGGCCACTCCTTGACATCACCATGGAGTGCAGTAAGTTTTTTTTTAAATGTGACACACTGCATAGTTTCCATACAAAGACACACAAAAACACACCATTGTGCACATTAGTGTTTTCTCCCAAGTACCATTTCGGTGCTTTTACCTAGCAACCACCTTGTCCTAGTTGACAATAAGCACATGTCTAGTAATTTTTTTCCACTAGTCATCTTTATTTAAATGCTAGCTGTGGTGGCTGTCAAAAACAGGTACTGGAATAATTAAAACATATTTACTATCCCTTGCCCTACCTTCAGCGCCACTCCTTACCATCCACATGTGTCTGAACCTCTCTTAACTGGCGCTCTCTCTCTCTCAAGTGTCTGTTTCTCAGACTCTGTCATTATTTTCAAAATGCATTTCTCACCCTCTATCCAGTTTTATACTTGCCGTCTTTGAAAGCGACTCTCTCAACTTGACTCATATGCTTCTACTTGTATTTTGCGTTTCACATTCTTTTTTGTTGCGTCACCAAAGCCAAACTGACCAATCAGATTGCTCAGGGAGACAGGACACACAGACGTTATAGTTTTATTAAATAGTAGATAGATTAAATGACAAGCATACTCATGCAGAATGAATGCATGAATACACTACCAGACAGAACCTGTAGGCCTTTGAATGACAGAAATTTTACTGGAAGTAAAATGTAATTTACTTGGCAAAACATAGAGTTTCACTGTATATTGTTTCCCAGTAAGGCATTTCACTCATAACTAATTCCATCATGTAATGTTAGTCAGTCAGTCATTATCCAACCCACTATATCCTACCACAGGGTCACGGGGGTTTGCTGGAGCCAATCCCAGCTAACACAGGGCACACACACCAAGTACACACTAGGGACAATTTAGGATCGCCAATGCACCTAACCTGCATGTCTTTGGACCGTGGGAGGAAACCAGAGCACCTGGAGGAAATTCACACAGACACGGGGAGAACATGCAAACTCCACGCAGAGAGGACCCAGGAAACGAACCCAGGTCTCCTTACTGCGAGGCAGCAGCGCTACCACTGCGCCACCATGATCATGTGATGTTCCAGATCTTATGATGCTATCCGCAAATAAAGAGTCACTCCAATGATAAATGGCTCAGCATAGACACTTTAATAATGACAGTATGTGCAACACACTTATTCTTGTCAAGAGTGTTTGTCTGTACTGTATCCAGTTCCCTAGGGATGGATGCATCTCACCTGGTCTTTGAATTATAAATGTATTGGTTATTCTAACCTAGAATTACAGTATGAGTTATACATATGTATGAACATAGACACGATACATATGATGTATCAAACTTTTATGCAGAGTCCCAATGCCATTGTCACAAAGGTTCACAACAGTTCAGAGTTCAATTACAGTTCATTGAAGCTTACCTTAGTAACTTGCACCAAAAAGTAGTTCACTGTAGTTTTATGCAAAATGTCGGCAGTCAGAAAATGGTGATTTATCTAACAAGCCCACAAGGGTTATCTTAATGAAGAAATGAACTTCATCAAAAGGAGGAACGGTCATAAATTAGATACCCATTGGTGAAACTGCAGATTTTGGTGTTATGATATAGATAGAAGCTTAGATCTGCTGAGTACAAATATCGCAAACACATGTTGAAAACATTAACAGCTTAGCAAACTCTTCCAGTCAACCTTAAGAGAGATATAAGAACATCAATAGGCACACTTAGCCCATCACCTGCACCGAGTCCTACCAATATTTTTAACGAGAGGGGAATTAACCTAGCCTACACATCCTTGGGATAGGGAAGGGAATTAAATTATCTTGAAAAAAATCACTCACCAATTTAGAATAAAAACATAAAAACTCCACAGAGACATGGACTACACAGGGAATTCAAGCCACTAAATTTGTGTTACAGTAGTACTAACCAGTGCACCAAAATGTCTTTATTGAATTCTGCAAAGATGCATCACCTCTTGATACCTTTCTGCTTGAGTTCCATGGCCTTATATACAAAGCATACAGATTTTTTTTGTCACAGCTGTGCTGAACTCAAATAAATGGCTCCCTTAGTTTGGAGATAGATCTATAACATGGCTTTGTGTCACTCTGGACACAAGTAATGGTACTGTGCTTCCATTTGTTTTACAAAAATGATTTAGTACCATGCTTATGAAATTTAATTTATTTTCGTAAAATTAATTTTGCCTTGAGTCAAATAAATTTTGAACTTTGCAGAAATTATGGTCACATGTGTCATGCCACCATGAGTTTGTGGCTCTTTGCCTGCTCTCTTGGGATTTGGGCAGTAGACACTGCAAACAGTGAGAAATAAAGAAGCAGAAACCAGTATTATTTTAAAAGAAGAGATAAGAGAGGATCTGAAAAACATGCTGGGATCAAATGACAGGTCATTTAAAATCAGAAAAATGACAAAACCAGAACTAGAGGTAAAAATCAAGGTCAGAAGGGGAAACAAGGTCCTAACACAATCGCTGAAGCTCCTTATGGCATCCTCTAACACCAGAAACAAAAGTTTGTTATTGAGAGTTCTTCAATTCTATATGTGGATTTGTCCATTTGTGGTGATGGTACCTATTTCTAGTCCACCATCTTTAAGATTGGTAAGGCGATGATGTAAAATGTCACAACAACATCCGAACACGTGACTAGAAACAGGTACCCTCACCACGGACACCACGGCTGCAGCCATATGAAAACCTCACAAAATAGCAGGGACAAAGCAGAAAAGCATTCAAGATGACCCCACAGTGCCCAGGGCCGGATTAAGGTGGGTGCTATTGATTAGGCCCATTCCTGAAATAGGCCCAAAAGAAAACAGATGAGAATTTTCCAGAAGCTGAACAGGTTTCCTTTGCTATATAACCTCAAAATAATTCTTAGAATGAAATTTGGAGTCGACTTTCAAACGTCTAGACAAAGCGTTACTTATAATACAGTTACTATTGTTATTTGCACTGTGACGTAACTATAACGTTGTTGTGTTTATTGTTAACCGAAGATTTCAAGTTAATGCTATCAATTTTATGTTAAACAGTTTACTTAGTAATTTAGCTGCGTTTTTTGCAATATCTTGGGGATTCTTGTCACTTTATTATTGTTCGTTAAGTGCCACGTAGTAAATTTGAAAGTTTGTTGTACAGTAAAAATCGATGGCTATTTAAATGGTTATCTGTAAAGGTAAAACTAAAAGCCGGCCTGCGGGCCTGGCATGGATTCTGGTCTATTATGAAATTTAAATCGTGGACAAATTTCTACCCTCAAGAGTCTGAACTGAGTCACTTTGACCCAATGTCTCTGGAAATTCATTTTTTCTTACTCTGCTTCGTAAGAGAATTGCGAAATTTTGTGTATTTTATTGTTAGGTTTTCTGCATTAAGTGCACTTTTCAGACAATTGCTATTGAATGCTGATGTTACATAGTTTGATGTTAATCTCGAGTTGTTACAATACTACGTCGTTATTATTAATAAAGTATTTATCTATCTATCTATCTATCTATCTATCTATCTATCTATCTATCTTATTCATGTTCAATAAAGGCTGGCTGGTTGCATCGCAAGCAATTAAGGCTCCTTGGTCAGTCTAAGTGCGCATGTACGATGAGTGTCGATTGCACATGCACCAATGCCGAGAAAAAATAGGCCTTTTTTGCGCTGCAGCATCAGGCCCAATTTCATCTTAATCCGGCCCTGACAGTGCCATCTCTCTAATACTTATAACAATATAAGTATTCAAACTGCAACAAAAATTGATTAAAAGAAATAATACAATTCAGAAATTAAAATACCACAAAGAAAAGAACCAAAATTATGACTCCTTGGCTTCTCACACTTTTCTTTTGACTGGATGTCCAGGAAGCATCAAAGCTTAGCAGCAGCGTGAGGGGGAAAGGGTCAATAGTGATGTGGTTTACTGGTGCATCTGACTTCTTTCTGGGAAACAGAAAAATGTTTAGGTAAATAATAAATGTGGGCAAAAACAAAAATACAGGTTCAAAAAGGACCAGTGCAGAAAAGGGTGAAATGGTAAAAAACAAAGAATCAGGCAAAAGTAATAGCAAAAGAAAAAAGTCCTAGTAGAACAATCCTCAAAATGCAGCATATACAGTAAGGAAACAAGAACTGGACTCGGTTAAAAAGAAGGTAATGAGTGTTTACTTAAATTCATCAGTGACCATGGTTAAAATGAATCTCTGGTTAAAGGTGAATAATTGCATTTGTTAAGCAGCAGCAGCATGAAGAAGGTATGGGTAAAAAAAGGTCAAACACAGAACATAACCATATAAGAGATATAAGCTGCCCAAGATAGTTTGCCTTCATAATTTCAAAAAGACCATTTTACACATGCTGTTTCTTTTCTCTATACTGGTCTCTCTTTTAATGCCTACTCCAAAGGTGAATTCCTGATATACAGTATACTGTAAAACATATTGGTTTCTGGCAGAAAACATCCCATCTCTTTAACTCAGAATCCTTAGTTTCCAACATATTTTCTTCTTTTTGACCCCCCCTCTTTTCTGGTTTTCAGGTTTAGATAGATAGATAGATAGATAGATAGATAGATAGATAGATAGATAGATAGATAGATACTTTATTAATTCCAAGGGGAAATTCACAAGGGCAAGATCTCAACTAAATCAGGGACATAGAAAATTCCTTTTTCTCATGACTCTTCATGGCACAAAGACCCTGCAATATGCTACCTCTCTACTAAATTAGTTGACATATGCCTAAATTAATATCTCATTATATCTACATAAGCTACTCTCAAGGTTTTCAGCTGAAGCTGCAAGAGTTCTTACCATGTCCAACCACAGTGAAAGTGATGGCTTTCGACACTCATGCATGGACACACTTTACTTGAACAATGGAAGCTAATCTTAGGAGCTATCTTGGCGAGGTGGCACAGGTGGTCGCCTAGGACCCTGCACTTTGTGGATCTGCAGTCCTTCTCCATACAGGCATAAAAATGCAAATAAGCACGTGTTTACATGTTCTAATAAAGTGACTCACAAAAATATTATTTCTACTCACGATGAAATAAGAAAAGAGGGAGAGCAGATGCACTGTTCAAAACAATAGGCATGCCCATGCAGCTTTAACTACTTTATGAGTTGCAATCTAAAAGTTATTGCAGAATAATTCAACTAGCTTGGAAAAAATTTAATCAGTGGAAAAATGGCGAGCACAACAAATGATAGGAACAAATTACTGCAGTCTGTGTGACATAAAAAAGAGAAACAGAAGAGCAGATATTAAAGGGTTGAGGGCATGTGGAAGGAACACAGGGTGACTCTGCAAACTGTTTGGGTGCCGGCTATATCTCCCCTTTTAATCGTAGTGGCAAATAACAAACAAAACTGGTGCTTGAGGAGAAAATCTGACATAAAAAGCCTTCTCGGCTTTTTTTAAAGTGGCTTGTATGAGCAGATCACAGTGGCAGAGAACAGTCCTCAGTGACGTCTGGGTGCAAATGACACGGCAACATTTGGGGGGGTTTCTGATTCTTATAGCCCCCAGGCCAGAAGGGGTGGGATTAGTTGCCCTCAAGGGGCATCTTCTCACTGCTCTAGCAGAAACAAAAGACAACACTGTTAGCGACAGCCCCCCTCTTGCCCCAGTGGGGTATTGCACACCTTGGATGAGCCCTGAAAGTGTCCCTATGACACGCATGCATGACAGGGTGTTTTGAAAGATTCATTTAAAAAACCAGGAGGAAATAAGAACAGGACATGGATGGTGATCTCAGCAAGAAGATTGCTAGGTAGACATCCGAAGATATTGAATTAGCAACAACTACGCAGACCAGTTAGGTATCAACTTTCTTCCCCTCTTCACAGCTCTTCGCTGCCACCACTCCACTCAGTAATTCCATTACACTTGTCTCATGACAACCAACCCCCAGCGACATCGATCTCATTCTTGGCACAACTCATCCCTTGGAATGTCATTGGCTACCTAGTATTGCATCTATTACCTTTTTCATATATGACTTTACTCATGTTATTTTATTTATGTTATTTTATCATCATGAAACTGCCAGCCTTCCCTTCCAGCTACAGTATTTTCTTAAATATTTTCAAATATCCATCCACGTCATCAAAGGCTGCCAATTTCTGAAATGACTTTCCAACGAAAGTGTAATGCCTCCAGTCTTTTAAATTAGTTGTACCATCTTTAACAGTAGTTGGTTTGTTTCTTTTTATGTTCCTTTGTATGCACATTGCCACAGTCAAAGCCTTGGTTATTTATCGTTGGTTAATCATTTCTTGGAATAATCATTGTACTCAAGCCTCATTTACTTTCATGTTTTATTTGCTACCCGAATATTTCTTTTCAAAATTGTTTTTCACCATTCTTGAGCTAGTAAGACTAGGCACATGCTAGCTTAGCCATTTTGAGCATTTTCTTTTTTGTCATACTGTAGTCTTTTTTCCATTTACTGTTTTCAAAATTCTTTTAAGGCTTTATTTCCCTTCAGTTATGGCTGCTGGGGAACTTTTGACCAATCAAAACAGAGACATGTTTATTAGAGTTCAATGCTATATCCAGTAACACAGAATGTTTGTAAGAGAAAAAAAAAATCAGACAAATAACAAAGATAATTCTACAAGTCATAGCATATACCAGTTAACAGATTCTAAATGAGAGAAGATTGTTTCGTTCTTTAACAAGGCTGGCAGTTGATGCCTTTTCCATATGATTTGAGCAATGCTCCCCCTTTGCCATAACATTTTGACATTTGTGGTAGAGTTCTTTCTTCTCTAGGTGCTGGAAACAAACTACCAATAATTAGGTTAGCCCCCCTTTTATGCTAGGCCAAAGACATGTGACTAGTGATGTCATTCTTATTGTAACTGACTTTATCAGGTTGAGCCAGGATTTGAACACAAGAAATCTGACAAACAAGAGGAAACCATTCAGTCCGTTAAGATTGCTTGTTTAGCTAAGCTGTTCCAATATTCTAACCAGATACTTTGTAAAAGATTGTTGAGGTTTCTTCTTCCACTACATGACCAAGTAGTTTATTCCAGGTTCCTTCAACTCTTACATGATCTATTGCTTCCTTCCTTAATTGCACACAGTACTCCAGACGTGGTACTGACAGTGCGTAATGTCCCTTGATTTAAATTCAACAGTTTTAGCAATATAATCTGATGGTTTCTTTGCCTTTCTAATTGCTTTTACAAATATCTTAGATGATGAGAATATTTCTTTAAAATAAACTCCTAAATCCTTTACAGGAGTTGCGTCCTGTAAAACAGCACATCTCATTTTGCATTTATAATTAATGTTGCTTTTGCCTATGTGGAGCACGCACTTTGCTACATTGAACTGAAGTTTATATTTGTTTATCCAGTTCTGAATATCATGCAGGTCTTATTGAATTGTTTTTTTCTACCTTGCAATTATCTCCTAACTTTCCAATTATAGTATCAACTGCAAATTTAACAAGTTTACTAGCTATACCGGAAATTGTCATCAACATAAATCGAAAAAACTCCCCCCTTGAGGCCCCCCTTGATGGACTTCACTGATGGTCTCACTCCACATGGAGATTCTCTTCTTATCTGTATTCTTTGTCTCCTGTCGGCTGATCAACCTGAAATCCACTTTTCTAAGGCACCTCTGAAACCCCCAGCTTCTACTTTCAGAATGAATCTTTGGCATGGGACTGCATCCAAGGCTTTTTCAAAGACTAAGTTCATTGTGTCATACGCTTTGTTTTTGTTAGTTTCTCTAGTAGCCTGTTCAAAAAACGCTTAGTGGATTGGTTTGTTAGGATCTTCCTCACATAAAAAATTGCTAAGTTCTTCTGGCTCCCTACAGGGGAGTATCTTTCATGGAATACTTCTGACTCACTTCTGAAAAGATTCTGGAACGTGTCCCACTTTGTCATCCTTGTGCTCCTGACTCTGTCCTTATGGGGTAGTGGATTGAACTGTAAACAGTATTTCAAGTCCCTTTAAGCTTTTACTACTTGTTCTTTTTGTTCATGCCAAGTATTGTCTTTCATTCAACTAATCTTTCTCTGTCAGGCTGGTCACCCAGTTAACAAATAAAGCAGCGTGCCTCCTTTATATCATGTCTGATTAATATGGACTTCCTCTTTCCAGTGGCATAAACCTGCCTTTCTGTCCTTAGACTCCCTTTGTAGATTCTGCTTTGGCAGATGTAGATCTCTAAGGTGATGTTAAAGGCTGAATAGCCAAAAATGAGTGGGTGTTCAGAAGAAAACTATTTCAATCTAGTGAAAAAGCACATTTCCTACTATACATGGCAACAATATTATTTGCTATTTTATTTATTTCTTTAATATTGAGCTCAGCATCTTGGTCCTCCTTAAGCATATTACAAAAATGTGTGAGTTTGGCTAATGCGCTAGTAAACATGGCATATTCCAGCCTGTGCCAATGAAAATGGAAGCACATTCTTACTGCCTCGAGCTAAATAAAATCTTATGGGAGTTTATTCTGGTTGTATACGGAATGAATATGTCAGCATTAATAAACATGCATCTTATAGGTCTTTACCCTTCCTTTCCACTCACTGTAAATGAGCCATTATATACAGTTACGAGTCTAAGGTTTCATGAATGTAAAACAGGGCACCAGATGTAAAACAATCTTGTCTCTTGACATTGTGGTAACAATTCTATCATTTTTGTTTTCTAAATACCCATACAGTTATTTCACAGAACAGGAGTGACATTCTAAAAAAAATAGGAAAGTGCAAGGGATGCTATTTTATAGCTAAAGCTAAATTTCTTAGCCAAGGCAGGGACACTAGTGAAAACTTCACTTAATGGTCAAAAGAGTTAGTTAAATAAATATGAATAAGAAATTGGCACATCGATAAAAAGTATGTGTCCTGCAAATGAGGTCAAAATTGATTGTTAATTTATTATTAATTGGAACGATATAGTTTCTTCCCACAGTCCAAAGACATGCAGGTTAGGTGCATTGGCGATTCCAAATTGGCCCTAGTGTGTGCTTGGTGTGGGTGTGGGTGTGTGTTCTGAGGTGGTTTGGCGCCCTGCCCGGGATTGGGTCCTGCCTTGCGCCCTGTGTTGGCTGGGATTGGCTCCAGCAGCTCCCGTGACCCTGTATTCAGATTCAGCGGGTTGGAAAATGGATGGATGGATGGATGGATGAAACAATATAAATATTGGCTTAAAGGGTTAATTCCAATAAAGACTATGACTACCTGGTATGACATGACTTAACACAATGGCCAAACAACTGCAAACTATCAATCACATATCATGAAAGAAGACAAATGCCTGAAAAATCAATGGTGGCATTCTTGATTCCCTTACAGGTGGAGCAGTGGCTCTCTGGCTAAAGGATCTGTGCTAGTAACTGAAAGGTTGCCACTTTGAATCCCAGCATATATTTATCAGCACACAGTTCCAAGAGAAAGGCTCCTGGGAGAACAAATCAGTCCATAAGCCAGTCTCTTGATATGCAAAAAATTCCTGCCATTACCCTTTATGTATGACAATCTGGATATTCTTCAAGCAGCACCAAACAAGCCATGTTGTGTTAAATCATTGCCTATGAATATGCTGTAAGGTATGAGATTTATAGCATTCTGTGCACATGGAGTGAATCACACCTGTGTTTTTACTTAATATAATTATTGACAACAACAGATTACATTGGTTTCTAATCCTGAAAAGTGACAACAGGAAGTCCATTTAAATTGCGGAAAAAACAAGAAATTCTTCTGTGCAAATACACAGCATTGGCCCTCTTAAAGGCAACTACAATAGAGCCCATACATTATATTTATCCCTTTTGAGGTTTACTATGTTTTTCATGTCAACACACATTATAATACTGTAACAGCTGCGTGGTATGAATTATTATACGGGTGAATTGTCATTTAGATGGTTTCACTGCATTTCCCTACTTTATCGAGGGTGTTGTTGTATTCCACTCTTTCTGAAATGTTGCATATGCATGGGTCATACACAAGTTTTCCCACCAAGTTTTCTTTTATAAATCCTGACTTTTGTTTTGAATGTTGTATATGCACATTTCAGGCCTCTTTTAGGGCGTACATAAATTTTATAAATCTGACCCCTAGTCTAAATCCCAAAATTGAACCTCACCTCAGGCAGCCCAACACCAATCTCAAAAGGTATACTTCAGCATGCACAAGATCAAAATGGGTCTAAGGCTTTAAAAGTAAAAAAAAAAAATCAAAAATTGTTCAAAATGTCCCTTCAGAGAAAAGGATTACTGTAAAACCTTGGACATCAGAACAAAAATGATATTAAGATCCTTAATCTTTCAAAGGAACAACAAAAAGGCAAGAAAAATAAACATCTATATATAAAATTCTTTTCGTGTCTGAAACGGAAATTACGTGTGACCACGCGAAACGGAAATTACATATGACCACAGAACATATTATAATACAGGAACTAATCACTTCATTTGTGGATGCCATTTTTATATCATCTTTATGAATTGTTATTATTTGTACTTTATTGATATTGAAAAGAAGTAAACACAAACATACTGATCTATCCCATAGAAGTGCGCCCCACGTCGCCCTCTCCCAGCCCTCCTCTCTGTAGTCCAGTGCTGAGCAATTCGCCGCCAGGCACGTTCTGAAAGAGGTTTTATTTATTCGTCCATGTGATTGTCGCGGAAACTGCCACATTATAACTTTTTTTCATTGCCAGTACTTGATAGTAGAAGAGATGAGGAAAACAGCTTTGCGTCTTTGTACTTTTTAACTGCGCCGAGCTGTAAACAATGTGAAGACGAGACTGCCTTCAGCAGCGACGGGTCGTGAGAACAAAGTGGACGCTCTGAGGTGCAGAAAGTCGGGCTGCTCTGCCGAGTTGAGAGCTTCGCAGTTTTGGGCGGTGTCCTCTCTTCTCGCACTGTTTGTGACACTTCGAGTGCCCCCGTCAGCTCCTGGGAGAGTGGAAATCATTGCGAATGAGGCGCCATCAAAGCAAAACTCTCTTTGTAAATTGCGCTTCACAACTACTTACTGTCCCTTAAGGTCAGGTCACTAAAATCCCACAACATTCATGGTTGCTTTTGTGATAAATTCTTTTAAGGAGATGGAGGGTTTACATCTAAGAAGATGTATCAACCTCTTCATGTTAAGTTTTTTTGTACTTGGGAATTTTTTTGGACCTTCTGCCCATTAAGCACGGAAGGGCAGCGTTCACATTTCTCAGAATAATTTTTCTCTTAAATCACATGCACATAGTGCAAGGTTGTCAGGCAGAAATTTGCAGGTTTGCATAGAAAATGTAATTTCTATACCACAGCGGTCGTGTAGCACCTTTCACAAGGGATCTGCTACCGAGAGATGATCCAAATACATTTAAGCTGATGTTAGTGCTACTTACCTGTTGTGTTATAGCGCCTTTAAAATTTACTTTACCCGAAAGCACTCCAGTACTGCTCAATGTATCTTTACTTCTTACATGTTAATGTTTTACTGTTTAATAATTTATATACTACATTTTATTTTTTTCCCTTGCACTCAGTGAGCGAAGCCAATGGGTAATCAGCTAGTCATTAATAAAAAAATGGTGTGATTAAAGAGGCCCAACAAAAGAAAACAAACATAGTGTAAAATCCAAATTTAGTGTCATAAAAACCGAGCAAAAAATTAAAAAAACAGAACATCCAACAATATTTACTAATAATCCAAAATCCACAACTCAGAATGTCATTCTGCAAGCCTTGGCTCTACCTCAAATAAATAGGCAGAGTGCAGTCCATCATGTTATGCTCAAGCCTGTGTTCCTATCCTGGCTCCTATTACGAATGCATCTTTTTGATTTCTTTGTGTTCTTTTCACTGTTGTTCATTGTTTTCCGTTATTTTTTGTAATATTGTTTTGTTCATTTGTTATTTGTCTAATTGTGTAATATCTGCTACATTTATTCTATTTAGTTTTTATGCAGTTTCTTTGTATGAGAATTTGCTCTCTTATTTTACTTGTATTTTATGAGTGGTTCCCCAAGAGGCAGGGCCACCTGCCCATCACCACAGACCTATAAAGACTTATGGGAAATGCAGTCCCTCACCATTCATTGTAAATGTGCTTGGTGGTTTTGTAAGTTCTCACTTTGATTCTCTCTTTGTATTCACTGTTTTATGTTACTTCTGCTACTGTTTTAAGGATCTGGATTTCAGGTTTTTGTGTCAAGACTTGTTTGCTGAAGATAGCCTTTTAGGAAATACCATTCTGCCTTGGTTTTGATATTTTTTGAGTATTTTATTATTTTTGCAATTTTCTTTTATAAAGATTCTGGTACTCCCTCTTGTAAGAAATATTTTGAGATATTTAAGGCAGTCTTTTGGAGTATGAATTTTAAAAGCCTGTATTCCACTTTGAGGCCTAGACAGGCCTCCAGCTTCCCAGGTTCCTAGTGTCAGGTTTCCCTGCGGTGAGACCTATTTTTAGAACATTTTTAGTTAGGATTCTTCCCTGTGGGTCTTTTTTGAAGGCCTCACCTTTTTGCTGTTTATGTGCTGCTGAATGTTATGGTGACCCTGCCTCTGTACTCTGTCTTAAGGGAAGAGGGCACATAACTAAACATAAACACAATAAAATGCAAATAAACTAATATAAATCTAAAAATAGTCCTTATACAAAATAATTTTCAAAACATAACACATTCTAGGACTGAATATATTTCCAATAACAAAATATTCAACATAATATACAGTTACCAATTACAATATTCAGTTAAAGAAAACTGTATGTGGTTCACAGACAAAACCCTGACTAAACCAAACCATGACACTCGCAAATCCAAAGGATAGTGAGCCACCTTGGTATAACCCAAAGATTTGGAAAAACCTTTTACAGTGAATTAACAACACTGAACAATTCTGTGAATTCAGGTTAAATATCAAATAATGCCACCAGCTCTAATAATAATAATAATAGTAGGAGAGTAAGTAAGTAGTAGTAAGAAGAATTGCACTACTTATGATTAGAATTGTTCTTTTTTCCAAAAATCAAAACTGAAATTAACTCATTATTTGTACTTTTATGTTATGAAGTGATTATGGTGTGTTCATTACTTCTTTGTATGGTTTAGTAACATTTTCAGACCTGCTTTATCTAATTCAGGGTCATTGGAGCACATACAGTACTATTGCTGGGAACACCTAGTTACTAAACCAATGTGTGATTTAATCATTTTTGATTGCAAAAGATAACAGAAATGCTGTATTGCATAATTTCAATGTTTTTTTTTCATTTAGCTGCCTTCAAAAATTATTTAAATAATTTAATTCAATATCAGAATTTTAACAGTATTTTTCTTAAAACAGAAGCTTTACTCTTTGAACTCAGAAAACCATTTAAGGCTGGTTTATTGTTAACTATCTGCTGTTATGAGGAAGTTTCTTTTTAATTTTTTGCTAGGCTTTCCTTGAGATATGAAAATCATCTAAGTGTCGTCTTTGAGGATTTTGTTCTCAAAAAATTCCATTATGTGGTCATTTTCTGGAATAGAGTCAACATATAGAAGGCGTATTTTATTTAAAGTCTTTCTGGACATCATTTTGTTTTGACTATGGGTGCTGTCATTTTGTGGATTCAGTCATCATGGTGTGGGTCCTGGTTGCCAGGGTTGTCGCCTAAAATGACTTTGGGGGTTATTTGCAGAGGGGTTAGAAGGTTGTCTCGACAGCCATTTTGTATCCGAGATTAGTCACAATTTAACAACTTGGGATTTCTTTTATATTTAGCTACTGGTTCTAGAAACAAACTTTGGTTTTTGACTTAGGCTCATATGTCTCTCATAGCTCTTGACTCTGTTTTACTCCTGATCCTCACTCTACATTTCTTTTAAATGTCTGCCTATGTTGAAGTCAGTGCATCTACCAGATATTCTATCCATTTGATGAAAATAAGAAATAGATAGACAGATAGGTAGGTGCAGTATTCAGCTGCTATGGTTTCCAACACTGTTACACCACAAGACTGATGCGTGAGCCCATTGCTATTCGAACCTGTTTAACTATAACTGGGTGGCAAACTATGAGCGTAACAACATAATTATGTTTGTGGATGATGCCACAATGATTGACCTCATTAACAAAGATGATGAGGTTGGCTACAGGAAGGAAGTTCAGGAACTGTTTATAGGATCCTGTGACAACAATTTTTTCCTGAACATCAAACCAACAAATTTGATTATCATGGACTTTAGGAAAAGCAAAAGCAGTCACAGCCCACTTTACAGAGATCAAAGAGGCTAAAGAAGGTTTGGGTGTAAATTAAATCTTTAGTGAACTTCTATGGATTGAGAACACTCTGATAGGTTGCATGACTGCTTGGAATGGCAACCTGACATTCCAATATCGCAAACTAATTTAGAAAATTGTTCAAATTACTTCCAAAATCATTGGCATAGGTCTCCCTCAACTCCAGATTATTTACTGTCAGAGGAGAGTGCAGTCTATCATCTCAGATGCTAGTCATCCGGGTCATTGATTCTTTTAAGTCCTGCCCTGTGGTAAGAGCTATCAGTGCTTCTTCTGTTGTATTTCCTGTCTTAGAGACAGTTTTTCCACAGGCTATAAAGATACTTAACAATAAGTGATCTGTAATCACTGTATGATACTCAAATATTGTACTGAATCTCTTAATCTGAAATGCTGGTGTTGGTTACAAACATTTTAAACATGATATTTAATTACCTGCATATGATAAATTTTGCATTACTTAATATCTTGTTTCTTCCTAGTTACCTTCCAAGTTCCAAGTTACTTTCATAATTTCTGTCTTCTGTACAGCTTGCCATGTGCTACTACAAGTATGCATATCAACTTCTTGTCTGCCATACCCCACGCCCCCCAAACGCCACCTTCCAGCTGCACCACAAGAATTTCAATAAACTCCTTTTAGGATATTTAACAATAGAAAATCTTCCATCTAGATAGATAGAGAGAGAGATATAAAAAGTTCATCCTTCACTAAAGTAACAATGAACAAATCTACAGAGTAAATCAAAAACCTTTTACATGTAAACCATAATTTTATTTGAATGTAAGTAATTTTTATGAAACCATTTATCCTTTAAGTTTCACCCTTCTCTATTCTAACACCTTGAACACCTTAGTGAGCTTTGCATTTCCATAAAGAAAACGGTACAGGCAACCTCAGTCAAGGCCTCCTGCGGGAGCCTGCTTATGACCTCAGTTTGAACGTACCTGCTTGGGAAGCTATTGATGCTGCATAAAGAAACTGGTTAAAACAGGAAACTAATTTGGCATCCAAGTGTCCCTACATTGCCTCATCTTCCTCTGTGTATATAACTGTTGTAACAGAGGATGTTTAATTGTCACTGACTTTAACATCGAGAACTGAAAAGGCATCTGGCTTTCCTGTTTACCAAGACCATTGCTGCCACATACATAAAGTATGAGACTTAAATAAAACTGAAGATGAATTGGTTTTTATTTTGAGAGGTGCACCCAGGATTATGAAAGGAAGTTGCGGATGTAGAATGCTTTCCTTTTTATGAATCATTGAGTATGTCCTTAGCCACTGGTTACCTCCTTCATGTGTCAGATTGTACAAACATTATTATAATATATGAATGAGATAACTGCATCTAATTTAAATAATTACTGCATGCCATTTTATTATCTTCATGAAAAGTTACGTTACTCAACCGTTAGGTTGTGAAATTACAATTCCCCATCCCTATCAAGAAAATGTTCTTTCATCCTATAACCTCAAACAATACACTTGAGTGAGGAAAGTCACACTTGAAATGTAATCTGTACCTGTTTAAAACAGGTCTGTGTTTTTATATTGTTGATTCAGCTTCTGCAAGTCCCTAAGGTATGATATGGGTCATGTAGCATGAATTATTTCATGTTGCTGAATGCAAAACAGGAAAAGTGCATCTTACTTTCAAATCAGTCTCATATATGATTGCACATTCAGCATGGTCATCCAATATGCAAATGACCAATAAACCCCAAAGAAATAAAAAGTGTCAGGTACAAAAAGAGTCTACTGTGCTGGTAACCCATCTAGGCACAATACCAGGCAGTCCTGAGGATTCACTTTGGGTCCTGCAAGGAAACAAACGAGCCATTGGCAATAAACTAGCTTAGAGAAAAAAAAAAAA
>JANRMT010062819.1:43292068-43328429 GCA_026402145.1 Polypterus bichir lapradei | reverse complement strand
TATATATATATATATATATATATATATACAGGGGGTCCTCAGGTTACGACACAGTTCCGTTCCTACAACAGCGATGTAACCCGAATTTTGTTGTAAGTCGAAAAACACCCCGGCCTAAGTCACTTACCTATCTTAATGCATTTGCAAAATCATAATCTAGAACATAAAAACATAACTAAGCCACAGAAAAAGGAAAAGGACATAAATATACTGTACTGTACACTGTACTGTAGGAACAGAAAAAATGAGTGTAAAAAAAAATCCTTACCATTATTCCTTCTCATGTCTCAATTTTTTTAAGTTTTAATGGGAGTGAGCGTTGTAAACTCGAAACGTTGTATGTCAAGACGTTGTAACCCGAGGACCCCCTGTATATATATACAGTATATACATCAAATTAATATAAAGTTTATCACCACATACTCTGCAGTGTCCTGACAAAGTTACTTCAAAAGCATGTGGTTTTGGGACAGCTGATGAATGCCACTTGATTTTTGTATTTGCAGAACAAGACTCGTGTTTAATTACTTGGCACTCACTCCATTCCACTCAATGTGGCTTTTGGACTACATCAAAGGTATATGCCTTCTATCATGTGCTGTTGTAGATTTTCATTTATGGGATATTAAGGTACAGCCAAGGTTTAAAAGGTGTCCAGTTTTAGAAAGTCTCGGAGTTGCATTACTTCTGTTTGCAGATGAGGTTGACTAGTTGGTCTCATCCAGACTATGATCTCTGTGCACTTGAATGGTTTGCAGCTGAGGATAATACACCTGCAATTCTGAAATCAAGATGCTTTCATGATAATAAAGTGGCTTATTCTCTGCTTGTAAAAGGTGAACAACTCCCCCAAATGGAGAAGTTAAAGTGTTGTCTATAAGCTGGGCAAGAGGGAATTGTGAGATTAATCAGTAAATCTGTACATTGGCACTAGATTTATAGACAGAATATTAAACGGTGGTGGTGGATTGATCCTAAATCCATGGTAAGCCTATGCTGCTGAGATTAGAGATCTTTATTATCACATACACTGCATGAACATAGTGGAAGTCTTTGTGCCACAGTTGCAGTGATGTATAAATACATATAGTTAGTACCGCAAATAAATAAATACTGGAAATAAGATGAGTTAAAAAAGTAACATACAGTACTATTACACATAAAAGAGCAGATGGCTACAGTACACAATGCATGACAAGTAGGATCAGGTTACTGGGAGTTCACTGACGTTATGGTCTGAGGAATGATGCTTTGCCTGAATCCGGGTGGAGTGAGTGATGAGGCTCCGGCAGCACTTCCCAGAAGGCAGAAGTGAAAACAGGGAATGAGTTGGATGGCTGACATATCAGATGATGGATTCAGCTCTCCCCAGACATCTGGTTGAGTAGATGGTATGAAGCTGTGGAGGGTCAGTCCCAATGATTTTAGAAGCTGTATGGTCAGCCCTTTGGAGGAGTTTGTGATCTTGGCAAGTCAAGTTACTAAACCACAACGTGATGCATCTGGTCAGGATAGTATCAATAGTGTAGCTGTAAAAGTTCACAAATCTTTTGGTTCCCACCCTAAAACTCTTTTGCTTTCTAAGGAAAATTAGCCTTTGCTAAACCTTTTTTGACTATGCAGGTGATGCTGACTGACTACAAAAGGCAGTTGTGATCTGTACACCTAGCAACCTGAAGCTTGCATACCGTCGGGTCAGAGGAGTCATTGATGTGGAGTGGACAATGACTGCCTTTGTTCTATCTATAGTCAGTAATGATTTCCTTTGTTTTGTTGACATTCACAGACAGAATCTATGATACAAGTCAACCTATGCACCATCTATGCTCAAGAACTCTGGGTGGTGACTGTCACAGTTCGTCTGTGGGAACAGGTGCACACCTAGTAGATTGTGACCAACTGGGACCAGAGGTGGCCAAGACAGAGTCAATGAAAGGCAGTATTAAAATAATAAGTTGTTTTATTACAACAGTCCTTTAAAAACATTTCAAGAGTAGATATTTATACAGTGAAAAAGAATAAAAGCAAAAATAATCACATTAATCAAAATACTCCACCAGCACTACACAAAAATCAAATGTAAAAGAAAAATCCAAAGAGAAATAAGAAGGCTCGTACACTATTAAAAACAAACACAGTCCAACTGTAAAACTACCTTAAAATAATAATGAAAAATACAGGCTCGGGATGAAAGTAATTACATCTCTAAGGGGAAATGACCAGCTGCTAAAACTCTAAACAGTCAACTAAACACCTCAACAAAATCAAAGCAACAAAGAATCAAACCTTTAAAAGCAATTTTTTCACTTTATAGTGGAAAAAATTCAAATTTACAAACATTTTATAGTGCAAACAGTGAAACTCAAAAATAAAATAAACAAAAACAAACCTGTACTTCCCTGCATCTGTCATAACCGTCTCCCAACTCCATGTACATGCTTGAAGCCCTGGCACTATGTTTAAATGACTTGCCAGTTCTTACATGCATTTTTGTAACCAAGAAGACAACTTGACTTGGACAAATGTCCAGTGATATGCCACAAAGACATCTTTTGGTAAGTGTTGTGCTTATTTTCAGTATATACTTTTTATTGTACAGAAAAAAAACTACTACATACTATAATTAAATGCGCTGATTGACAAGTTAAAATTGTTAGAGTGTGCCTGGTGAAGGGAGCCTCTCCTGCTTGAGACTCACCGCAGAGCGTTACAGCGACCAAAAGAAAGTACACAAGGCCAACTCTCCATGATAGAGTAAGGTGTTGGGAATATGGGAACAGATCACAGTTGAACTGTGGATTCATCAGATGGACAGAATCATCTTGAAGTGGTTTGTAATGTAGTTAACGATATCCTCTGGGAGCTTTCCATGAGACCAGTACCAGGCACAACACACCAGGAAGGGACCACTGCATAGATTTAAAACACATAATTTTATCTTTCAGCTAGCCTGGGAGCAACTAGGAGTTTCTTCAGGAGGAACAGAAGGAATCTGCTTAGGATCAGTCCAGCTCAGTATGTTGCTACTGTTAGACTCACAAAATAAAAAATATGTAAGATAAACAAAGAGAATTAAGTGTATCATCCCACATCTGACCTATCACAATAGAAAATTATTCAATATATTAATTTTTGGACGGATTAGCCTGATATTATGTTATTTTAAGCAGAACCATATGTCTAATCAGTCATTTTTCCTCACTTTGTGACTTTCTTTATATATTATGCATGGGCAATGTGGATGGATGCATACCCCAAGTGGGATGGTTCATGTTCCTTTTCCCGGTCAGGGAGAAAAAATAATGGATGGACAGGGAGATGTTGCCTATGAGGAACAATTCATCCCCCAGTGTGATAGGTGGCAGTGCTCCTCTGCTGTGTTTTCAGTTTGGATACCCACAGGGTTGCATGGCACTTGTAATTCAGGAGGAATTACATCCCTTGAATGCCACTAAGGGACAATGCTGGGAGAAGAACTCCCTTTTTTACTGAGATTCAGGCTTAACCGGAAGTGCTTTCTGGGTGCACTATTGTGGCAGCAACATTAGATGAACCCAAAACTGCATTGCCAAAGATGAGTGGTTCTCTAATAGTGTGCAGGACTCAGCATGGACATTGTGGAAGTAATTACAAACACCTCCCCTCCAATCGCACTTACACTTAGAAAAACTCTGTCTTTTTTGACTTTGGTAAATATGGTAATCTTAGCTCTATCATTCTCTCACATTTTATTTGAGAAGAACAGAAGAAACCCTCTGGGAATGGAATGATCATCAGCATCTTGTTACTGCTATTTGGACTAATTGGAGACTTGAAACACTCAGGTTGTATGAGCCTTTGTATCGCTATATATTTGCTGTTAACCTCTTTAACTTTAGACCCAAGTGCCACAAGGGATGTAAAAACAGAGCTAAAAGCGTTAGCCCTGATTGTTACTTGGGCAACAGTATAGGCATGTCCTGTGTAAGCGTCAGGCCCAAGTGTTACCTGGACAATGATGTAGACACAACTTGTCCTAGCCTTGTGACGCCTCTCATCAGTAGTGATCCTGAAGTGAATCTGTCTTCAGGCAGTGAAATTAAATGGTCAGTGAAACCAAAGTGATTCTGATGAACCTGAAAGTGAATCTCGCATCACTCTCACATGTGCAGTGTGCTGTTCATATAATTATTATTATTCATCATCATTATTTATATTATTATATTTTGTACACTTCTGAGTTTGTACTTTTAGTGTTTTGCATGTTTTACTGTAGAAAGATGAGATTTAACAAAAATGTAATTTTTCAAGCCAAAAAATGCAATACTTTTTATATATGTTTTTTTGAGAGAAAATGTAACCCTAAGAAGGTTAGTGGTTTTGATCCAAGTAAGCATAATTTTAAATAAAAGCTTAAAGACTTCTCTTTGATTGTTGAGAGTTTCCTTGTCTAACCGTGGCTGCTTAAGGAGTCAAGGAGACACCTTTGTGAAACCTTCTATTAGTGATAAACTGAGTTGGAGTAAAGGAGTAAAAGTAAAAACAGCTCCAGTCAGCGAGCAGCCTGCTGTCGGAGGACCCTAGGGTTGAATATAAGGGGCATGATATGGAAGGTGAAACAGAAAATAGGTTACAGGTAATAATTGCGAAGACAGTTTTGAGATTTCTCCCTATATCCCATTGACAAGACCTTAAGAAGTTAGTTGGTACCTTTCATTTTAGGTGATCTGATAATGCAATAAAACGTTAAATACGAAAGAGGCAAAGAGAGAAGTTGCTTTTTATCTCAGTATAAACCAATGGTCAAGAGGGCTCATCAGCGGCTGTACTTTCTGAGGAGGCTGAGGAAGTTTGGTATGTTGACTAAGATCTTTTTACAGCTGCATTGTTGAGAGCATCTTGACCAGCTGCATCACTGTGTGGTATGGCAACACTACTGCTATGGACCGCAAACGCCTGCAGAGATTTGGGTCACCAGGACCCGTCTGCCCTCTCTGCAGAGCATCTACAACTGCAGGGTCTGAAGGAGAACTGCCTCGATCCTCACCCCACCCACCCCCCACCCCCAACACGAACTGTTCACTCTTCTACCCTCAGGCAGGAGGTACACAAGTATGAAATGCAGGACTTCCAGGCTAAAGAACTCTTTTTTTCCCCAAGACCATTAGACTCCTAAATAACTGACTGGAGTTTATAACCATGGGCCACCTCTTTCTATGTACCTCACACAACTGTATTTGACTTGTCCATCACACACCTACCTGCACATTACACTTTATACTTCAATTCTGTTTTTATGCTTTATGCTGCCTCTGTTACTTATTATTTATTTGCTACTTATTGTTTATGTTCATCTTTATACATTGGTTTGTTAACTATTGGCATTTGGTGTGGACAGCAAAGAAAGAATTTAATTGTACAGGGAAACGTGGTTCCTTACTGTGCACATGACAATAAACTTTGAACTTATGGTCTCAGACCAAGACAATAACATATTTTGTTGTTCTGTCTCACATTAGATGTTAATTCCTGAACTCAGAATATTGAGACCCTAAGGATTTAAAAAAAAAACAAAAAAAAAAAAACACTGTAAGCCAATGTTAGCAAACAGCTGGGTGTAAAATAACTGACAATACTAAGAAGTGGTAAGGAGGGTATAAGTGTGTGTGTACTGTGTTCCCATGTCCCAAAGAGAAAAACAGAGGTGAATATGTTGCCTGTTGAAGACAACACCATGAGTTTTTATTTTTTGTTTGCTGGAGTATACTTTTATGATATGAGGAAACCATAGGAATTCTGCCATTCTGGTTAGTATTATCAGATTGCAAATACTGTTTTAAAAGACTTCAGTACTATCAGTTCACAGAACATGAAACACAGCTATTATATATTAAACTTGTCTTGCCTTTTTCTATCATCTTAACCAGCTGGCTTTAATTCATTTTATCAAAACTAAAAAAAGACAGAACAACATTAGCTTACATTCATATTTTAAGTTGTTTATCCCTACTTCTCTTTTCTTTAAATTGCTTTATTGTTTTATGTCAATGTGAACCTAAAGAAAAGGGAATAAAATATTCAAAAATCCCTTCTGGACATGCTTTTAACTTGCCTATGTTTATTTACACAGAGTTACCACAAGGTATTTTCACATTCTCTCGTATAATTATATAATGCTTCTAGTGAGTAAGCCCGCTTTTGAACCTTTCTTTACTGTACTTTTAAACCTTTGAGTCATTGGCCTCATTGCAGTAAGCTTTTTATCAAGACATACTGTCCAATCACAGACGTGTAAAGGCCACTTAAAGTTAAGCTTCCATGTACAACTTTGGATTTAACATCGCCAAAAGGCATGGGTGGGGTTAACTATGGCACAGAAGGGGCTTACACACTTGTTAACATTTCTTCCTGAAAAAATAAACACACATATCCCTGTGCTGATCAAATGGCAGCCTATTTAAGGTACCTGGGGGATGAATTTGTTCAGAATTGGGACCCCCCGTTAGAATTTTATTTGCTTAAGATACATTTTTTAATGTTCATTATTATCATTGATATAAGAAGGGGCCCGAGTTGCCTTGAAAGCTTGCATATTGTAATGTTTTTAGTTAGCCAATAAAAGGTGTCATTTTGCTTGGCTTTTCTCTACATTCATAATGGCTAATACGGTACAACACCCTAGTATCATTGATATTTTGAAAGCATAAGCCTCAAGGAATATAACCATATATGTTGTGGACATGTTGGACCCGGACACCGATAGGCTGACACAAAAAGTTTTCAATCACATGCGTTTATTTACAACTGTCACAATGTGTTTAAATAAATAGTATAATATTTTTGTTGTCTAATTTTAAGTGTGTCATACTCCCATTTTGCAGGTTCAGAGTTTTGTTAGTAAGGTGCCAAAATGCACTACACACCTGCTAAAGGCTGTGTTCCAAAAGGAGACAATATGTGCCACATCATCAAAGTTCTTCTATAAAACACGGCATAGCTCAAGCTCTTTGTTCAAGATTACAGATTGAAACCATGAACAGCTTTAGTCTTGTGCTCATAGTGTTTCAGCTCTGGTGATAATCCCATCCTTTAATTAATGAATCCTGGCAGTTCTTGTTTATTGTTTAGCTCCCTGGCTTTTGATAATGATGTTTCTGAACATTAACATATTAACTCTAAATACAGTTTCTCAAAAACTTACCGGTTCATTTCAACATACTTATATGGTTGCTCACAATGTATATTGCCAGAAGGTAAATTAGAGAGTTCAGGTGGTACAAAAAAACAGGTGGACCTTGTCTATGCTGAGGTCTAGCCATATGTGTCCATTTTAGGACATTGTCATGTTTCACTTCTCCAATCATCAAACATCAGTATTACTCCATATCATGTATCAGTAGTCATTTATAACCTCGTACTTTTTTACTTCTTTAGTCATAAACAACAGCTAACAAAGTAACTAAGTGTGGAATAAGTGGAAGGAGTCGACTAAGTACATCTGCTATAAAGCCTCAACCAGTCTCAAATGAGATTAGAAACAGAATGGATGGAACAATGGAAGGGTTAGCCAAAATGGTATGTCTTTAATGACCTCTTAGGCACAGACATCAGCAGTATATCTGCAGAGAAAGTATCAACCTGTCAAGAGGTTTGCTTACCTCAGCAGTGACATTAATGTCTTTGGCGACTCTTCCTATGAAGTCAGTAGATGGATAGGGAGGGCATGAGAGGTAATAAGGTCGCTGGAAAGGGGTGTGTGGCATTCTCGATATCTCTGCAAAAAGATGAAGGTCTAAGTCTTTAGAGTTCTGGTGCTTCCTGTTTTGCTACATGGCTGTGAGACATAGACACTATCCAGTGACCTGAGACGAAGACTGGACTCTTTTGGTACTGTGTTTCTTCGGAGAATCCTTGGATACCACTGGTTTGACTTTGTGTCGAATGAGCAGTTGCTCATGGAGTCCCAAATGAGGCACATTACCTGCATTGTTAGGGAGCGTCAGTTACGGCACTACGGCCATGTGGTGTGATTCCCCAAAGGTGATCCTCATTATAAGCGGCTGGAATAGGCCAAGGGGACGCCCACGTAACACCTGGCTGCAGCAGATAGAGGGTCATTTCCAGAGGGTAGGACTGGACTGCATGCCTGCCTGGGGGGTTGCCAACCAGGATCCCGAGCGGTTTCATTGTGTGGTGGGTGAAGCAACGCACTGTACCGGTGCATGCTCCTCAGCTTGACCTGACCAGATATGACTAATTTTCATTTCATTATTTCACTACATTTAAATGTTTTGGCCCTTCCCTGATTCTGAATCCTAGCACCACAAAATAGATTAAAAAAAATTTATGCAAGAAAGAAAGAAGGAATCAGTCCTTTTCACTTTTTAATGTTAGAGGATTTCCTTTCCTTAATAATGTTTAATCAGCTAATGAAAAACTGCTTTAGTAGGCTTAATGAAAAGCAATAGCCTTATCGATAATATCCCTTTTCTATTTTCAATTCTTTTTTAAACCTCTGGAAAGAAACAATGCCTTCAGCATTTATTATATTGGACAGACTTTCTTTCTATCTTAGTGAGGAGTCAGATATCTTTCCCAAAAGACAAGGATTGTTATTTACATGTGATGTGTGGCATTACACTGCATCTGACAATCTAATTAACAGAATGAACAGCTGAGAAATAAGGAGTTAATATAAAATATGGAAATGTGTTTTTGTACTGACACATGAGGGGTTTCGGCAACCTTTATTTGAAAACCATTCTGTTGTCCGAATGATTTTGATATTGCAAATATTAGAGTTTCAGTTTAGTAGGGGGTTGAATTATGGTTTGTTAAATTTTACATGATTGTATTAAATGTCGTTTTCCTCAAATAATATCAATAAAATTAAATTAACAAAAGAGTTTCAAGTTAGTGTCTTTAAATAAGTTTAAGTGAGTTTGTGTGTGAGGGTATGTGATGGACTAGGTTTACCCAGGCTCAGATCCTGATATTGCCAGGTATGACTATGGTGTGTAAAAGTAGATTGGTGGATGTTGGATATTTTTATAAATGAACAGTTACAATATTTTCAAATGTCAATTGCTTATTTTTTATTCAAAAGCTTAAAATAATTTCCTTAAAACAAAATGCACCCATAGTACAGTTATTGGGACCATAAAGTTGGAACCCAAATAATGTTTTTAATTATTATTTATTATCCAGACTATGTTATATTTTCTAAATCTGTAAATTACTCCAAATTTGTGTATTAATTTAACATCATTTTAGGGTTAGTGTTGTCACACACGTATGTCTGGGAGGCAGCTAAGGGGATCTAATGGGTATCTTTACATGCCAGACCAAGGGATGGCAGTGCTCACTGACAATTTCTCTCTTTCCTCTGCAGACCAGCTGAAGGAAATCCCATCTGGGTGTAGAGACACCACTTCTGGTTCCAGCCAGTCTGATGTCACTTCCTCTTCCAGCCAGTCTGATGTCACTTCCTCCGGCTCACCTAAATAACATTTCATTTTCATTTTGTTTCTTAATTCTGTTTTGGATTCCAGTCTGTAAAGGCCTGTTTTTGTTCCAAGTATACTGGGTGGCTAACCCAAACCTTTTTCTGTCTTTTGTGTTCTCTTTTTTCACCACAGTGTGCTTCTACATACTAAATGCTTACTCTATGCGGTGTCACACACGTGCGAATATGAGGAAGCTGAGTGGACCAAAAGAAGGTAATTCCACGCTAGGCCAGGGGGTGGCCGGTGCGCTAAACCTTCTTGTTTTCTCTGCAAACCAAATATGGGAAAACCTGCCTGATTTCTCTTTGAAGGCATCACTTCCAAGTTTGGGTGCCCCAAAAGATGTCACTTCCGGTTCTGGTGCCATCTTGAAACATCACTTCCAGTCCCAGAATCCAACATGACATCACTTCCAGGACTTGGTCTATAAAGACACCATTTTGTCTTTAGAAATCAGTTCATACTGAGAACTCGAACTGTGCATATCAGTGTGACTACTAAAAAACCTTTTGCAGCCAGGTACAATATACGGGTGGCGGCCCCAAACCTTTTTGTGTGTCCGAGGCTGATTTTATTCACAGCAGTTATCTTTTGTTTTCCTCATATGGAAAACATGATGAGCAGTAGGGTGTCGCACCTACGTTCCCAAAATAAAACAGTGATTTTTTCTATTATACCATTATACCGTTATATCATGTGAAATCTATGCATGGGAACACAAGAAAAGTTTTGACGAGAACAGTCTCACATAGTTCATTAATCCCAAATATCTACTTACCTGAACCAAAGAGGTTTAAAGCTCAATGGTGTTCAAACCAGTAGCTAATGGCTAAATGAAACTCCCACAACTGGGAGTGAACCCTTTACTACTGTACCCCTTTTAACATGTCCATAGATGAATAACAAAGCAAAATGCTTTGAATGCTTAACCCAGGGTCCTCAATCATGGTCCTGGAGGGCCGCAGTGGCTGCAGTTTTTTGCTCCAACCCAATTGCTTAATAAGAAGCCCTTATTGCTCAAATAAAACTTCTGCATCACTTTAGTGGTCTCGCTCATTAAGATTTTGAACCCTTATTGCTTACTTTAGTCTTAAACAGCTGTATTCTTGTTTTGTAATTGCTCCTAATTAGCAATAACATGTAAATGACAAAAGAGACCAGCATTTCTCCATTTATCCATTTTAGCCTTCAAATCATTTGGATGATATCCTTAGAAAGGGAAGAAAATCTAGAATAGGAGAATTACCTGAGCACTAACAAGCCATGAAATTAAATTATTGGCAAAAATTGCTTTCTAATTAAGCAACTGGGTTAGAACAAAAACCTGCAGCCACTGCAGACCTCCAGGACTGTGATTGAGGACCCCTGGCTTAACCCTTAAACCGCCACCACCAGCTATAGTCAATTCCCAATGTAATTTGCCAGCATGCCGGAGCTGATCAGTCAGTGCCTTACATTCGTTGAGCAGCCACCTCCCACTGCCACCCCCTAGCGAATCAGCATCACTGTCCTTGAGATTTTAGCCACCACACTAGACTAGCCTACAGGCATCAGCATTGGCCTCTGTGTGCTTGCGTGCAGCCAGTTCAAGCACAGTTGGCTCAGTGAATTAATGCATTTCATCAATGGTGTCATTTGCACCTTGTACAGTACATATAATAATAGATTGTTGCCGTAGTTTTTTTTATAGTTTTTACAGTTCATTTGGCAGTGTGTAAAAGGATCAGTGTTACAGTAATTGTGATGCTCTTTGCAAGAAAAAAAATGTGTTCCATTAAAATTTCACTTTTTCTTGGTGAATTATGACATTTCATTAAGAAGTGCAGCAAAAATTTATTTGGTGTCCAGGGGTACATTATACCCAGCATCCCCCCCAAGTATGTGGCGGTTTAAGGGTTAAGTCAACAGAATTTCCCCCTGAAGGTTGAGATTTCCAATTCTTTTTTTGTGTGGATGTGTCACACGTACAATTTTGCCTTGAAAACCCCAGAGGTGGTGTTAATTGGTAAAACACATTATTAGATTAATTTCTACTTGCTGAAAAACTGGTTTGTACTTGAGTGTGTGGAAACTCAGAATAACTAAATATTCTTAAAGATAGACAGAGGTGTAAAATGCTTCCTTTCCATATATTTATACACCTGCTGTCAGAACAAGTCACCTTCTTAAATCAGCAGCCCTTCAATTAGACTGCATCTAATAACACACATCCCTGCACAGTTTTATTAATCCAAAAACCATCAGTAACAAAGTGGTGACCAAGCATGCATCTAAAAGTAGAAATGCTGATAATTTTATATTCAGCCTGAAATTCTTCATTACTGCTTTGGAGGAGCTCCAAGTATTCAATGGTGGTATGATCTGGACACGCTAAGTAGAATTTGGTAAAGAGAAATTTATTTCCGCAGAAAGGAAAATATATATGCTATTAACTACATAAATTGCAGTGGCTATACCTCAAATTTAGAGTAGAATGGCTTTGAGGTGAAAAAGAACAAGACACAATAACATGGAAAGAATGTTCAGACAACACACACAGCACAAATTGAACTGTATACTTCAGGTCCGGTAGCTACGCCAACTGCTGTGTAGGCAAGTGTTTGCTGTTCAGTGCAAGCGAAGCAAACAATTTAAAAAAGGATTTATTACGTGCATACCTGTCCTTTCTACACCAGGGTCCTGCTCTTCTTTGAAACAGGACCGTCATACTGCTCCTTGGTGAATTTTTCATCTTTCCTTAATGTTGGGAGAAATTCAAGATGCAGTGTAATGTCTTGTGAATGACATCTTCCTGATATTGAACTCCTGTCTTTTTATTTTTAAATTACTGTGACTACCTTTAAGGGGGGAAATGGTACTGAAGGTTTGTGTGCTTCTTCACAGACATGTACTATAAAAAGCTTGAACCAGCAGTACAACAAGTGGTCCTCATTTTAATATGGGTGATTGCCTTCAAGTCCCATCACTATACTGAAACGTTTTGGTTGTACACACACCCAAGGAAACTGTGAACACTGCAGGCCCATTTGGTCCAGCTCTTTGGCCAGACACAGGCTTGAAGTTTTCAGCACAAAGATAATTTCACATACTTTGAGAACCAATATTTTTTAAGGCAAGTAATTATGCTGAGCAAATGATAGAGGACTCTAAACAAATGAGGGTTGTTGTAAACATTTAAATTATAAGTTACATTACTGGTTGAATCTTTTTACTTATTTTGCACAACATCTGGTGGGGCTGCGCCCCTTTGATCCTTAATGAAAAAGCATCACTGCTAAAACAAACTAAAGAAACAAATGAAACAAAGTGGCAATTCTGTCTGTCAGTCAGTCAATGTTCATATTCAAGCTGATTTTCTAACCCACTTAGCCCTGAACAGGCTTAAGGGGGAATGCTCAGACTATCCCAGCTAGCGTAGGGTGCGAGGCAGGAACAAACCCTCGACAGGGTGCCAGAATGTCAAGGAATACTAATTATTGAATTAGCAAATTAGTAGAAGCAGAAAAAAAACAAGATGTTACTCAATCTCTCCTTTGCATAGAAAAAATGTGTATCCTTTTTGCAAAATGACTTTAATTGAATTAAACAAATTTAATTAGTTACTGGGCGAATAAGAAAGGCTTATCATTAATGGGTCACCAAAGTCAGGGAGTGCTATTGAGATGCCCAAAGAAGTTTCTGCACATCCCCCTTGCCAAAGGCATCTATTTTAATTAAAACAAGAAACAAAATAAATTTAAGGTTTGTTTATTTTTCTTCACTGTTAATATTTATTGACTGGCTACACTCCATAATATTTATTGATTAGATTCAAACTTAGAGACATATTTTTAAAATGCAGTATAGAAAACATGAAATGGCTGAACCAATCCAGCCTGAATAATTTAATCAGTTTATTATAAAGGCTTGTCCTTTATACTAGTTAATCCCACCTTTCGGCTAAAGTTTTCAATTCCCCTTTTCTAGTTTAGTTCTTTTGCACCATTGAACTCCAATCTTTTATCCAATTTGACAAACACATTATTTTACTGTTTTATCAACAGAACACCACTTCTGGTTTTGGTCACTGCTGTAATCACTGACTTTTTGATCCCCAGTTCACCTCTACCATGGGGAAACTTCAAAGTAGGAAAGAGACCACCCTTGATTGAGGAGACTGGTTTCAGACTGGTTGCTGTTTTTATGTTTAAGTCCAATTATGTCTACCTAGCATGTTTCAACCTCCTGCACAAACTTTGTATCTTTCCCAATCAGACAAATTACATTCTATGCCCCAAGCCCCTATTGGATTTGTTCCACTTTTACCTGTTGTCATCTGGTATTTCCCCCAACTCTCATCATCCTTTACCTTGTAGGTAGTAAGCCCACATGTCAGCTCCATGCGGCTTTTTAGACTCAGTCCAATCAGGCTAGCTACTGTAGATCAGGGCCCTCATATATAACATTTGTTTATGCTCAGAAACAGACATAAGCCTTTTCTTACACAAAAGTTGAGATTTATAAAATGCAAAATTGCCGTGAATATTGGCTTAATGCTACAGCAGCTTTTGGCAATTTGTAATTCCTACACACACTTTTTTAGTGTTGGCACCTTAGCGACTTGAAATGAACAAAAAATCTCATCTCATTGCACATTTCAGTGATGTTCTTGAACTAAGCATGTCACAGTTTCCTCTCATTACAGCTGTTTTCAAACTTGGTACTAACGTTAAGCAATTGCAAAAAAAGACACTCTAATAATTTGTTGGACCCCCTTAAGCTTTGATTACAGCACACGTTTGCTGTGGTATCATTTCAGTTTTCACAATTATTTCCATCCAGAGTTGCCTTAATTTTTTGCCAAGATCTTGTATTGATGATGGGATAGTCAAACTGCTGTGCAAATTTTTCTCCAAGATTCTCAATGGGGTTAAGGTCTGGACTCTAAGGTGGTCAATCCATGTGTGAAATTGATGTGTCATGCTCCAGAACCACTCTTTCATCTTGGAATATTCCCCTTGACATCAGGGAAGGTAAAATCCATTAATAGAAAAACCTGGTCATTCAGTATATTCAGGTAGTCAGCTGACTTTTTTGGACATTGCTGAACCTAGACCTCACCAACTGAAGCAACCCCAGATAGATAGATAGATAGATAGATAGATAGATAGATACTTTATTAATCCCATGGGGAAATTCACATATTTCAGCAGCAGCATACTGATAAAAAAACAATATTAAATTAAAGAGTGATAAAAATGCAGACAAAATGTAAAAACAGACAATAACTTTGTATAATGTTAACGTTTACCCTCCCGGGTGGAACTGAAGAGTCGCATAGTGTGGGGGAGGAACGATCTCAATCAGTCTGTCAGTGGAGCAGGATGGTGACAGCAGTCTGTCGCTGAAGCTGCTCCTCTGCCTGGAGATGATACTGTTCAGTGGATGCAGTGGATTCTCCTTGATTGACAGGAGCCTGCTCAGCGCCCGTAGCTCTGCCATGGATGTTAAACTGTCCAGCTCCATGCCTACAACAGAGCCTGCCTTCCTCATCAGTTTGTCAAGGCGTCCATATATGGTCCATAAATGATAGAGAAGAGGAAAACAAAAACTCTAGATGACGATATTCCAAAAGAGGAAAAATCCTCGTGGATTGGTTAGATGATGTCACAGTTTTCATGAGTTAGGTCAACTGGTTGCTCTCCTCTCGCTATAATTGTTGTAATATGTAATCTATTTTTTGGAACCTCTAATACTCATTTTTGTGTGCATATAATCCATTTTTGTATTTTTAAATTACCTAAATATGGCATCATCATTTTCTGTTCCACCATTTTCTGGGCCGTTTTTGCATGGCTGTGACCATATTGTTGATCTCCTCAGTCTGTCAGTGGAGCAGGACAGTGACAAAAGTCTGTCACTGAAGCTACTCCTCTGCCTGGAGATGACACTGTTAAGTGGATGCAGTGGATTCTTCATAATTGACAGGAGTTTGCTTAATGCCAGTCGCTCTGCTACAGATGTTAAACTGTCCAACTTTACTCCTACAATAGAGCTTGCCTTCTTAACAAGTTTGTCAGGCGTAAGACATTCTTCTTCTTTATGCTGCCTCCCCAGCACACCACCGCATAGAAGAGGGCGCTCGCCACAACCGTCTGATTGAACATCTGCAGCATCTTATTGCAGATGTTGAAGGACATCAGCCTTCTAAGGAAGTACAGATCATAATACCGCCCCCATATGTTTGTACGGTAGGCACTAGACATGATGGTTCATCACTTCATCAACCTCTCTTCTTACCTTAATGCAGCCATTACTCTGGAACAGGGTAAATCTGGACTCATCAGTTAACATGACCTTTTTCCATTGCTCCAGCATCCAATTTTTATGCTCCCTAACAAAATGGAATCTTTTTTTCCGATTAGCCTCACTGATGAGTGGTTTTCTTAAGGCTACACAGCTGTTTAGTCCCAATACCTTGAGTACTCTTTACATTGTGTACGTGAAAATTATCTTACTTTCACTACTAAACATAGCCATTATGTCTACTGTTGAATTTTTGCAGATTGATTTCACCACACGTTTAAGTGATCTATGATCACGATTATTCAGGATTTTATTCTGACCACATTTCTTCTTCAAAGATAATGGTTCACCACTATTCTTCCAGATTTTAATAATATGTTGGACAGTTCTTAACCCAATGTTAGTAGTTTCAGCAATCTCTTTACTTGTTTTCTTTGATTGATGCCGGCCAATAATTTCACTCTTCTAGAACAGCATAACATCTTTCCCACAGAATATATCTTCCAACATGATTGTTGAAGAAATGAGAAGCTACTCACTGCATCAGTTAAGATTAAATAACTTGTTTCCCACTGAAACATCCTTCTAAATAAAAACGGTCGGGATTGTCCTTCCGTCCCGTGACTGCTACGCAGGCGCGGAGTTTCACACACGCCCTGTCCATTTTGCAATGTATGATGGGATTTGTAGTTTCGTTTTTCCAGGTAAAAGATGATTTTCTACTCCAGACTCTGCGATATCTTCTTCTTCTTTCTTACTATATAAAAGCGGTTGGGATTGTCCTTCCGTCCCGTGAGTGGAAAGCGTAGCGGTATTCCGCTTATCACAGACTTACTACTTGCAGCTTGCGGTACGAAGCGACATGATGTGAGCAGAGTTCTGGTGCTCCCATCGTTCCCTTGCTTTTGTGCGCGATGCGCTGGGAAAATAGAAAAAATTATGTCTCTGGAAATAATTAATGTTGATGGAGTACAAATGCCTCACCGCGTAGTAAATATCAGGGGGGTTCAAAAGGGCGACCTCAATATAGGAAAAAAGTTTAAATTTCATCACAAAAATAACAGAAACTATGAGTAGCCTAGTATGTATTATTCATTGCAGTATTAATCCAATGGAAGACTCTTACCTATTTGCTTAGGTAATCTAGGTGGTGACTTTTTTTTTTGGCCAAGCAGAGTATTTTGTCTATACAAAGGGTGTGCTGTACACTGTACAACAAAACTAGAAATGGTAGTGTTATTATGAAGTCAGCCATCACCCACAGCATGACTCTGATGTCTTTTTTCGAATCGTGTTATGTGATATCACCTACTGTTGAATTCTGCTCTGTACTTGTAATATTTCTATTATGTTGTACCAGTAACAGCACACTGCACAATAACGTGGAATGAATACACTTGACTTGAGCATTCATAGTTTTCATCGTCTTTCTCTGTATGTTTAGCATTCGTTTGCTCAGAGGTTGACACGCTTGCTACTTTCTGAGCAGCTCTTCTTTTCTCCACCCACTTCTTCTCTTCTTTTCTCGACATCTTTTCACGTTAAAACTTATTAAGTCAGTATTTGTGTTGCAATTACTTAGTACGTTTTCTTAAATTGTTTCACTTAAGCTGGCACTTAAGTCTTCAATCTGCCTCAAGAATGATTTAAGATATGAAGAGGTAGGAGAAGTGATGGCGAAGGTGGTAGGGATGAGAACGATGCCTGTACACATGAGCTGCACGGCTGCCCTGCTGGCCGCTGCCAAGAATTGATTCTACAATAAAATAAAATAAAAAGAGGAATAACCTTGGAGGTCTATCATCACTCTGAAAGCGGATAGTAGACGTCACGTAGTATATGTTTACCAAATTTCAGGTCAATAGGTCAAACGGTTTGCAAGCTACAGGTGATTCAAAATCCTGGACAGACAAACGGACAACCACAGTAGCGTATTATATATAAAGATTGAGGATTACTTGTGTTTTGTTCTGTGTATTGTATTGTATTGTATTTACGCTCTTTTTTTGACACCCACTGTATGCCCAATGTGCTTGGAAAGGGGTCTCTCTTTAACTGCCTTTCCCAAGGTTTCTTCCATTTTTTTTCCCTACAAGGATGTTTTTGGGAGTTTTTCCTTGTCTTCTTAGAGAGTCAAGGCTGTCAAAAGGCAGAGCCTGTTAAAGCCCATTGCGGCACTTATGTGATTTTGGACTATACAAAAATAATTTGTATTGTATTTTTTCCCCCACTAGTATTTGATAAAATAAAGAAATTGTGTGTTTAGCCAGGACACCTTGAAATAACGTTGGTCAGACACATTTGAGCGTCAAATATTAGTTATATATCAATTGAATGAAGGTGCTTCCTGTTTACAAAAGGAAACATATTCTGTGATAGTGCCTTTAGCACAATATGTATGCAGCCAATTGTGCCAATTAAATTAGGAAAATCAGAAATTGAAGCAAATTGCCTTTTGATCTCAGCCTGATCACCCTGACCATAATGAAATTGGATGTATCTGGTTAACATCATAATTATACAATTCTATACAGATGACATAACATAGCTCAAGAACGACTGTAGGATTTCTGACCGGTTTGCCCGTTCATGCTGAAAAGCACTGTCACCAAATACCCTAGGGTTATTTAAACCTGTAACGGAACAGGGATTGCATGATTTCTGCGTGATGGTCTCTGTAATTTAGGTTCCAATTATGCACACAACTCCAGGAGGATGCCCATAGGCTGAGTCTAAAGCGCTCCTTGTGTAGCCTGACACACTGCTGTACAGCCTCACAAAGGTTTGACGCATTGTGATGGTTTGTGCAGTACCTCATGAATAGCACAGAAACATGGACTGCCTCTGCTTCCTAAGAGAGACCAAGATGAGAGGACGATTGACCCAGACATTGTCCCTCAGGACATCAACACAATTGCAATTTAACAATGTTGTATGGCAAAGGTAAATAGAAATGAATGAACTGACATTTACTTGGCAAAATGATTTTATTATTTTTTTTGCTTTGACCTCTCAGCTGCTGTCACTTGCTTCCACTCTTGTTCTTTTCTTTCATTTGTGATTCCCACTGAGAGACCAGAAAAAAAGAATGTTTTTGCTGTTTCCATTTCAGGCAGTAATACTTTGAGCTCATATTCACTGAAGTTTTGTCACTCAGGAACATTGCCAAATTTATATGATAATGAGATCATGAATATTCAAATAAGGTTACTGGAGGGGTAGTGGCTAAAAGCATGTAGTTTTAAGTTGATTTTAGCTTTTTGAAGGAACTGGGCTTGACATGAGGCGTACGTATGGTTTTATGAATACGATTTTCAGATTTTTATTGTACATGCATCATTTTTGTCTTTCGAGCGGATGCAAAATTTTAGTATGGAATCAAAGCAAAGTTTTATACATGATGCTCCAGGTCATCTGGATACAAGGTCATGTGGTAAGTAAAAAAAAAAGTAATGAGAAAATTATGGTCAGCGACAGATGTCAGGAGTCAAGTAAAGAAAGAGTGTACCCCCCTTTGAACTCAACATCAGTAGTCTGCTGTGGTCATTTTTACATTGCAATAAGTCACACCATTATTTAACATTATATCATACCAGATGATATCTGTATATTGGGAAAGCTTTGCTTTTATCCTCCCTTGATAATTTTGCCCTGCTGTGTCAAGCTGCAACTTTGTAATAAATTAAATCATTGTTGTTTTTTAAGAGCAGGACAGTTTGAAAATATTGATTTTTCCATTCATTCAATAATTATTCATCTTTTTTTTCTATCCTTGGGCCTTTATATATCTCCAGTTTTCCCAAGCCACTTAATTCCTGCGTTTTTATCTCCTGATTTGGAATACTTGAAGTTAAAGAATTTATTTTTCATATAGCTGAATTGGAGGTGTATGTACGTGTGTGTGTGTTTTTACTGCATTGCCTAAAAACGTAATAAGCAGATTCTCTGAATGATTAATACAAATGTCTTATATAAAGTATGCCCAGTTCTTCGTTCTATTTTCCTCTAAGACATCATACTTTACCCATTAGCATTATCATTTACTTTACTTTGGGTGGCACAGTGGGTAGCACTGCTGCCTCGCAGTTAGGAGACCACAGTTAGGTTCACTTCCCGGGTCCTCCCTGCGTGGAGTTTGCATGTTCTCCCCGTATCTGTGTGGGTTTCCTCTGGGTGCTGCGGTTTCCTCCCACAGTCCAAAGACATGCAGGTTAGGTGCATTGGCGATTCTAAATTGTCTCTAGTGTATGCTTGGTGTGTGGTGGTGTGTGTGCACCCTGCGGTGGGCTGGTGCCTTGCCTGGGGTTTGTTTCCTGCCTTGCACCCTGTGTTGGCTGGGATTGGCTCCAGCGAACCCCCGTGACCCTGTAGTTTGGATATAGCAAGTTGGATAATGGATGGATTTACTGTACTTTACTGAATTTAACTTATTCCTGCCTTACTATCCCATGCTGTTGGGATAGGCTCAAGCATTTACTGAACAAAAGTAAAACTTGACCCTCAGAAGTTTTTTTATATAAATATCCTAAATATAACTTTTGATTTATTACTCCTGATTTAAATAATTATATGAGCTTACACTGTGCCCATTTAAATGTTGTTTTTTTTTTTTCTTTTTACTATATTCTTATTGTAGAACTGTGTCAGTGTACTGAGTTTACGTTCTGAGAAGAATGGTCTACAAAAAGAAACCAAACTCACTATAGGGTATTAGGTACTTATTAGCTGTGGTGTTATGTCTCTGACACAGAAACATCATTAGCGGAGTATGTAAAGGTTTCTAGGAATGAGAATGTGGCAGAACCTCAGAGAAGAATGCACTGGTTTATGTTACATGAGGTCCTTCCACCTCTATTTGCTCAATGTCAATTAAATCAGTTTTATCTTTAACCCATATAATATACACACACCCATATGCCTACTGCATATTCATTTTTTTCACTTTTATATTTTGTGAAAGGAAAAGGGCTGAAAATAGAATGAAAAATGTAGAAACTGCCATATTCCTCATTTATTCAAAAGTTTGAATAGAGCATTATTGCTGCTTCAAATGATTGTAGACATCCAACATTGGATTGAGGTTTGCTTTTATAGGGTGTGATGGACGGCCGGCAACTCAACCCAGCCGACACATCCAGGATGCTAGATGGCGTCTTCCCTGCAGCCTAGAGGTGCCCCGGATTTCCTGCTGGGTGCTGTTGGTGCTGCTGTGTGACGCTGCAGGGAGACGTGGGGATTTTTATTTCCCCACTTCCGGGCTGAAGAAAAATGTATATCTCCATCTGACCAGGAATTGCTGACAAGTCACATGAACAGAAAAGGAAAAGCACTTCCGGGTCAAGGACTATATAAAGGACTATGGGAGAACCAGCAAGTCGAGCCGGAGTTGGGAGGGAGTGCGATGGAGCTGCTGGGAGGAGAGGAGGAGAATTGTGGTGTATTTGTGATTATTGATTTATTGTTTATGGTGGTGGAGGTACTTTGGGGCACTTTGGAAGAGAAAATTATATTACTTCTTAGTGCTTTTAAACCTATGTCTGCATCGATCTGTTGGGTTTCACAGGGCAGCAGCGCCCTCAAGCATCCACCCATTGACGAGTGCTACTAGGGTGTGTTCTTTAATGCTAGTGTTGTAGTGGTCTGGTGCTGCTAAGATTCACACCATCAATGAGACGGAGATTTATTTATTTTTTTGATGGAGATTCCAGGTCCACACCCAGCCTTGGTCTGGCCCACACACACTCACAAGCAGAGACACAAAACCAATGAATGAATAAATAATATATTAAATGAAAACCCAATACACAACAACGGCAATCAGACAAACCTCCCTTTTACCCTATGGCGATACAGTTGTAGCATAACAATGAACCACAACAATAAACACTCACGAGAACGTCCTTGTACAGTCCAGTATGGCAAAAGCAGGTGAAATGGTATGGTGTGATGATAAGAATCCCAAGAACAGCTTCCGTAGAAAATGAGTGAAACAGCCCTACTGGTAGTCCTGAGTGGCAAGGGGTGTGATTTCCAGGAGCACTCGTTTTGAAGTGGTGAATCCACCACTATACACACAACAGGAAGGCACAAGACAGTCCATTCATCCTAACAGGAAATGATCCAGGGCACAATTGACTTTTATGGACGACACGTTGGACAGGATACACAAAAACACCACTCCCCTTTTTCTCCACCAGATCTCCCTTTTCAGCTTTCCCACTGGCCTTTATCCTCCCCAACAGCCCCTACTTCTGTTGCGGTGTGGTTCTTCATTTTCATATCATTTATGAAAGTATCCCAATCCACACTAAAATGACTGAAAATATGACATAAACCTTCACCTAAACTTGGTAAGCACAAATCAAAAAATTCTTGAAGGGATGGTAATCACACCACCCAGGAGATTTATCATAAAACTGTACTGACCAGTAAATAATTAAACTTTTGGCATGTATGCAGCATTCATACTGTAAAATGTCCAATTTAGATGCATATGAGTAAGCAACACAAAAAGCTCCATGGAAGGCAACCTGTCTATGCCCATTATGTTGGAATGTGAGTTTTTTCTGTGAAGGGTGACCAGTCAGGGAATGAAATGTAATGAGCATGATCTAATTAGCAGTAGTACATAACTCCATTTTATTCTTCAAAAAAAAAAATCACCACACATACCTTCATACTCCTGGTTTCAGTGACACTCTTCCATCTGAACATCTTCTTGTGAAATAGGACATTGTTCTCCCAACAGGGACTTTTGAATTAGAAATTTAAATACTGTGATATTCTCAGCTCTGCTTAATCCCTGTCTAGTTTGTTCGCAGCATTTGGCCCACTCTTTTCAAAGCTGACTCACATGTTTACGGTGCCATATTAGTTCTTGACTAGAGGAACATCTGTTTATCTAGGGAGAGGACAAGCAGCAAATTTAGACTTCTGCTGAAAGGCTACTTGTTGTGCCAGTCCCCAGTACACAAAGTGGCTCAGCTCAACTACAGCACAGACTCTCTCTACCAGATTTTTCATTCCATCCAATCTCTTCGTATTGTCTGCTGACACACTTGCTTATAAGCAACTGCAAAGATTTTTCTAAAAAAGGACCTGGAGATGTGCACATTTTTGAGAAGCTGGAGCCAAAAGAGTTTTCTACAATTATGGAAAAATACTATCAAAAACTAAATTTAAAAGATTACACCACAAACAAAGTCAAAACTAGCATTGTCAGGTGTCATTATTGAAATTATGAGAATATTACTAGAATCAAAATGAGGTGTAATGAACCAAACTGAGGAGTGGGAAGCTGTAGATCATTAATCAAAATACCTAACACTATGAATTCAAGACTAACACTGTTCAAGGTTTAAATCCCTAATCTCAGTCAGAGAGGTGAACCCTTGCACTGAGTTTTATAGCAGAACCTTTGTGATGTAATGCATAGTGCCTCTTGGGATGCATTCCTAGCAACTCATCAACAAAGTGGAGGTGTTACACACCTACAATTAAATGCAAATATTGTGTTTCTCAAGCTAAAAGAATAATTCAGTCCACATATGATAGTGTTCCTTGAACGGAGAGCTTAAAAAATAGTCACCACAAATGAACAGAAAAAATGCATCTAAGACAATTTGTTTATTCAGTGAGATTCTAAACACTACTTACCCTTCCACTGTTCTTTAATGGCTTCCCTATAAGTTTCACTTGTGCCAGATCATCTTCATTTCAGAAGGCCGGGAAAAACAATTCAGATATTCAGTAAATTGTTTATATAAGAACACATTACATTCTCACAACTCACCTATTCAGATTCTGTGATATGAGGCTGAACAAGAGGCCAGTCCTCTGTTTTGCTGACTCAAACTGGGCCAATTGTGTTTCCCCCAAAGTCCCCTGAGAAAAACCCCCACCAACAAAGGGAGAATATGCAGGCTCCACACAGACACAACTATTCTATCCTCAGACACATAAGACAAGATTTAAATTGGAAGTGACTGGAAGAGAAGACACAGTTTTAAATTCTGATAGTTCATGATCCTTATCAAAACAGAAAATGCAATGCTTAATCGTAGTCAATCATTCAGGTCCCAAAATTCTTTTAATTGGAGATCAAAATGAAGAAAGCACCCACCAATAAATTGAGTTTTTAAGTGGCTGGGTGTTGTGTTTTGTCCAGAATTCATTCCCTCACTTATGTTTATTTTTTCTCTTTTTGGTTAATTCTGTTATGTTTTAATTATTATTTTCATGTTGTTTTTTGTTTTTATGTAGTTTTAATACTTATATTTATTGTTTAGCATTTATGTATTGTATATTTATGCTATTTGCTTGTGTTTCTTGTTTTCTGTGGATGGATCTTTCCAAGAGGTGGGGCCACCAGTACATCACTGCTGAGGGACCACCCTTAGAACATGTTCACTGTGTGTTTTAGAGCTCAGTTCAATTATTATGTAAGTTTATTTTAATAGCTAGTTACTGATTTGTGCTTCTTTTTATTGGATTTTGTCTGTGAATATCATATTTGGAATTGTTAGCCTTGGGTTGCCTTACTTGTTAGCCTTAAACCCTTTTTGCCTTATTTTCCCTTGTTTTGACATTTTTGTTCTTCTGTAGTTTATACAAATTAATCATTTACACAATTATTTCATTGGTCTTGTTTTCTCAAGGCAGGGTTTTTTGTGAGCTTTTAACGACCTGAGTACCATTTTTACCTGTGCAGGCCTTTGAAACCTGCCTTTTGAGTTTGGTGTCTGGCTGCCTTAGATAAAGCCTATGTTTGAGGTCAGACTCAGCAAAGTCTACCTGGGAGTATTTAGAAGCCCTTTCATCCCTTTTCACCATTTTATACTGCTGTATTTCAGCACCAAAGTTGACCTTTACACAGTCACATGATGCACACTTCTGGTCATTCATGGCTGGCAGTACTGTAGCCACAGAGCAATAATGGCAGTACCCAATAACAAATAAAGATGGTGTCAAAAAAGACGTGAAATTAATTGATAATCTTTAGATACTTCTCAAAAAAATTTGAAAAAGCATAAATTTAATCTATTTCAGAACCATTATTAATAGAAAAAAAGACTGAAAAAGGACCAAAATAAGATCAGAAAAAATAAAAACAGATCCATCGCATAACAGTAACTATGCATGGTATTCAAACTCAGGAGGTTGACTCCATGATGCAGCAACACTGAACTCTGTGCTACATGTCATCCATTTAAAAAACTATTGTTTTTTACTTTTAATACATGTAAAATACATACACTTTAAAAAGAAATTAACATATTTACATTAAAAATAAATAAGACTGATATTTAGAAAGCACTTAAGAATAATTGCAACTTTAGCATTAGTATGCAGAAGCATCTGGCAAAAAAATGCAGAAGTCATAGCACAAAGAAAGCTGACAGACCTGCCTATTGAATATTACACCTATTGTATCAAATCTCAGCTGACAATGATCAAAGAGGTGCTAAATATTTGAAACAGAATTAAATTTATGCAACGTTGTTATGTTGTTGTCTTATATAATGGTGTCGCTACATGATTCAGGGCACTTCCTTTGAGTATGAACTTCAAACAGTGTATAATTTGCACTCAGGAAATGATTTACTCCTATAATAGTGTATTTGCTCTGGTATTTTACTCTTATGTCTTTGGAGTTTTATTGCTTTTAGCTAAAACAGCTTGCTATGCACTGTGTGTGTGTGTTTTTCTCTTCTGTGGTGCAGAGTATTCCTATTAGTAAATGCGCTGTGTAGTACAAAGCAGAATCTGATACATTAACATGCCAATATTATATAAGAACTACAGGAGAACTGAAATATTCAGATAATTATTTTGCAACTTATTTAATAAATACTTGTAACCTAAATCTTAGCACAAACCTAGCATACTAATCTACAAATTTCCCTCTGGGATGACACAGTCTACTTAACCTAAACTAGCCTAATACAACAAGTTAATTTCCAAAATACAATTTGGATTTGTTCAATATGATTCTGCATGTGAAGATCAAATCTTTCAACAGCTACTGAACTGACATAAGGAAAAGAGAGAAAGTTTTGTTAAACTGCATTGATGGAATCAGATGCATCAATGTGGGGTTTGATAGCAAACAAAGCCGCTGTAAGTCTGTGCTATCTCCGATACCACACTAATATTATACAGCTGAAATAAACAAAAATGATATACTAGGAATCTTTCAGTGAATAAAATTATGTGAAATATGTACAGTACTGTCGTAACATCTAAAACAAATTCTCGTTAAATACAGACATTCTGCTCATTTGAAAAAAATGTGATTCAATGCCATTGCTACTTAGGATATGTCCACATTACTACATTTGATTTTAAAATGGAGTTTTTTTAAATGAAAGCTATCTCTGTCACATTTTCATATTGTTTATAGAAGTATCTCAGTCCACAATAAACTGATTAAAAATGCATATGACTCAGACCTTCACCTACACCTGCCATGCACGCATCAACAGTACAGTCCTTGAAGGGACAGTAATGCCACCAGCCAGGGGATTTATCACAAAGTGACCAGTTAATTATTTACCTATTGGAATGTTTGCAGCATTTATACAGTAAAATATGCAATTTAGAGGCATACAATGTCATGTCCACTATGCAGGAATATGCAAAGGGTGACCAATCAGGGAATTAGATGTTGTAAACAGCATTATCCAATTAGGGAACGTCTATGTAATAAGCACAAACAAATCAGAGCACAAGTAAAGTCTGTGTTTTTAAAAGTCCATTTTTTTTACCCTTCTGTATTGCAACAGCACTAAGTCGGTGATTTCAGACTGTGGAAAACATTTTCAAAAGTTTCAGTTTTCAGCAAATAAAAACACTGGGCTAGTGTGGACAAGAGGTGCAAATGGCGGCTTATGTAAGTGTTTTTAGATAGATAGATAGATAGATAGATAGATAGATAGATAGATAGATAGATAGATAGATAGATAGATAGATAGATAGATAGATACTTTATTAATCCCAAGGGGAAATTCACATAATCCAGCAGCAGTATACTGATACAAAAAAAACCAATATTAAATTAAAGAGTAATAAATAATGCATGTAAAAGCAGACAATAACTTTGAGTAATGTTAGCATTTACTCCCCCGGGTGGAATTGAAGAGTCGCATAGTGTGGGGGAGGAACGATCTCCTCAGTCTGTCAGTGGAGCAGGACAGTGACAAAAGTCTGTCACTGAAGCTACTCCTCTGCCTGGAGATGACAGTATTAAGTGGATGCAGTGGATTCTTCACGATTGACAGGAGTTTGCTTAATGCCCGTTGCTCTGCTACAGATGTTAAACTGTCCAACTTTACTCCTACAATAGAGCCTGCCTTCTTAACAAGTTTGTCCAGGCATGAGACGTCCTTCTTCTTTATGCTGCCTCCCCAGCACACCACCGCATAGAAGAGGGCACTCGCCACAACCGTCTGGTAGAACATCTGCAGCATCTTATTGCAGACGCTGAAGGACGCCAACCTTCTAAGAAAGTATAGTCGGCTCTGACCTTTCTTACACAGAGCATCAGTATTGGCAGCCCAGTCCAATTTGTCATCCAGCTAAACTATAGCAAAACTATACTTTAGATGAAAACATATTGGGGATGTGGCCTTTATTATTGAGAAAACTTAGCACAGTAACTGGATGAGCTTCTGTGAGAGTGCATTTGCATTCATTGTCCAGTTTGGCATGGCTAATGTTTCATCTAGATAAAAAAACATTTTGTATACCATGCCGACCAGCAACAAAGTAACATTGTTTTTTTGTTGCCATTTTTTGCTGTCATAAAATTGGTTAAAACAGAACAATTTGAATTCACAATATTTTATACAGTTTAGCAGTAGCCCCATGGTAGTGGTGGATTCTGCCTTTTGATGGATTTAGATTGTAGAGGCTCAAAGAATGAGGGCAACCATTAAGAAGGATATTAGGGAGGCTAAAAGACAGTTACAGAGGAATATAGCAGATAAGGCGAAAGAAGACCCTAAGAGATTCTTTCGGTATTTTAGTAGTAAAAGAACAGTCAAGGGGGAGGTGAAGAGCATCAGGAACAGTGAAGGGGAATTAAAAGATACAGATAGTGAGGTCTTCACATGTGAGGAAGTAGATAACCTCCCAGTGGTAAACGGGACTACTAAGAAGGTACTGAGGGATTTAGAAATTGTGGAGGCAGAAGTACTGCTCAGATTAAATAGGCTGAAAACAAACAAATTACCAGGACCAGATAATATTTACCTTCGAGTTCATAAGGAGGTTAGCAAGTACATACTGTATATAATCCCTTGATGTATAATTTTGGAAGTCACTGTGCTTTTGGGAAATTCCAAAGGACTGAAAAATGTCAAATATTATCCTGTCATATAAAAAGGGTGACCGGGCAGATCAAAACAACTTTAGGCCAGTACTAGCAATTTGAGCTACATTATTTGTATGAAAATGTACTGAATACATAAATGTTGTTGTTGTTGTTGTTGTTTAACATGCATCACAGGAAAATAAATGGAAGGAATTATTACAATTGAGCAACATATGGCAAGAACAGGAGATTTTTTTGAACAGTCAGCATGGGTTCAGAAGAGGGAGGTCATGTTTTTATTAATATGCTGGAATTCTATGAGGAAATAACAAAAGGGTATGATCAAAATGAACCATATGATGTTATTTATCTTGACTTTCAGAAAGCATTTAATAAGGTGCCACATGAGAGGTTGGGCTTTAAACTAAAAGAAGTGGGAGTTCAGGGTGATGTTTGAAGATGGGTGCAGAATTGGCTCAGACACAGGAAGCAGAGGGTGATGGTGCGAGGAACCTCATCAGAACTGGCCGATGTTAAGAGTGGTGTTCAACAGGGGCCAGTGCTAAGGCCGCTGCTATTTTTAATATATATAAATGATTTAGATAGGAATATAAGTAACAAGCTGGTTAAGTTTGCAGATGATGCCAAGATAGGTGGATTAGCAGATAATTTGGAATCCATTGAATCATTATAGAGGTACTTGGACAGCAAGTTGGCAGATTTGTGTCAGATGAAATATAATGTCAGTAAATGTAAAATATTCCATATAGGAAGTAAAAATGTTAGGTTTCAATACACAATGGGATGTCTGAAAATCAAAAGTACACCTTATGAGAAGGATTTAGAGTAATAATGGACTCTACAATATCAACTTCCCAACGGTGTTCAGAAGCCATTAAGAAGGCTAACAGAATGTTAGGTTATATAGCACGATCTGTGGAATACAAGTCCAAGGAGGTTATGCTCAACCTTTATAATGCACTGGTGAGGCCTCATCTTGAGTACTGTGTGCAGTTTTGGTCTCCAGGCTACAAAAAGGACAGAGCAGCACTAGAAAAGGTCAAAAAGGAGCCTAAAGGGGATGAATTATGAAGAAAGATTAAAAGAGCTGAGCCTTTACAGTTTAAACAAAAGAAGATTAAGAGGTGACATGATTGAAGTGTTTAAAATTATTATTATAAGGGAATTAGTACAGTGGATCGAGACTTGTATTTTAAAATTAGTTCATGAAGAACACAGGGATACAGTTGGAAACTTGTTAAGGGTAAATTTTGCACAAACATTAGGAAGTTTTTCTTTACACAAAGAACGATAGACACTTGGAATAAGCTACCAAGTAGTGTGGTAGACAGTAAGACGTTAGGGACTTTCAAAACTCGACTTGATGTTTTCTTGGAGGAAACAAGTGGATAGGACTGGCGAGCTTTGTTGGGCTGAATGGCCTGTTCTCGTCTAGATTGTTCTAATGTTCTAATGGGTAGATGATGGCAGTATTTGTGTAACACATCAATGTGAGATGACAATACCCCACACTTTTCCTTTTTGTTTAATTCCCTACTTAACAGCATGAGGAGTCAGAGGTGTTTTCTCGTTTTTTTGTTTTTTTTTAGTAGGTATTAACATGTAAGGTGGTTTTCAGGGTTTTTTGAGACAAATGAATCCAGTCGTTGTAGTCATCTTTTTCTTTGATACAGGTTTTTTTGCCACACTGTCTTGTTATGTCTATGGATGCCACCATGTTGGAGTCTGGGTTCTAGGGCATGAGGCTGTGTTGCTGGAAGACGGCTCCCAGAGGTCGTGCATCATGACATCACTAGCGCAAAGTTTTAAAATGCTGGTGCCATTCACAAAGTAATTCATCTAAGATTGGATTCCTGATTGGGTCCCCGTTAAAAACACTGTTGAAAACAGTTAATTTACAAGAAACTGACTCAAAATGACAGAGAAACTTGTGTATATAAGGAGACTGCTAAAATAAGATTGAATAAACCTCATTTGACTGATGCACAGACAAGACAGGATTATAAATCTAAATGAATTCACAGTGCAACACCACGGCAACAATGTGAAGAATGTCTGTTCCTTCATTTTAAACATAAAATTATGGTTTTCTTGAAGTTAGGCTTCCTAAATGGAACATAAAATTGCTTTACTTCTGTATTTATACATTGCAGGTCAGATGTTAATCTGAGTGGCTGTAAAAATTTTATTACGTGAATGTAAGATGTCAGTTTGGAAGGAGCAATATGAATAATATTTATCAATTAAAATGATCAGATTAAAATAAAAGCAATATCCATCTATCCATCCATTATCCAACCCGCTATATCCTAACTACAGGGTCACGGGGGTCTGGAAACAAAACCCAGGCAGGAAACAAACCCTGGGCAGGGTGCCAGCCCACAGCAGAAAAGCAATATCCATTTACATAATAAACCATGAATTAATGTTACTAGTAGAAATTAAATGCAGATCAATTTAAGACAGAAGCCAGAATGCAGTTCTTTACACAAATGATTGTGAGACTCTTGAAGAGCCTGGCAGTTTTCTATGGTTAAAGGAAATGCCTAAAGAATTGTACAAAATGTTAAATGGATATATTTTGGTGGATGATATAGGCGGGAGTGGAATCACATAGCAGGAGCACTGGGAGACAGAGCAGCGGAACTGAAACACAGCCGCTGTGTAACCTCATGTATCAACCAGCTGCTGCTCCCACATTGCAAGGTCGAATACTACAACTCTAGTCAACTACTGCATTGATATAGAACTAGTTTTTGGAACATTTTAGAGCATTTTGAGTTATGTTTATTTAAAAACTACATGAGTCAATATGAAGACATTCTTCAAAATCCATCCATCCATCCATTATCCAGCCCGCTATATTCTAACTACAGGGTCACGGGGGTCTGCTGGAGCCAATCCCAGCTAACACAGGGCACAAGGCAGGAAACAAACCCCAGGCAGGACGCCAGCCCACCGCAGTTCTTCAGAACTGGATTTAAAAAAAAATTGTTAACCTTGTCAAGACAGCTGCAGCCTACCAAGCATAGAATGGCCTCCAGAGTGTTAGGTAGCTGGCAATTCTAAATTCCCTAGACAAGTGAGTGTGGGTGCCTGCATGAGTGTGCCCTACAATGGACTGGCATGACATGCAAGATTAGCTCCTGCATTGAATTCAGTGCTACACAGATAGCTTCTGCTTAATAAAAACTCCAAAAATTGAATCAAGTAAGTGTGGATAGACTGAATATAAAAAATCAATAGGAAAAGTTGGACTGCTAATTTCACTAAATGTGTTTTGTGACATGCAACTTGTTAGGATTTTAATCTCAAAACTGAGAAAAAATAATCCTTTTATTTATCCATCCATCCATCACCCAATCTGCTATATCCTAACACAGGGTCATGGTTGGCCAATGCCAGCCAACACAGGGCATAAGGCAAGAAACAAACCCTGGGCAGAGTGCCAGCCCACCACAGGACACACACACACAGCACACACTAGGGACAATTCAGAATCACCAATGCACCTAACCTGCATGTCTTTGGACTGTGGGAGGAAACCGGAGCGCCTGGAGGAAACCCACACAGACACGGGAAGAACATGCAAACTCCATGCAGGGAGGACCCAGGAAGTGAACCCGGGTCTCCTAACTGTGAGGCAGCAGCGCTACCACTGCGCTTTATTTATCCTCCATTGTAAAATGTTTGCACTTTCAGTAGTAGATTGATTTTTTTTTAAATATACAGTGCTTCAAGGTACCTAATTTTGTAAACTGTCACGTGTTTACTCAAATGTATTTTTCCATCACTACAAGCTAAAGTCTGATGGTGTATGCATGAGTGATAACACACAGTAAATATGCATCAGGCCGCGTTTTATGTTCATTTTATGATAACTCTATGAACATACCAAAAAGAAGACACCCTTCTATGATAATTGCCATTTTAAAATAAGTAAAAACTTTCCAGATATAAATATGTGAACTTTAAGTTAATCAATTTTAATTTATTTTAAAACGGATTTTCATAGCAAGCAAAGTTACCTAACAAAGCAAACTAGTCTTTGCAGTGTATTTGAGTTCCAGAAGCATAAATCCTTATTAAACCTTAACTCCAACAAAACTAGCTTTACTTCACCAGCATTACTGTCAACAACACTTTGAATAAGAAATACAGTCAAATCAACTTTTTATCACCTGTGAAATGCTGTCAGAATTTGACTCCTCTGATGCAAAAATACTCTCCTTTCATTATTACTATTAGTGACATTATTAAAAGTGGGCAATTTCTGTCATTTTTCCCTTCTGTGCTCATATCATATACAGATTTCAACATAACCAAAATGTAAAGAAGGTCTTCTTGGGTTAAAAACAATGAACATATGATGCCCTAATCGGCTTGCGGCCTCTTGTCTGATATGAATTCCTGTCAGAATTCCATTGCTGATTTGCAAAGTTGTAAATTACAACACCCCAGTCGACATTTACTGTAATCAGTGCATGCCGAGTGTTAACATACTGGACTCTCAGTTAGCCAGAGTTTCCTTCTGACTGTAGTTTCTTCTCCTTCTGTTTGTGTATGTTGTTTTTTCCTTAATTATTTAGTAATTTATGTTACCATGTTTTTGTTTTCCTTCGTTTTGCTTTTTTTGATAAACTTTTTTTGTTTATTAATCACTTTGCATTTTATTCTTTTGAACTTTTCATATCTCACTTCTGTTAGTTATATTTGGCATATATTAAACCCCAAAGGGAACTGCACCTATGGTGACCAACCTCAGCATATATAAAGTGCTGAGATGCTTCAGCCAGTTAATAAAGGATTAGGTTTTACTCATGTTGTTTATCTCTTTTTCTTAGATTTTGGATTCTCAGATCTTACCTTTTGAAATTTCTCACACTTATTTTATGGTTTTTGAACTTTTGCTCTTATTTCTGGATTAGATTTTTCGTTTACAAATTTAGATTTGTTTATTTTTGGGTTGCTTCTTGGAGGTCACATTTTGTATTTTCCTTCTCATTTTACTTTTTTTTGTTTAGATTTTTGAATATTTTTAATATTCCATATTATAATTATACCTTTCCCTTTTTCCTTTTAGGATTTGTAGGCTTAGACTTGTTTTGTTAGAACCAGGCTTTTTTCCCTAGCTTGTATTTATTTTCTGTTAAATGTTTATTTTTCTTAATTTTACATTAACACTTTTCAAAATTTTCTGTAATTTCTGTTATGTTTGTTTATAATTTAGTGTACTACATCTTTAAAATTGCCACCATCCCTACCCAGGAGGTAGGGACCACATTAACATTGCTGCTGCAAGCCCATCCCTCTAGGCTTTATCAGTTGACTAGAGGGAGGGATTGAACAGTACTACAATGAGTTTGTACTTGGAGTTGTAAGTATTACTATTTCTTTGAATCTTTTTAAAGCCAACTCCCCTTTTAGGCATGTGTAGGCCAAAGCCAGTAGGTAATAGTTGGTGACCAGCTGAATTAAAATGACCCTATTCTGGGAAGGTCAGTGAAGGTCCAGGCCTGCTTTACATGTCTTTTGGAGCCCTCACACACCCTTAGCAAAATGTGAGAAAATCCATATCATAACAGGCCTTCTTTAAGGGTGGAAGCCACAAGCCTGCTAAAGTCATGAACTGGAGCCTGCATGGACACAAATGGGTGTAAGGCCTCCAAAAGCCTTCACAAGCCAGGCATCACTCCAATTGGTTTAAACTCCTAACCCCTCTGGCCTGCTTCAGACTGTGCAGCCCCAAAAGAAAATTAAGCCTCAAAATAACTTTAATGTTCCAAAATATCCAAGTGTCTTCTAAGAGAAGAAGAAACCGTAAAACCTTGGCTTCAAAGGACAGATTATTGAAACAAATCTTTATAAAAATAAGGTTTTTGGCAAAACTTACAAAAAATGAAAAAAACAGGGAACAAATCCCAAAAAGCACAATCCAGAAATCACAGAGAAAAAATTAATCAGAAAACTATAAATTCAAACCAAGAAACAATAATGCAGTAACAGTAACAATCACAAAGTTCCCACTAGAAATGCCTGTCTCCATGGTATTCATATGGCTAGGGACAGTTCCTCATTGAAGACTGACAGCCTCTTGGAATTCCACCCACAAAGAACATGGAACATACCTGTACATTTAAAGAAACAGTACATAAGTATAAACATAACAAAAAATACATTCAAATTAATCACATAACATCTCAAGAACAAAAAAAAACAAAAACAAAAATAAAATACATAACTGCATGTAACATCCTAAGCAGCTCTGAGTTTGGGGACAAAGACAACTCAGTGGTTTGAAGCCTTTCTTGAGTTTCTTTAGTCATCCAATCATATCTCACCCAAGGCCTTCTGACCCAACCTTCTTGATGATGCAAAATAATGTATTATAGTCCTGGGTGGACACAGTTTTAACTTTTTCTCTCCTACTCTCTAGGACTTTCTTTTAAGGTTTCATCTGTTGTAAGAGTCAAATATTTTCCTCAAAATCCACCTGTGTGTATTTGTGCATGCTTGGATGTTTGTATACCTTCCGAACTCCTAAATCTACTGTTTTGTTTATTGAACCTCTTATTTATGATATCAGTCCATTTTTAAATTTGTAGACTTTTACCAGTTTTAATAACCACATAATGCTATTGAATTCTCTTGTATTTCTCATTATTAACTTACTATCAGCATTCTTGCTGCGTTGTTAACCAAATTGTAATACTATAAAGCAGTGTGGTTGATTGCCAGCTGAGATGGTATATTTAGACTAGGTTTGAAACTCAGTCCAAACACAGAATGTGAAATGTTTGTTCATTCTCACCATGTTTGTGTGGATTTTTCTCCAGATTCATTGGGTTTTTTTGCCTTTCTAATAATGTGTTTGTTGGGTTAAATGTCAGCTCTTAAATGGGTCTGTGCATGTGTGTCTCGTAATGGAGTAGCAGGGTTTGTTTCTATCTTGTTTCCAAAATTGACATTATATGCTCCAGACTGCTCTGGTTGTAAAATGGATGACAAGTTTAAAATAGACAGAAGAATGAACAATTGGCTCTGTAAAGTTAATTAAATACTATATGTTATTTATAATCAAATGCATATTTTGTTAATTAAACATAAAAATGTCAGAGTTGATCTTAATATTAAGCCCAAAATAGCATCCATAGTTTTCAGGAGAATATTCCTAAAAGCTAAATGAGCATTTGAATAAACTTGCATTACAAAGCCTTGTAAAATCAAAAAGGCCAAAATTACAAGATTTTGAAAGTCTTGTTGTTTTGTATGTGTGTTATAATAGTGCTGCACATTGTTCAAAAGTAATATACTCAAAAGACTTGGAGGGGAAAATTATGTTAAACGTCTACTTAACAATAACCAGTAGTCATCCACACATTTTTCATTTTTCTGATCAGGGTCATAGGAAGCAGGTACTCACCTTCTTGGGAAAAGAAAATAACATAAAAGCAGCCCCTAGATAGGGTCTAAATCCATTGTGACGAACAGGATGAAACAATGTATTGTGTGCCAGGCATCCTGGAAATGCTACAGGAAACTGAGCTACATAGATTTACACAAAGAGGACATGTACATTTCATACAGAAATATGCTTCGCAAAGAATCATTGAGCATTGTGGTTTCAGCTTCTCTGTGGACCTCTTTTAAAGTCTGTGGATAAACTTGTGAGGCTCTGCTAATTTTAGCATTTAAACCGACAATAAAGTCTTGCCTCTTGCATTTTAAACTCAGCTTTGCTTTTATGTGCTACATCTTTATCTAATAGTATGTTATTCTCCATTTTTGGTTTCACATCTTCTTGTTAAGTCATACAGACTTCTAATTCTGTCTTCTTCATTTTAATTTGAACAAAGGCTTAGTTTTAATTATACTTATTACTTAGTCTTTCTGAATTGTAAACTTGTTTATAAAATGATATTGCATGCTGTTATTGTACAGAACAATTGATGAGCTATCATAGCTGCTTCACAACTACAGTGACCCAGGCTAAACTCTCGGCTCAGTGCCTTTCTGTGTGGAGTCTGCACTCTCATACTACACTGAGGTGAGTTTTCTCTGATTGCTCAAGTTTAAATTTCAGTTCAATTGAGTTATGTTTAACACTCTTTATACTGGGTAGCACTTAAACATATTTACGACTATAATCCACTAATAATAAGCCTAAATAGATCAAGAAAATAACAAGGTCTCCTAACGTTATAACTGATATAGATAGATAGATAGATAGATAGATAGATAGATAGATAGATAGATA
>JANRMT010062819.1:43267324-43292058 GCA_026402145.1 Polypterus bichir lapradei | reverse complement strand
ATAGATAGATAGATAGATAGATAGATAGATAGATAGATAGATAGATACTTTATTAATCCCAAGAGGAAATTCACATATTCCAGCAGCAGCATACTGATAAAAAAACAATATTAAATTAAAGAGTGATAAAAATGCAGAAAAAAGGTAAAAACAGACAATAACTTTGTATAATGTTAACGTGTACCCCGGGTGGAATTGAAGAGTCGCATAGTGTGGTGGAGGAACGATCTCCTCAGTCTGTCAGTGGAGCAGGATGGTGACAGCAGTCTGTCGCTGAAGCTGCTCCTCTGTCTGGAGATGATACTGTTCAGTGGATGCAGTGGATTCTCCATAGTTGATAGGAGCCTGCTCAGTACCCGTCGCTCTGCCATGGATATCAAACTGTCCAGCTCCATGCCTACAACAGAGCCTGCCTTCCTCATCAGTTTGTCAAGGCGTCCATATATGGTCCATAAATGATAGAGAAGAGGAAAACAAAAACTCTAGATGACGGTATTTCAAAAGAGGAAAAATCCCCGTGGATTGGTTAGACGATGTCACAGTTTTCATGAGTTAGGTCAACTGGTTGCTCTCCTCTCGCTATAATTGTTGTAATATGTAGTCAATTTTTTGGAACCTCTAATACTCATTTTTGTGTGCATATAATCCATTTTTGTATTTTTAAATTACCTAAATATGGCATTATCATTTTCTGTTCCACCATTTTCTGGGCCATTTTTGCATGGCTGTGACCATATTGTTTATGGTGGCTATGCACATTGCCGGTCATGTTATTTGGAGGTCATGTGACATATTGTGTTATCATAACCTATACGCACAGTTTATGGCATCTACATTTTGGATCTCCTTTTTTAAAAAACCTTCTACCTGTCTTCTTTACTGTGTCACACACACATGCTCTGGAAATCTGAAGGAAGCTGTTCACAAGAATCAAAACAGGGGACAGATTTGTGTGAGACACGCATACTAAACTTTGTTCCTCTTCCAGTCATTAAAATGGAGGAGGAGATCTTAGATGAGCAGTGACGTCTGAACCGGACCTACCCAGGCAGATTGCATTTTCTGGTTATGACACCATATAAGAGAAGCCGACGCTCATTTATGGACCTACCCCAGCTGGAGCTACATCAACCTACAGGTACAACAGACCCTTAAACCGGAAGGGACAAAAGAATCGTGACTTTCTTATTTTCTTTTGATTCTTTTCAAATAGCATTGGTGCGGTTAAATTGGGTCTTAAGTGAGACCCCAGTGAAAGCTAAAAGATTTTAGTGTTAGGACCTTTGGATTTTCTTTGACTACAACATTTGTTTAACAGCTGTGGTTTTGGTGTGATTTGATTATTGTTTTTCCTGGTTTCTCATTCCTTCTGGTCTTTTGATTTAATTTCTGCCATATACTTGCTGTGTGTTTTCTAGTCTTATTCACCTATAAACAGTAATAGTTATGAGAAGCAGACTGAACCTGGCTCTGGTTTTCAGTTGCCTCCAAAAGAACTGCATGTCTGGTGGGAATATTGATGTAGGAGATGGACTAACTTTCTGGCCACACTGGACCTTATTTTGTACCTGATGGTATGGTGATTTGGTTCCGGCTCCCCTTTATTCTGAATTTTAAGGAGTGAATTTGTAAAAATAGTAAATTGATTCACCAATAGATACACACACATACATACAGTATGTTGGTGTATGTGTCTGTGACTGCTTTTAGTAATTGGTTGGGAATTAGATGGGTGGTTGACAGGAGAGAAGTCCCAGCACTGTGAAGCAGCAACACTACCCACTGCTTCTTAAAACAGAAAAAATCTATATTCTGTGCTTATGCCAAATTGATCAAAAATATTTTTTAATCTGTAAATATTCACTTTTATGGAAGGAATACATTCCCACGTTTCTGTTATAGAATCAAAAAGAGTCCTCATATGAAAGTCTGTGTAAAATAATTCAAATTGTTTGGTTTTTGACTTTCCAGGTGTAGTGGTTTTATTAAGTAGCCTTGTGACAAATTTCAGTTTTATCACCAAGTGAGCCTGCCATTTAACACTGTGTTGATTTTGAGGGTTTGTTTCTCTAATGCTGGTTTCTTTTTTTCTGTAACTTGGCAGTTAGTGTAAAATGATAAAGCAGAAGAAAAAATGGTAATCATATTTGCTTATCAATGCAGGAAGATTGAGATGCATGCTGATTCTCTGGTACTTCAACCCAACTGTGCCTTGAAGTTGTAATTGAGTCAAGATGCCAGCACAATTTCTCATTCAAAAACAAACTTATTTTGGAGTTTTAAATTATGCACACAATAGAGAATATTATAGACATTGTAATAATTGTATATTGTGAAGGAAGTCATGGATTGTCTATTATCCTATCCTGGTCAAAATGGTTGGTGGTATCATATGGACGGCGTCACCATTAGGGTGAATTAGGCATTTGCATAGGGTGCAGATCATAATGGGAGAAACACCCAGCCGCACAGGGTAGCTACCAAACAATCAGTTGGCGCACTAATAAGCTTGGCCTAGCACCAGCAATGGGTGGTACCTTCTCCAGTATAATAGATGGGCAGTGGAGGACTGCTCACCAGGGTAATATGTTCTTCTAGTATAATGGATGCCAGCAAACCTCTGGTGCTGCTCCAGTTTATCTATCCACAGGGCTGCATGGCAGTTATACTTAGAGTGGGCAGCCCTGTTGGGGGCACCAGGGGGACAGCTTCCCTACTCCTGTCCACATAGCCCAGAGGTGCTTCTGGACTACACTTCTGATATGCCAGAACTACTTCCAGGACTGGCTTTAAAATACACCTCTCCTCCTCAGGTGGGTGAGCTTGGACTTGGAATTGTTGGAAGGATGAAGGCTCAGCCTGACCAGAGGAGGAGAAGAAATGAGTTCGCAGTAGTGCATACATAAGCTTGTACTGTGAACAAAGTCAAAGAATAAAAAACTGTTTCTTTGAAACAGAGGAATCATTTTACCAACTGTGAATGGGGTCAGGGGTGCAAAAAAAATGTGCTATCAGAACATATTCATTTTCCTTCTGTTGATTTTTCTTGTTTTAAATGTTGACACATTTAGCCTCTTCCTAGAAATTGTTCCGTCTCGCTGAATTTTGCATACCGCCTAAGAATATCATCATTCCTTACAGACACAGCTTCTATTTAGCTTTGCTAAATATGAAACCACAGATCTTCACAGATTAGGATGACATGCTGATACCCTATGACACAGCCATATATTTATTAATTCTGAAAACTGAATCATAATGACTTGAGTAAAAGACACGTACTTGCATTTGATGTTGCATGGATTGTTCAGAAGTCACAAAAAGCCTCCACTCTCTAGAAATTCAACTGTCATGTAGTTTGATCCCAACCACAATACATATGAGGCCCCACTTTACAGTGATCAGGAATAAAAGCTTAATTGACATACGTAAATGACACCATACTCCGGGCCTAGGGCAGCACTAATTGAATAGAATAACTCTCCAGACACAGATAAGATAGAGAATCATCACAATAATGTATGTGATGTTAGGATAAATGGAATGATGTAGTCCTCCTCCGATGATGCAGTTAAGATTTAAAATCTCAATGTCCACAAAAAGAAAGGTGCTTGGGCATGCAGAAAACGTGCAGCTTTTACATAGAAGACACCTAACAAAACGGCCATATTGTGCCATGCAGCATTGTCATCCTTTTTTGCAGTACACATAAATAATAATTTAAAAAGAATGTGTTTAGGTTATTGTCACTGGAGTGGAAGACATGCATGTGTCAAAAGGAATTCTTTTTTCAGCTACGCCACTATAGTGAATCATATTTTTTAATCTTGTTTGCTAACAAGTAACACTGTAATTTAATTACATTTCTCTGGTGTAAAGAAGTATAACAGTTAAAATTTTTGTAATTACAATTAGGGCGGCACAGTGATAGCACAACCGCTTCACAGTAAGGAGACCAGGTCTCCCCTGCATGGAGTTTAAATGTTCTCCCCGCGTCTGCATGGATTTCCTCCCACTCTCCAAAAACCTGCAGGTCAGGTGAATTGCCAGCACTAAATTGGCCCTTGTGAGTGCACCCTGTCCAGTGTTTGGTCCTGCTTTATGCCATGTTACCCTGGATAGGCTCCAGTCCCAAATGATACTGTTTTGATGAGTGTGATGATTTGTTTTACGCATCTGCACTGTTTTCATGCAGGTGGAGAGTAGAATTTTATGATGCTTCCAGATCTGTGCTGGAGATGTGTTATATTTTATGACATTAAATGTTAGTCTGTTTTACTTCCGGATTGTTTTAAGGTGTACTTTGTCTTTATTAATAAATATTTAGAGTTTTATTTTAAAACACAGCAACTTTCCTGTATTACAAAACATTGAAACATGTTTAAGAGAGAGAATGCAATTTAGTTTAAGGAAGTTGGAGCAATGTGAACCATGGGATATATCAGTAAACTTTAATAGTTGAATAACATATGGCTGGCTATGCTAGTATTTTTCTTCATTGTGATGTAAAACCTCTTGATCAAAGGACTCATGAGGAATTATACAGGAAAAACAGTCTTCAATATTCAATCAAACAGAAAAAAAAGCTATAAGCACCATGTGTCATAAAAAGCAGTGCCATATCTATATTTTTTAACATTTTTTTCTTGAACATTCCTGTGGAAATGGAAAAGTCTGTGTACAGGTAAGGTAGTGGATGTAAAAGAGTTTTTCCGTTTTGATCATCAAGTGCCTTTTTTTAATACTGTAAGGAGCTCCAAGATACATGGGTGTGTTGATTGTTTTACACCATAAACACTGCCGGCAGCTTACACCACCCGATCACTAAGTGTTACCATCTGCTGGCCTCCACATCGGCAATAATTTACAATTTACCAACTCCATGTTTGCAAGATTTTGGGTAGTTAAATCAGTTTTATTTTTAATTATTAAGATATTTTTATTAAGGCCTTTATTGGCTGGTTCATATATATGTTATGAAATGGCACATGGCTAATACAAGTCATCTAGTTTACTTATTTAACTGGTAAATTTACATTCACTGTTATTAATTATTATTCCTTTATTAAAACACTGAAAGGGCATATGGTTGTCATCCTTGTACTTTACAGTTGGTATATATTTGCTTCAGTTTACAGTGTAACATAAAAGTCAAGTAATTAGTGATGTGATTACTTTTTCCAGAAAGTAATGAGTAAAGTAAACTGAATAGTTAACTGGCAATTTGAAATGGGTTACTTTTTTAAGTAACTACCCACGTTTGGTGGTGGAGTAGTAATGGACACCATATAAAACCCATTCATTGATGCCTACAATGAAATTCTTATTTGCATGTCCAACCAAACCAACATACATCATTCTGCCTCTCTCCAAGTATTAAAATGTATAACATCATATTATTAAAACACCCGTTACTTAATATACTCCTTATTCCATACCACTTTCCTAACACCTTTGGGAAAAAATTCTTCTTCTTCTTCTTTCGGCTGCTCCCTTTAGGGGTTGCCACAGCGTATCATCTTTTTCCATATCTTTCTGTCCTTTGCATCTTGTTCTGTTACACCCATCACCTGCATGTCCTCTCTCATCACATCCATAAACCTTCTCTTAGGCCTTCCTCTTGCCTGGCAGCTCTATCCTTAGCATCCTTTTCCCAATATACCCAGCATCTCTCCTCTGCACATGACCAAACCAACGCAATCTCGCCTCTCTGATTTTGTCTCCCAACCATCCAACTTGAGCTGATCCTCTAATGTACTTGTTTCTAATCCTGTCCATCTTTGTCACACCCAATACAAATTTGAAAAACTCCTCTATATAAATATATATATAAGATTTTATGGCCACTCTTCTCCTGTAGACTCTGCCTTAATAGTGGAAGGAATTAAACACCACACCAACTGTGGTCAACGTCAGGTAATCAACAAATGATTCCAGCCATAATAATAATAATGAGCCCAAATTCTATTTGCTTCTTTGAGACCTTGCTGGTGGTGATTTCCGTTTTTATTTTTGGATAACAGAGAAATCTGAGGAAGAGAAATGGTTTAAAAAAAAAACTGTGATATAAAATCCAACACAATAGGTACTGTATAGTCCTAAGGGGGAAAAAAACTGTCACATCTTTCAGATTCTCCACTCTCCTAGGGCATATCTTCAGATGCTCTGGTTTCACATCTGATCATCCTTTATGTAAAGATGTGCCCAGCTGCAACAAAAAGACATCATCATTTTTAGGTTTGCTCTTCAATATAAGCTGAAAATCAAAACTAAAAGTGTAAGAGTGAATTATCCTTATCTGATGGGTAAATAAACAAAGATCCAATGTTTCTACATTCAGCTCACATAATGTACAGACTGTCTAATGAAATGAGCCACACATCAATCCAATTCTGTCTCGGCAACAATCCTGGTTTCTGCAAAAGCTCCTACCGACTCCAGCGTTACCCAGCATCCATACTGGACTGGCACTAATAGCCAACAGGAGGTGAGGGTGACCTTTAATATATGGTGCACTATGTTCCTTCAGATAACATCCCCAAGGTTGCTATTCAGGAACTGCATGCATACATGTTTAAGCCTGCTCGCAGATTAATTAGGCCTTCAATCTCCTCTGCTCACTCTTGAACTTCCTGTGTCCCCTTCAATAACCATGCAGGCAATTTCACTTTACACATACCACAATAATTAGAGCTATGTGAACTTTTTACTCTTTTTTTTTCTGTTATTAGTTTTGAGTGTGCTGGCTGTAACTAAAAAAAGACCTAGTAGTATGTAGACTTAGCCTCCAGACTAAGAAGTGTATTATTTTGGAGCTGTCCAAGTTTTTTCATGATCTTTATTTTTAAATTAAGTCATCAAAGATGTGAAAGATATGTGTTCCTGATTGGACTGCTCGAAGCTGTCACCTTAATAAAATGCACAGGCACCTCAGCCTGTCTCACAGCAAATAGATTAATCTCTTGTGGGCTGTACTGACTTCAAGCAGAACACCTCAGGCTGCGTAGGGCGTGCTCACAGCCTCTGTTTCTCTCATACTGAATGACAAGGGTGTCACTGATGCACAGCATATTGTATGAAGGCAACAAAAGAATAGCTGAAATGCTTTCATGTGCCACTCCGTTTGTGAAATATAAGCAAAAGTCTCAAGATACCATTTTTCTTTCATGCTGTCCCTCCCTGATTAGAAAATTCAGTAACAAAAATAGACAGTTCTTTCATTATGCCCTTTGCAATAAGCCATTACTTTGTATCTTTATCAAGAGTGCAAGGTTAAATTAAGTGGCCACTGTTCACTTAATGACCGAATCTTATGTGGAACCAATGCATGTGCCATTCAAAGAGACAATGGACAAGACTGAAAATTGAAATGTCTACATGGCAGTAATATGCCATGGCATGAGTATTTTAAGAAGAGCCACCCTGCTGTTTTCACATACCGTGGTATCGTGGGAGAATAGAAAATGTGCTGTCCGTTAGAAAACATCGAGTCCACAGTGCTCATGTGGTTGCACAAAGATGTATGGATAGTACCAGATAGGCTTTGTTTGAATAAGCAATCTGGACAGCACAGGAGCCTAAAGAGACATGTCAGAGTGCATAACTCAAAACATTTTAACAAAAATATCTGGACTGGAAAGACATTGATGGCTCTGATGAATGTCAGTTATACTGATTCACATGGATGGAGGTACGAGAGTATGGCAAAAATCAATGGACCATCCTATTGAGTATAAGTCTGAGCATGGTGGTTATGCAATGGGGCTTGGTGTGCTTTCATGGCACTCAGTAAGATGCGAATAGCAGCATATGAATTCCATAGGATCTCTTAGGTGAAATGTATCATGGCAGCAGTACAGTAATCTATCTATCTAGCTTTTTCAGTAATATAATCAAATTGTGAAATATAGGGGGCTCCAGTGGGTTTGGGAGCCACTAATTGTCCCCTCATAACCCCATGAAAACCTGAAACTGAAAATATTGATCTGTCACTGAAAATATATTTTAAAAACATGTTATGGTTTGTCACACATACATGCATTTGGGAGACAGTTTCAGGGCTGGTCTGATGGTAACTCCACCCCGAGTCAAAGGCTGGCACTACTGCCTAATGCCTCTCCTCCTTTCTCTCTGGCAGACATAACAACCAGCAATGGGAAGACATCTGACATCACTTCCAGATTCCAGTCCCTTGATCACACAATGACACTCCTCTTAAGAGGTTCTACTGCCATCTTGATTTCAGTTTACACTTGGACTTCTGTTTGGAAAGACATTTTCACAGTGCTAATCTGTTGCAGGGTAGTTCTGTAGCCAATGATCTGATGCCACACTCTTACTTTAATCTGCATAATGAAATATCCTTTTTAATATTCTGCGCAAAACATTCATCAAAGCATGTATGTCTTACAAAAAGTGAATTATGTGCCTAATACCCTTCAGACACACAGGGTTGTGTGGATTTTGTTTTCAAATTGCATATCCATATATGATGATATTTTCTAACTTAGGATATGCGTATCCTAAAACATATTGTGTGATCCATAATAATGAAGTTAGATTTCAGTATTCAGTCATCACTGGAGCTCTAACAGGACACCCTGGTTACCACATGCTGCATACTATACGGCTAGGCAAGTTGTGGAGCATGAGAATAAATTTAGAATATAGTAAACCCCCCCGATCTCACACACACACACACACATCAAATCACCAGATTTCAATCTATTTTACAATTCATATTCAATTTATTTCTGTACAGCTATTTAAACCATAAAAAATTAATATACAGTACATAAACCCCTTAATTATGTTCAATACACAGTAAAACAGAATAATCGATTATTAACAAATCATGGCAATTTAAAGTCCAACTGAGCATGAGAACATGAGATGGGCAAAGAAAGAGCTATCTGGAGTACTGCTCAACTATGGGCTAATTTAAAACAACTCTTGGACTTATCGAAGTCACCATGAGCCAGTATCCCTATGCCACACTTTAGCCACATTATTTCATTCATAACCAGTACAATGAGATCACAATTTATGACTGGGTAGCAGTGACAAACCTACATTTGTTATGGGGGCCCCTTCGCAACCAGCAATGAGGTCTGGGTAATCACTGTTCAGAAAAACAATAGGCTTAGGCTAATCTAACAATATTTCACTTTTATTATTTATATTAAATTAAAATTGAATAAAACATAAAGTAAAAGTAAATTAAAATATTGTCTAAATCGCTGTCACAAGTGCTGTCATGTTAGCATTGTGATTGCCTTTTCAACAGCTCCGATTTTTGTTACGACACATCATCTACTGGTTACAGCTACAAGTCAAGTCAAGTTGGGGAGCATGCATTGGTACAGTGCGTTGCCGCACCCACTATATGACGAAACAACTCTGGATCCTGGTTTGCAACCCCCCAGGCAGACTCGCGGTCCAGTCCCACCCTCTATCTGCTGCAGCCAGGTGTTACATGGCTGACCTCTTGACCTGGTCCAGCAACTCGGGTCCACAAAAATGAGGATCTTACAAGCCGGATCACCCTCGGAGAAATGCGCCACATGGCCGTAGTGCCGTAATTGACGCTTCCTCACAATGCAGGTAATGTGCTTCATTTGGGACTCCATGAGCAACTGCTCATTCGACACAAAATCAAAACAAACGGTACCCAAGGATTTTCTGGAGATACACATTACCAAAGGAGTTCAGTCTTCGTCACTGGATAGCGTCCATGTCTCACAACCATATAGCAAGACAGGAAGCACCAGGACTCTAAAGACTTGGACCTTCTTTCTTTTGCATAGATATCAGAAATGCCACACACCCCTTTCCAACGACCTCATGACCCCCAGTGCTCTCCCAATCCATCTACTGACTTCATAGGAAGAGTCACCAGAGACATGAATGTCACTGCCAAGGTGAGTAAACCTCTCAACAAGGTCAACACTCTCTCTGCAAACAGACACACTGCTGATGGCTGTGCCCAAGAGGTCATTAAAGGCCTGGATCTTGGTTTTTATCCAGGATACTCGCAAGCCCAGACACTCAGACTCCTCGTTCAGTCTCTCGAGCACCCCAATCAGAGCCTCCATTGACTCCACAAAGATCACAGCATTGTCAGCAAAGTCAAGATCCATGAATCTTTCTTCACCAACAGATGTCCCACAGCCGCTGGACCCCACTACCTTGCCCAACGCCCAGTCCATACAAGCATTGAACAGAGTAAGAGCAAGAACACACCCCTGACAAACCCCAGAATCAACTGGGAAAAACACAGAGGTTCTGCCTCCACTCTGCACAGCACTCACAGTACCAGTGTACAGGCCAGCCATGATATCCAGCAACCTCGAGGGGATCTCACAAATCTTCAGGATGTTCCACAGAGCAGCTTGGTCAACTGAGTCAAACACTTCACAAAAATCGACAAAGGCTGCAAAGAAACTCTGCCAGTATTCGCGTTTGTGCTCTATGAGAACCCTCAGTGCCAGGATGTGGTCGATGGTAGACTTCTTAGGCATAAAACCAGACTTTTCCGGTCGCTGGTAGGTGAGCAAGTGATCACGGATCCTATTGAGGACGACCCTAGCAAGGACCTTACCTGGCACTGAGAGCAGTGTTATCCCCCTGTAGTTGTTGCAGTCCAGGCGATCATCCTTCCCTTTACAGATAGGGACAAGTCCCATTTTCCAGTCAGTTGGGATGATTCCAGTCTCCCAAATGGAAGCAAAGATTGCTTGCAATGTCAGGAGGACAGCCTTACCACCAGCCTGGAGAAGTTCACCCCGGATACCCTTCAGCCTTTCCTCCCCTCAGCTGGTTTACCACCTGTGCAATCTCAGCGAGATTGGGTGGTCCACAGCTAATTGGAGGATCAGCCTCAAGGACCGTGGACCCAGAGATATCTAACATCCTAGCCAGAGGATCAGCTTCGAACAACTGCTCAAAGTAGCCAGCCCAGCGGGTCACAACTGCAGTGTCATCCATAAGGACCATTCCATGAACCACCCCGACTGCGACTCTCTGAGAAACAGATTCAGATGTGCGTAATGCTTTGATTCCTCTGTAAGCAGGACGTAGGTTGCTTGCTCACAGATTCCTCTAACAATGCCTCTTTATATGCTCTCAGAGCCCTCGCAACCATACTCCTCAGTTCCCAGTACAGACCAGAGTTGCCATTGAGCCATGCACTGCGACTCCTCTCGATGATATCCAAGATATCCTGCAAGATAAAACATCTCCTTCTGAGAACAATGGTAACACCAACACAACCCTCAGCAACCTTCAGGGTCTTGTCACGGAAGGTCTCCCTCATCACATTAGGATCGGCATTCGTAACCAAATCTGCAAGTTCCTCACACAAACTGCGTGCAAACTCATTAGAAACAGCTACTAAAGAAGGTATTTTTATTACCTTTTCATTTTTACTGTATTTTAATTAGGAAAAATTGTTATTATTTATTTATTACAGTATGATATATTTAGTGTATTTTAAGGTTTTATAAGATTTCTTGTGTAAATTAAAAGTTAACAAAATGTCCTTTACAATGACCAGAACAATGAAATATGCAGGCTTATACAGTCATTGCTATCATGTGTACAGAAGACAGTGAAATTCTTATTTGCAAGTTTTAATCAACAACAGCACTTTCCAACACCATAATGTCAGACATTTCAAACAGGAACTATAATATTTTTTGATAAAATATGAGTAGAAAATCTAGCCCAGACTCTTTCACAGCTGTAGACATTACAATGTTTTATTAAACAAAACAATCCAAATTTGAATCATGCTACACATCACATCCAACCTTCCACGTTGAACTTTTATACACAGTAGCAAGAGATGGAGTACAGGAAAATTCAAATACTAGTTGAATCACAGAGAAAAGCACAGTTACTACAAAGAGACTACAAAAGAAGAAACTGTTATCAAGCCAGAATTACAAAATAGAAAACACGAGAGTCAATTAACAATCAAAAACTTGAGACTTCACAATAAAGTCAGTATTAGTACAGAAGGCCTCTTAGATTCTGACATATAATGAATTCAGGCTGAAGGTTAAATAATGCAAAAGATCAGGCTTGGTCTGGACATTTTGAATAAAAGACCATCACATTAATGTAGTAGGTTTTTGGAACATGCTAAATCCAAATTTGCATGCATTTATAATATTGGTTTACCTTGACTATGTTAATATTTTGTTGTTTTCATCTTCTTTAACAAGTTTACATTCTACCTGGTGAAAATAGCAGGCCAAAAGTGGCAACAAGATGCTGGATCAGGAGATGATGGAAAGACTGAAAACTAGAAAACAAAGCAGGGGTGAAAAGCCAGAAAAGAGTAAGAAATGTATGTTAAAAAAGTATGTTAAAAATTAAAGTGAAAATATCACAAAAAGTCTTAACTCCCTAAAATGATTTTCAGTAAATAACACACAAAAGTTTATCTATAGAATCAAGAAACTTGTATACAATGATGGCATAGTGTTGACCAGTGGCGTAGCTAGCTTGCTGAATGCTTCTGAGGTGGGCCCCTCCTGTCTAGCATAACTGTTAGTATTTTATTTGCAACTAGATCCCAGGGGCTGACTGGGCATTGGTGTCATGCTGGTGACAAACAAACCAGAGACCTCATGCATAACGCCGTGCGTAGAATTCACACTGAAACATGGCGTACGGACAAAAGTGGAAATGTGCGTACACATAAAAAAATCCAGATGCATAAATCTGTGTGAATGCCAACTTCCACGTTCTTCCGCTCCATAAATCCCGGTCCATGTGAAAAGTAACGCACATGCACACGCCTGCTGCCCCACCCCAACTCCTCCCAGAATTACGCCTCTTTGAATATGCAAATCAATATGAATAGAAAAAAGCTTGAAATGTCAACTTTAATCTCGAAATTTCCACTTTAATCACATAGTTTTATTTTGTCATTAAAGTAGAACATCATAAACTTCATCTATAAATCGTTCAATTTACTAGTTTCTCAAATACCATCCTAACTAAAGTAGCACGTTAAATGCTTTGTCTTTCATGTGTTCTTCTATGTGCTTTATGTGTGTGAATCACTACATGCTTCTTAAACTGGCTTTCTCTACCTCTGACAGGACACAGAATCCATTACATTCGTGATATTACAGCTCTCTGAATAATTAAAATACTGAGATGTATACTTGATATAATTTTCATGATGATAAGAGTTAAAGCATGTTATCAAACATGGGAACACGGTGGCGCAGTGATAGTGATGAGCTGGCGCTCTGTCCAGAGATTGTTCCTGCCTTCCACAAGATGCTTGCTGCGCCGTGTGCGATCTTCGATAAAATAATTTATTGCAGCAGTACTGTCTCCTTCAAATGTACTAACCTCCAATTCCTGTCCTTCCTTTTCTTTCTCCAAGTAACCAATCGCCACACAATCAACTCTGTTATAGACGTTAAGCCATCTGTAATCTTAGAACGCCAATTCTTCAGAACTTTTAAGGAACATTGAAATATCATCATAGTACATGTTTAATTATTCTGTCCATCTAGCCTTCCAGTGTCGCTCCACCCCAGCAAGAATACAGCGCGAGGCAGGAACAATCCCTGAACTAGCTAGCGCTGCAACACTGTGTCCTTACATGTTTATTTATTAACAATACAGAATATTTAAATCATGTTAACATTTCATCTGTATAATGTAATAAACAAATTTTGCTGCATTTCATCTTAAAAACGATATCGTCATCATATGTAAATACACACTTTATAAAGTGGCTCAGGTTGTGCAATATTATAACTATATCGCAAGTTTACAGTGAGGTAATTGTAATAATAAGTACAAACAGTTCTACACTTCTGCACTTGATGGACTGATTGAGTGTGTTTATAGTTCTTGGGATGAAATTGTTTCTGAACCGCGATGTCCCTACAGGAAAGGCTCTGAAGCGTTTGTCATATGAGAGCAGTTCAAATAGCGCATGGCTGAAGCAGCGTATGCTTAATGCTGTATACCAATAATCTGATCAGCTGCTGTAGATACAGTGGTATAAATACTCTGAGTGGTGCATTGAGAGTAATATGGAAAAAGATGATCCGATGTGGGATCTGAGGTGCAGTGAGAGTAACAACGCTTAAGCAGCTATGGTATTTGGAATAGTTTGGCCATTCCGTGGACCATTATATTGCTACAGGTTAACTGCAATCAGATGCCTCAAACTAATAAACAATATATGGTTAATTTCAGTGTATTTAATAAAGCTGCGTCAGGGATCTGACTTAAAAAAGCAAGGGAAACCACACTCTGAACAAAAGCACTGCTTTGACGCTGGGTGCCGTCAGTTTGCAAAACCAAGTGGAGAACTTGCGTATGCCAAGCATTTAGCTGGTGTGAAAAGGTGTGTGGCTTTACGCCAAGTTTAGTTTTTATACATCGTGATGTGAGCATGGAAACGGGCTTACGCAACATTTATACATGAGGCCCCTGCTCTCTAAATGAAATTTGTAATAACTTTTTAAATCGCTTTTTTTACAGCCACTGTAAATTAGCAAAAATAAAATAAATTGTGAGAATGTGATGTAGGTGTTGTGGATAGTAGTACTAGTACATAAATATATGTAAAATGTGGAACCTCTTACTTTTCCAAGACAACTTTGTAAAAGAAGATGATTAAAATGTTACATAAGATAGAAAGTAGAAACTGTTCTGTGCTATAAAATGAAACAATTTCAATTTGTAACAAATTAAAGCAACAACACCGGCTGACAGGATACTACTACACAATCGACCTGTTTTACATGAGTTCTGAGAAAATGGACATCATAAAGTGGTCACGCTCACAAATCCTCATAGTAGTGGCACTAATGCACAGTAAGCGATACTAAATTACTCAATAAAAACGATTACACATATGTTAAACTGTTAAAGCTTACAAAAATGGAACTGACTGACAAATCACAAATCATATTACTTTTAATATCACTTCGTCTTTCAGGCTGCTCCCATTAGGGGTTGCCACAGCGGGTACCTAAAAATACTCGCTTGCTTGCCTTCTGTTGCGCACAAGTCTCAACAATGTTTAACACATCAAGTTGTCTGGCATGCTTGTTTTCAAATGAGAGTACAGCCAAGCCACTAAGTTTGTCTTGGTACGTTGTGCTTCTGAAGTAATTTTTGATGAGTTTTAACTTGGAGAACGGTTGTTCACACGCAGTATAGTCAGCAGTAACATGTAAGTAAACTTCAGTGGAAGTAGACGACAGTGCACAGTGATTAATCAGCAACGGTTCAGCTAGTTCAAAAACAGTTGACTTGTTTGACAGGATGAATTGAAATCATGCAACCAAATAACAACAATTGAGCGGAAAACGCCGATGAAAGGTTGGTATTATAACATTCAACGAGAAGACTGGCAGCAGCATACAATTCTTCGTCAGCCACGGCGAAGTTGATGGTAACAAGACATTGGACATTGAAGCCATGGCATCGAGACTGTGAATCCGCTGTTTTAGTTAAGTAATTAAAATTAAAAAAAAAAAAATCTATACAGCCCCAAGTGGGCCCCCCAAGCTCGTAGGCCCTTGTGCTTTCCACAATCTGCACAATCCATTGCTACGCCAGTGGTGTTGACGGCATAACGTACATGCTGCAGCTTATGAGTACCACATGGGAGCAATGGGATGTGAATTGCGGCACTTGCTGTCAAAGAAAAAGAATAAAATGAAGACACAATAATATTTATAAATAACCAATAAAAAACTACCAAAGTCAAATTAAACTAAATCACAAAATATGTGGAAATTAGAATTTAGCATGGTCCTAAACCTGAGAATCACTACAATGAGAGATGGAGACGTGAAAAAAAGACAGTGCCAGTCATAATGGTCGAAAAGGTGTTTGCGGAGCTGTGGACAGTGGAAAGGACAACAGCAGATACTCTCAGGTTTACATGACGTGAGCAGTGATAGCAGGTGGTCCAAGATGTTGGAATTAAGAGCTTTGTAAGTAAGCAAAGTTAACAAAATTATCCTATACTTGATTAAATACATTGAAGAAAATTTAAAAATAAAGACTAATGAAATTTATCAAGTCATTCTTAAGATTTTTTAGTGTAGGAGTAATGAATAAAGAAAACTACACACACAGAATATATGCAATACACAAAACACAAACTTATGCAATAATAACAGCTATCGCAGGATGCAGTTTTTTTTTTTATTCCAAAACAGATAATGTAACTGTTTCAAATCTGTGTGAACAGAGCAAAACTGTGTAGAACTAGAATGACCCCAACTTTATAAACATCTCATAAAGTACTTGCCACGTTCAAACCTGCAAGGCATGATCCAGAGAGCAACCAAATATTGTTTCTGTTGTTTATTTATCTTTTTCAGTTTCCTTTATTTAAGACCAAAACTAAAGTACAAAATTACTTCTCATTTCTAATTTAGGAATTCCTTTCAGGTTTTGTAGTGTAGTGAGTGTGATGGCATTCCTTTGCCTATTTTGGTTTATACTGGGTTGGATAGGTGATCTTCTGTTACAGTGCATTTATATTTAAGTAGGGCTGAAAACACACTGTTGGCACATTTTGAATGCCTCAAATGCAAAGTTACATAGTCTATACTGGACTGAAAATGCAGATTGTCAGTTAGCCCAGTTGTAGATGTTTTTATGGGTAGATCAACAGGTAACTTTTTTGTTAGTCAAGGTGTGCAATTTGAACTGAATCGGAAACTCCGATGTATCAGTGCAAGGTGGCCAGCACTAAAGCCACTTTCATAAATTTAATCTACAGACTCAAGTGTGCACATTAAATTTTACTGCTGCGCACTAACCTCTTCATTGCAATATTAAAAGAAGCTGCTGATGTTTCTGCCAACACAGTAAACATTTCCTGATGTATACATAGCTTTGTTTGATTTCCCTACAACAACCTTTAAGACACAATTTAATGCACACACGGTTGTCAGTGTTCATTACAGTCTGAAAATATTTGGCCATATAATTCTTTTATTCTGTCACATCACTAAAATGACAGCATAACTCTTTTAAATCTTCCATATCTTTTTATATAATACGCTACTGTGGCTGTTCATTTGTCTGTCCAGGATTTTAAATCACCTGTATCTCGCAAACCATTTGACCTGAAATTTGGTACACATATACTACGCGATGTCTACTATCCACTTTCAGGGTGATGATTGACCTCCAAGGTTACTCCTCTTTTTATTTTTATTTTATTTCATTGTAGAATCAACTCTCGGCAGCGGCCAGCAGGATTTCTGTGTGGCGCATGCATACGGCCGTCATTCTCATTCCTAACACCTTCACCGTCACTTCCCCTACCTCTTCATATCTTAAATCGTTCTTGAGGCAGACTGAAGACTTAAGTGCCAGCTTAAGAGAAAAATTAAAGAAAACGTACTAAGTGATTGCAACACAAACACTGACTTAATCAGTTTTAACGCGAAAAGATGCCAATGAAAGAAGAAAATAAACGGGCTGCTACGGAGGAAAAAAGAAGAGCTGCTCAGGAAGCAGCAAGCGCATCAACCTCTGGGCAAATGAATGATAAACGTACAGAGAAAGAGTACGAAAACTGTGAATGCTCAAGTCAAGTGTATTCACTGCACGTTATCATGCAGTGTTCCATTACTTGTATGTAATAAATATACAGTGTACTCAAGCAAAATCTAGTCACTGTTATGATTTGGGTTCATTTTAGATTGTTCTGACTTTTGTTTTTTTGGCCTGTGGTATTTTGGCAGACTTTTTCAAGTTCATATTATGTTTTAAATCATACAGATTCCAATTCTTTTAATGTTTTTTTCTATATGGAATTTATTTAAGTTGCGTCTTTTTTAATACCATTTTGTTTTTCATGGGACCCACCATTTTTTGGAGCCATCACTACCGCATTGCTTAGGAAGTGCCTCGGAAATGCATGGTGCGTGATGCCGCAAGTTCGTCAGTATAAAGGCCAAGCTGAGCGCTTCCCAAATCATCCAAGTTTTTGGATGAAAAACACAAAGATTTAGCAGTCATTTATTTAAGTGTTTCTGCCAAACAACATTTTGACTACTAGTCTGAGTTTGTGGTTTTTGTTTTGACAATCATGTATTCTGACTTCCAAAGAAAATAAATTCAGGCTTGTTTCTTAGTTAACGTCTTATCTTCTGATCCTTAAAAAATTAATTCCTGCCTGTCTCTCAGTATGACAGGACACTCTTAGGTTGGAGTCATGCACACTCCATGGTCATCATTAATTCATATAACGAGTGAGAAAAGAAAATGTACGTACAAGCTTAAGATGACCTAAGAAAAAGAAGGAGGATTGTGACAGTGCAATACATTTTTTAAGCCATTCCTTCACTGAGATAGCCAGGTGTTTTGGATTATTATTGTGCAGAACAGAAGCATTTTGTTTAGCTTTCCAGGAAAAGGCAAGGCAATCATTTTTGTTCAAAATATCTAGATATTTGAAGCTGTTACACAGACTAGTCACTGTCCCTGCCATTGCTAGACTGGCCATTAAGTCTAGCAGAACAATTTCTAGTGGGCTATTCTCTCTTTTTCTATCTCTCTCTGGGTCAAGCTATTGTGAGACAGAATGAGTGCAGAGAAGCGAGACAGAAAGATATGATATGATTAGTCCATACTGCGTCCTTAATCAAATAATCCTACACACTCCTCTATTTATGAAATATAGTGATTTATTTGGACTTCCTCAGAGTGAGAGAGTACAGTAGGCTCAGCTTGTAGAAGACCATTCATGAGAATCCACAAATTAAGAGAGATTTGAAATGATTCAACAGCAATTGCAGTGGTGAAGGGTAAGTTTAAAGTTATTGAACAACGGTATAAACGTCCTATATTAAACAAGGTGACTTCATAGTTGATTGACTTCTCTTTGGTCTCATTACACCCAGTTTAATTTAACCAGTGATCTAAACTGTTCCACGCTTTATTTTACTAGTATGCCCACTTACAAATAAATGAAGAGTGAAGCATTAGCTAGCAAGGAGTGAACAGAGGTTTAGTTAGGACCAAAAGCTAACTTTGATAAAAAAAATTAAGATTGTGTGACGGTCACACACAAGGCATCTGCAGAATAGCACAGGACATTTGGTGAGAGGCAGGAGGACAACGCAGCTACAAGAATATCAGATTTAGGGGACAGGGAATCATCTGTACAATGTGTGGGCACTTATGTCAGTCAGCAAACTATACCAGTGATCATCAAGTTCAGTCCTCATCTCCTATGGCTTCAATTTTTGTTTCACATTCAGTGAGTCATTTTTACCTTTAATTGATCTCATTGTTTAATTAGTTGACATCTTCCCCATTTCTTATTTTCCATTCATAAAAATGCAGTAGTGTGACATTAACATTTATATATAAGAAACTAAGATCAATTAGTATTTTTTTACATTTTAAATGCCTGTCATTTTCATTTTAATTCACTTTATTTTCAAAATGTATTGACAGTTAATGATGAGCAGAGCAGAGCAAAAAGAATTAATTTTTACCCATCTGACTCACATGAATTATTGCTTCCAAGAGTACACATGTATTAGCATAATCAGTTTGTGATTTTGGGGCTAATACAAAAACAAAGAAGATGGAAAACACTTGCTTAATTAAAGCAGGAGTCCAATAACAATGAGCCTTCAGAACTGAAACTGAGAACCTGTGCACCATCCTGCTTAACTTACAAATCAGTAAGGAATGTACTTGAGCGGCAGGGTGGGTTTGGGAGGGAGGAAGGATGGTTGGTGTCTAGTTGATTGCGGTGTTCCAGTCTGGGCAAAAATCCTGCGCCAGTTCTTTATCCCATTTCATCCCTGATGCCTGCTGAAGACAAACGCCACCACAGAACAAGTGTGCCACCACCATGTTTGACTGTAGATACTGTATTTTTTGAGTAATGGACAACTGTATGTTAGCATTGCATCTGCTGTAAAATATATGACAGTATTACAGCACATAAAAATCTAACATTTGTCTTATCAGATCATGGCACATTTTCCCATTTGATTTTGGGATACTGATTGTGTCTTGCCAAATTTAAAGGAGCTTGAATATTAATTTTTGTGAGAAAGATTGTCCACCTTGCTACCCTATCCCACAGCAGAGACTTGAGTAGATTATGTAAAATATGCAGGGTATGACTAGTGTCACACACGCATGTTTAGGAGACAACTAAAGGGCTTGAGTACATGTAACGAAGTGCATTAATTCTCCCTCTCAATCTTTAACAGACCATTCTAGGGAAATCCCGCTGGCTCTGGGGCAGCCAATGACATCACTTCCTGTTCCCGTCCTGATGACATCACTTCCCTTACTGGCCTTTAAAGCTGCCATCTTGTGGATAATAAGTCAGGTCTGTTTTGGACTCTATTGTGTAAACATGTCTATGCTTTTGCAACAGTTTTGCACCCGGGAAAAATTATACGGGTGGCTGCCCCAAACCTTCGCAATGTCTGATGGTCATTCTTCTTACACTAGGTATTGCTCTGAGTTCCTGTAGCTTTGATGAGCTTTATGGAGAAATGCCCTTATCTCTGTAATAATAAGGTGATGCTGTATTTCCTCCAATTTTTAATGGTGTTCTACACAAAATGCTCCCCAGCCTGTCCTGACCTAACCTCTCTTCTCTTCTGTACCCTTTAATGAAAATGTCCCATAGATCTTTTAATAATTGTGGACCTTAATTATTGCTACACTGTGCAACAAAGAAATTTTATATGAAATCCTAAAGGAACACCAGTTTTACTCAGAGCTAATTTGAATCACCTCAGCTGATGTCAGGTAAAGGCAATCACCTTTGTTTATGATTTGGAATGTGATTGATTGAGTCTAAGCACAGTTACCACCAGCATTAGAAAGACTGCATACACTTTTACAACCAATATATTAGTTTACATAAATTCCATAGTTTTTTTCCTTAAAAATGGAGCATTTGCTTTTATTTTGTATGTTAATAGATAGAAGCTGATATTAAAAATTAAAGATGTGCTGACATGATTTCTCAGCCAATTCATAAATTAAAGCTACACTTTCAATAAGGGTGCATAAACATTTGACAACCATTTAAAGTGAATTTGACTTGTCCCAACAAAAGATATAACAACTTGCAAACCCATGTGGTGGTTCAATAAGGAGACCAGGGTTTATGCCCTGGGTCCTTGCTGTGTGGAGTTTGAATGTTCTCCCAGTGTCCACATGGGTTTCCTCCGGGTGCTCCAGTTTGCTCCCACAGTCCAAAGACATGTTCTGTAGATAAAGTGAATAAGTGAATTGCATTTGTGCATGTGTGTGCTCACCCTGTGATGGACTGGCACCTTGTCCAGGGTTTGTTTCAGCTTTTCAGGAACAGGTTAAATGGGTTACAAAATGACATTGCATCTTGCAAATCCCATATTACAGTATTTAGACAGCCAAAGAATTGCATAACTTCAATACCATTCCTGCGTGTTATAAATAAATTACAGAGACAAGGCTTTGATGCATCAATATTAACCTGTGGTGAGACACGTGGCTTTTTTCCAATGGGGGCCACTGGGGCACAACACCACCAGATGTCCTGCAAAATAAATAGTAAGTCTCCCTCAGTTATCAAGTGTATTATTAAATTGATTATAACAGCCCTTAATTTTGCATTCTTAAACATTTTTATTTCCAATTTCCCATCATATGCTTAATGCAATTTCTTATCTAGAAAAATATTTCTTTTTGTAGTATGCAAAGTTGTCTTTATACCACGACCTGCAATTCTCTTTCCAGCTAGATGGCCTGGCTCTATTACTCTGCATGTGCTCTAGGTTCACACTTAGGTGTGAGTGTCCATGTGCAGCCTCAATAATATTGTTTAGTAACAGGGCATGAAGGGTCTCCAGCCCTTATTCTCAGCTTTAAACTAATGAATATTTTTTTTTTAATTATGCACTTGTACATCCAGTTTGAGCTTTACCCAGTCAGTTTACCCTATTCAGCACAAGACAGTAAAGATCTTTTGAAATGTAATTTGCTTTATTAAATACTAGGAGGCTCTGCCCCCTACTTGCATTGCTCACCAACCCCCGGGAAAGCGCTACACACTAACCACTTCACGGATCTGCCGCTTGCGTACAGGGAAGCGGATGTACAATTTAAACAGATTGTTATTTTCATGGGAATTGTTACACAGGCATAATAGAACTAACTGTTTTATACTGTTTTATAACTATTTTATACTACAGCAAGCATTTAACCATAGTAAAAAATAGTAAAACGTAATAAAATGAAAGAAAATTATGTTTCATGTTGTGTTAGAGGTATTTGTTGGGTTATGCGTTTTCATTCTGTTTGGCTTTGAAATTAACACGCAAATACTTTTTAAACTTATACTTTGACTGTAAAACTTCAGTAAAAACTATTTTTTAAATGACCTTTTCATCAATATTGCATTGAATTTTGATTCCTTGTTTGGACTTACATTGTAACAACATATAACTGCCCGTGAGTGAATATCGTTTCTTTCTCTCTAATAAATAAACTGACTTTTTTCGAATGTTTGTCCCTGTGATTTGTTCATTGTCCTAGCAAAAGCTATTCTAACAGGAAACTGTAAATGTTTTAATACAAATGACATATCAAGATCTCCTTTGGTGTCAAATGTTATCCACGTACTACATAACATTTCTTGTTGCCTGTTAAAATTTTACATGTCAGAATTGTTCAACCAATTTTGAATACAACTAATCTCGTTCTATTGCATAGCCCATCACTCAGACATAAATTACACAATAACATTACGATACATCCTTCTTTCAACAGTAATTCAGCCAGTGGAAGACCGGATGGTGTTAACGTTTGTAGATATTCTTCAGAATATTGTAAGTTGATGTTTTCATCTTCTGCACCATCACCACCAACTGTTTCAGCATAGTCTATTGATATGCATTTAACCAATTTGCCGTGTAACCGATCAACAATTTTTGTGTTAATTCATTTGACTTCATCGTTTCTCAGTGATAGGATTGCCCATGTACTCATTTATTCTGTTAATAACTCTTTGGAATGAAATTCTTCAATAAGATTTGGACATACAGTAATAAGTCTTCTTTTACTGGGAACTTAAAGTGAGGAAAATGTAAAAATTTATAAGAGCTGAGAGCGCAGGAACTGTGTGTGAAAAAAGCATTCACACAAATAAGAGGTGAGAGCACCGTGGGCGTGATTGAAAATGGTTGAGAGGAGGGAAGGACTTGAAAAAATCTCTTGGCAATAGTCTTGTCTCAAATTTTTTTTTTTTTTAATAGAGAGATAGGCACAGTCATTTGGAAAAAAAATGCATATCAATATCAGCAGTTCATTGAGCACAGACATTACAGATTTGAGTAGCATCCTGGCCTTCATCCCCTGCTGATGACAGTAAATTTAAAAAAGCAACCATGGAAACCTTATGTGTGCTTCTTTCACTCCTATCCTAGTGAAGAACAAACAGGGAAATAGAAAATCGTCCAGCAAACTCACTGTCACTGTATGGTGATGAATGCCGATACCAGACTACCACAGAATCTTGTGTTCAAGTCATGCAGGGAGTATAGTCTGCATGATCTTTCTATGTTATTGATTGTTTTCCTTTTTCACCATAAACCAGTTTGATTCTGTTCAAGGGGTTGTTCTTTCAATTTAGGCAGTTCATAGCCAAAATTTTCCTGGGCAGAGGGCGGCTGCAAGACTTTCACTTTACTTTGTATTTAAATCTATTTGCTGTATTTTGCCAGACGATGGTGATGTCAGATGATATCACAATGATCTGATGCCAATCAAGACAGACCCTAATCCTAACCCACTGTTTGATTGATCCTGCTGCCTGGATTCGCTAAACTGCCAACACCAAAAAAACGTGCGCAGGAATTACTGAGTGTTGAAATTTTCCGAAACTTTGAACTAATTTCAACACCAATTTATATGCCAACTTTGTGTTTTACAAAACCCAAAATTTTTGCATAAGAAGTGGCTTATGCACGTTTCTGAGCATAAGCAAGTTTTATACGTGAGGTCCCAGGACATTAACATTATTGTTTTAAGCTATTCCTGTGTAGCTTTGGTTTTATGCTGGCGGTCAACTTCTTGCTAGAAAACAAACCTCCTCCCCAGGTTTCTCGCAGGCTGCTTTAGGCTTTCCTTCAGGATTTCCCCATATTTTGCTGCATTCATTTAGCATTTCTACTCTCACAAGCTTTCCAGGGCCTGCTGCAGCGAAGAATCCCCTTAACATAATGCTGTCTGACAGTGGGGGTGGCGTATTTTTGATAGTATGCAGTGCTTGCCTTACGTTTAGTATGATAGCCAAAAAGCATCATTTTGGCCTCATTAGACCATAGAACCTTATTCAAGCTGACATCAGAATTTCCCATGTACACTGTGGCAAACTCTTAATGCATTTTTTAACAGTGGCATTCACTTTGTCACTCTCATATAAAGATGCAACTGGTAAAGCAGTTGTATGCACAGTCTCTCCAATCGAAAACAGTGTAGCTTGTAACTCTTTCACATTTATCCTTGGTCAGAAGCCATCATTTGTAGCCTTTTTTTGTATGATTATTCTGTTTTTGTGGACAGCCTGGTTTAGGCAGATTTACAGCTATGCCATTCTTAACGACTGATTTAATTGAACTCCAAGGGATGTTAAGTGACTTGGATATTTTCTCGAATCCAACCCCTGACTTGTGCTCTTCAAACACCTTTTACCAAAG
>JANRMT010062819.1:43212373-43257701 GCA_026402145.1 Polypterus bichir lapradei | reverse complement strand
GCCTGTTTTTTTTTTTTTGCTAGTGTTACCCATTTTTATTACCTTATGTTCACTGTCAGAGGTTACACTCCAGTAAGAGTAAGAGTTAAAATGACCCTGCGGTGCTGTGGACCAAGTTTGCAAAGGGACTGGTATTTAAATGAAACCCCTGGAGGGGATTACCAGTATGCAAATGTAAACTGCCTTTTCCCAGAGTTGACATCTCAATGGTTACAAGAAAGAAAAACAATAATCCAGGCTATATTTTTTGTGGGGGGATTATTTATTTACTTTTTTCTTTATAACCATTCTGGTTATTTTATTGTTTTTTCTTTTATAACATTTGGAGTTCCTGAGGTTTGAGGTGTGTAAAGAGAAACCCCCCCCCCCCACCACCACCACCATAACTTGAACACTCAGCTCTTTACACAACTCTCTTTTTCCAAGTATGCAATTAAAGGCTGCAATTGATCACCAAAAATCGTTAAGATTTCAGAATTTGTTTTGCATAAATAATTTCTTGGCTTCTTACACTGTAAAAAGTAATGCGTTAAAATTACTTAAAAAAATAAGGCAAGAAATTAAAAGCAATATTTTTGAGTAGATTTAATATACTGCACTATTGAGTAAACTTAATTTATTAATTAAATCAAATTTACCTAAAATAAATGAATAAATATAAGTAGCGGCAAAAATGGTTTCATTTTACTCTGATTTTCATTTGAATTACAGTACTCAAAAAAAGTGAGTATGTGACGCTGGACAGTAATGACTTTATAACAAATACATGCTAAAAATCCATATATCTTTATTTATTTGAACATATACATTTGAGTTATATTTTCAAAGGAAAATTAAATCAAATGTCTGGGGATAATTTTTACTGAATTACTAACATTCAAATGTCAATGAAAATTTTCTTTTCTTTTTTTAAACTTTCTTCAAAAAGTATATCTCAATCAAATAATGTCCCAGGAATGAGTGGTAAACGGGAAGGAAACAGAGAATGAAAGAGTGAAATCCTGCGGCAGGTGCCGCTCTTCAAACACTTGCTGCATTTACACCAACGTATCCTCTTAAATGAATGGCCGCCTTTTCACTACTTTTCAGAATGCGATATTGAAAATCCTGAAATAAAATAGGAAATAGGAAATCAAACATCACTAAATAAATCACAGTGTTAAAAATTAACCAGAAAATACATGGCCTATGTAGAACACTAATTAAATAAGAGGTCAAATAATAACGACGGTTAGGTAAACGTCTTTTTATGTGGTTTACAGGTCGTAGTTTAGGACAAACACCATATCATTCTCAAACTTACCTCAAAGTGTCATTTTCTTTTTCTGTGTAAAATAAAAGTTTTAAACGGTAAAAAAAACATATGAACATACGTAACTATCCGAGAAATGTGCTTGCTTTTTCAAGCAAACCAATGAGGTAAGTTGTTAGAAAGACGCTGCCTTGCCCGCCATGTTTCCCACATGAAGGGAAAGGTTTCGTGAAAACAACAAATGCTTACGTCTGTAACTATATGAAATGAAATACTAGTTATTCATTACGGAATTAATATGCTTTATACTTACACATTCGTAGTAAAATAGCTCTTATTATGGATAAGCGTTACAGCTGAATGCGTTGTTGTAAAGACCAAGAAATCGATGTGAGAGGAAGTGCCCTGTCATTAAATTTAACTTAACTTAAATGTGTTCAATTCACAGTTTAGTTTTTTTATTTAGAATAAGTTATAAAAAATGTTTAAATTTTAAGAAAAATAATAAGTTAACATTATTGTTAATTTTTTATTGAATTAGAATTAAATAATCAATAAAAAGGGTAAAATCCATTTTCATTAATTAAGGTAATGATTATTTTGCGTATAGTTAGCTATTTTTTATTATTATTTTTCACACATGCAAGATTTATTTTTAACAGTGTAGGTCTGCTTGTCTCTCAACTGTGTGAAGGCCATAACATGAACATAGCAACTCTGCACATGTGGTCCCAACCATTCACTTTTGTTTCTATCCACTTCCTGACTTGCTGGGCTTAGAATGGGCTCTCAGAAAGCTGGTGCCTATTCCAAGATGGGGTCTTCCACTCAAAGACAAACTGATATAGACTTACCTGTCACCCTTTAAGTACGCCTTTGAACTATGGTAAGAAACTAGTGTCTCATGCATAACCAGGGAGAACAAATTGACTCTGCATAGATGGGAGACCCAAGTGGGAACCACAGTTCAAGCATTGTGAAGGAGTAGTTCTGTTCACACCATGCCACTGGCAGTGCCAGGAGGGAAATGAAATAAATAGTGGCGGCGTCAAGAACAGGCCCATCCATCTGGTCAGGACCCCAGTCCATCACAGGGTTAACACGCACACACACACACACACTAGGCACAGTTTAGTATCACCAATCCACCGAACCTGCAAGGCTTTGGACCGCAAGAGGAAACCAGAGCACCCAGAGGAAACCCACATTGACTTTCTACTAGTGAGATGTTAATTAATCATACGGGTATGTAAACAAGAGCTCTTATTAGTGAGTAACCCAAAAGTGTAACAACAACTGTAAATTGCATAATTAACACGGTTGAGCCATCAGTTACACAGGAGCACATTTCCAGTCCCTTAGGTCACTCCGATCACCAGATCCTTGAAGTAAAAGATGGGTATTCTAAGCAACAGCTGTAGCTCCATAGCTGCCACAAGCCATGCTTCTGAACACTCCAAGTGCATTTTGGAGGTTTGCTTATAAAGTGTGGGAGGTGCGATGAGTAAATGACTCTAAACTGCCCCTGGGTGGGTGAGATCACCCAGCGTTAGAGTGGCACCTTGTCTATGGCTGGTTTCTGCACTGCTCCTGATGCTACAGATATACAGCGCCTATAAAAAATATTCTGTACTTGATTTAGATCACTTTGTAAAGACGCATTCACCTTCATATTAAAGACTTTTGTTTCTATTGATAAGTGTCAACAAAAAATAGTAAACCTCTGTGTTTCAACATTTTATTATAACAAAATGTAAAAATGTGTAAGGGGTGAATGCTTTTTATAGGCACCGTCTGACTGGAGCCATTTGGATTCAAAGATTCAAGAAATGAATGAATGTTATCCAGTACAGATTTTTAGATATACCACAGTAAAATGTTTATAATGAGGGGTATTTTTAAACTTTTCAAGAAGTATAGGCTGCTCATTTGTACATTTGACTTACTTATGGTGAAACCATGAACTGGAGATGCACATTAAAACTAACAGTCTTGTGTTTTACAGTTCACTAACTAACAGTAAGGCACACTGCCAACACAACAAGGAATCATTCTGAATCGTGTGATGCCTAACAGCAAGCATCTTCACACTTACTCAATTCTACCAGAAATCTTGTGACATCATTTTATATTTGCAATACAAAGAAGCAGCATTCCAATAATCTTGGCAGCATTAGGCACAAGGCAGGGATTCGGCCTTGATGGGGCGACAAGACACACAGGGCACATCCACACTCATAGTCACAACAGTAGTCATCCAATAAGCAGTCTTGGATATCTTTACAGGTTTGGGTGTAAAACTGGGACTCTCATGTGAACAGGGAATGTGCACAACTTTCACATTGACAGTGACTAAACATGGCAATTTGTGCCCAAGACATAGCTGTGCCACTCATAGGATCTGAATCGAAACAGGTGAATTTTCCAAAGGTGGCATTCATTTCAAATGATTTTATCTTTATTTTGTAGAGGTCTGGGGCTAGAAATACTGCTTAAATAAGTCATTTGAAAACCACAATGGAAATGTTTTCAAGCTGCACCCTGTTTAAAGGCAGTTTTCATTGTTTTATTTCTTGGTGTACGACAACAGAATACTTTGTACTTATTAGTTTAAGGTACCTTGTAGATGGCCCTTAATTTTGTCTTTACAAGAAATTCTTCAAAGATGTAAATTTTTAAAATCAATGTCCAATTCCAGATATATCCGAATGTTTCCTTACAATACAACAATGGCCTTCTATGAATATAACTTTTATATGTCAACCACAAATCTAAGATGAGTTGGACTTCATTTTTAGTATTGTGTTCCTTTTTTATGCTGTAATTTTTATGCCTTAAGGGATCTATTATCTACATTATATCTTTCATTCACGTGAGTCACATGAAATCCTAACTACTTGACCACAATCTTATCTGGTGTGCACCCAATAGCTTGACACCATTTCAGTAAAACCTCTCCATGTGGAATTCCTTTTCTTTGTTTCACCGAAATTCTACACATTTTACTTTTTAACTGAATATCGTATGCTCCAGAAAAATATTTGTGGTTCCTTCAAAGGCAAGAAGAAATTTCACTAGAGTTTGCTGTATAGTCCATTTTGTACCATTTCAAAATACTGTATATTATTACCTAGTTGAGGCTGACCAATGGAAAAATAACTTTAAATTTTCATTCTCTAGGCCAAGTGTTGACAAAAAAGTCAAATGTAGGGTTACGATTGTAAACATGACTGCTTATAAATTGACGGATACTACACGTAAAATCTGCAATGTTCTGGTGAGGGCATACATACATTTGCCACATAAAAAAGACTTAACAGCACCAGAAGCGACTGTATGTAGTCCACATACAGTAAGTGCATTGTCAAAACTGAGGGGCAAGTCCTAGTTGGAACAGGCCTACTGACTTAAACTCAACTTTGTTCTTGAATGAAGATGTTGATGTGGGAATCTCATACAAGTATTCAAAATCTTTATCAATTCCAGTCCTCCAACAGAATTCTTTCAGTAAAACAGTGAATTATACGCTGTTGGACACCAGGGCAAATTCATGGAAATATGAAAATACTACTTTGAATGAAGGGTTGCAAGAATCTCAAATTAACTTCTGAGTCAAGCAGATGAATCACGAAGCTGACAGCTTTTAAAATGACCTAGATGAAAATGTTAGGACAATTTAGATAGCCAGACCAACTCAATAGACTGAATGGCCACATCTAATCTGTAAAATATTTTTTTTTTGTGTTATTGTGCAGCTTTGAGATATATTTGTTTTACAATGTAACTTATGCCATGCTATTCAGACAGCTTAAGGGAACAAATCTCTCTTTAATTTTGAGGCTGAGAGAGGACCTAATCCTCCCTGTCAAAGGCATTGATCCAACAGAATGTTTTAAACATTGAATCATTTACTTGAGGATAATTGTTGAAATTAACAGGGAGTGTATTTACAACTGTAGCCAGGAACCACTTCTTTAAACAAAACGTCAAGGGAATCTGGACAAACTTCATAGTTAGGGTGTTGAAGCAGAAACCTTGACAACTTTTAAAGTGTCTAGATGAGATATTGGGACAACATGGCTACTAGCTTACCAGTTGAGCCCGATGACGTCCTTTCAATTGTCTGCCTTCTTGTGTTCTCGTGTTCTTTCTATATTTTAGAACTATCATCCTATGCCATTTTTAAGAGACACACTCATTTCTAATGTTTAAGTCAAGGCCAATGACTTTTTAAATTCCTACTGTACCTGACTCATTACCTAGCAAATATACTCTACTGTGTTCTATTATGATGTATATTTCCTTGTTTTATTTAATTTTTCTCTTTCATTGGGGTGTATTGCTCTCATTTGCTGATGTCAGGTCTTTTCAAACCACCTTCTTGTGCCTTTCAATGGTTATACTACTATCTTCATTTTTATCGTGTTCCTGAGCTTACCCATTTGATGCTGTTTATGATATTCTATTAGGGTTACCATGTGTCCCAGCTGCACTCCTCATATATCATACAATATTCAAGATCATGTAAAAGAAGAGTAAGTACCTTTTAATAAAATGTGGTTGACAGTTTTTATACTTTTAATGCAGTGTAGTAATATGATATTTCATTTCAACCACCACTAGAGTCATCTACCAGAAAAAAAAAATCTGCGCTTTATTTCTCACTGTGTTCACAGCATGTGTTTTATTGAAATAGTGGCGTTCTGGTGCATTAGTTGGCTGCCGCTGCATCCTGAGCTAAAACCCATTCTTTTCTACATATTATTTGCACATTCTCCCTTCATCTGTGTATGTTTTTTTTCTTAGGACATTGATATTCTCCTGTTTCCCAAAGATGTACAGATTTGACTGATCATTTTTAAACTCTTTGGCATTACCCAGAGCGTAACTTGGGCTTGACATTCAATGTGGTTCAAATATGGTTAGATCCGAGTCAGACTTGGGTGATGTGTAATTATCCTCTTTAAAGTATTAAGATAGTATTCTGTTGCCTTCTAGAGGATTAAATAACTTTGAGCTGCAAAAAAATCATGAATTTTTCTCTGTATTCTGCCATTTTCTCCCATCAGTAAGCAAAAGCACAATCGTAAATGAAAAGCCATAAAGCCAGTTTTGAACAAACTGAAACTGAACCATTGCTTGAATCGAGCGATATTGATAACAATATGAATCAGTCATCAGACACTGACATGGACAGTGAAACTGACACCAGTTTCTGACCTGCCAAGTTTCAGTGATTTTCCTGTTTGGTGTGGGCTTCACATTCTTGCTGACAATCCAGCACCTCCTCATTGTCCATTTACAGCTAACCCCCGTTTAAAGGTGTGTGTTGGCCATGAGTATGGACTAGTTACAATTTGTTAATGATGGTCTGGTGTAGAAAATGGTTGTTGAAGCAAATTGTGTTGAGCAGTGTCAGAAAAGTCACAGTAAACCATTTGCTTGTTGAAGTTGTTGGCAGCCTCTCACTGCAGAGAACATGTGGCTGTTTTTCATTCTCTTGATACTGCTGTGCATAGTGGGTAACCCTGTCCTGAAATCATACTGGTCCATGAACCGGATGTTTTAGACACCCATTTTTGGTGAAATTATAAGTCAGTGTCATTACCTGTGTAAGTACAGTGTAACTATGAGTTATTACTCTGTACTTACTGTGTAATACAAAGTAACGTTATAGTTAATTACTCATTTGTCATTGTTATTCCATAGTTAATATAACTGCAATGTAACAATTTATCACTGATCCAAAAACAAGTGTAGTTACATAGTTACATTGTATCTGTATTTTCAAAATGTAATAAAAACATCAGGGTATGTAACTTCAACTATGTAACAGATGTTCTGTGGTCTGGGCAATTGTAATGGAGAATTGCAGTGATAACTGTATAGGTTTTCAATGATATTTTAAGATCTTTTTTAAATGGTGAAAACACCTTTGCAAAATGGTTAACGTTTTTGCCTCACAGATCCATTATCCTGATGTGGAATTCTATCTGTAGACATGTGTGTAACATTTGTATGTTCTACCCCTGTCTCCCTATGTCTTCTTCATGGGTTTTAGTGCCACATCCCAGGGACATGTAGGTTGAGTTACGTGGCCATATTTGTGAGAGCGTGAGTGCTGTTATGTTTGTCAGTGGGCCTTGCAATGGAATGGCTCCCCATCCTGGGCAGTTTCCTGCCTTGTGCCCAGTGATGCTTGGAATGGCTCTGCGGCCCTGTGTGCCTTGATTGAATGACGCAAGTTTGGCAGTATTATGTTAGGGACGGGTATAATAATACCCCAAACACAACTACAAGAATGTGACAAATGTTTGTTTAAGCAAAACATGTCAAGGAGGTGTCCCTCTAGCTTTTGGGAAAAAGCTTTAAACATTTTGCAAAGGTGTTTTCACCATTTAAAAAAGATCTTGAAATATCATCGAAAATCTATGCACTTATCACTACAATTCTTCATTCAGATTGCCCAGACCACGGAACATTTGTTACATAGTTGTAGTTACATACCCTGATGTTTTTATTACATTTTGAAAATACAGATACAATGTATCTACAGTATGTAAGTATACTTGTTTTTGGATCAGTGATAGATAGATAGATACTTTATTAATCCCAAGGGGAAATTCACAAAAATGTGAAAAAAAAAAGCGCCGGCTTGGCTGCCCCGATATCGTCTTCTTACCTCGTCAGTTAAATAAGGAACCACACCGGCATGAGCATTTCTTCTCAGTGCTTTAAGCTGACTACTTGAATAGGCGATTCTCGGAGTGTAAAAATCCATGTCAAGTAGTAAAAATAGTAAAAAGTGTCCAGGGAGCAATTCCACATAAAAGAAAGTGGTAGAAGTGATCAGTGAAATAGAGAAAAATAGAGATAAAAAGGTAAAAAGATAAAGTCATATACGGAGCTGCTGGAAAAGGCTGCCACTCGGATGCGGCGCCGGAAATGAGTGATAAATTGTTACATTGTAATTATATTAGCTATGGAATAACTGACAACTGAGTAATTAACTATAGCGTTACTTTGTATTACACAGTAAGTATACAGGTAATTACATTGTAGTTACAGTGTAATTATGGACACTTAATGTAAAGTGTTACCGAGTGTCATTTTTCACTCATTATGAAATACATGTATTTCACTATTAACAATGACTATGATGAAGCCAATCACCCAGCACCAAAACTGTTGGATTGTAAAAAAAAAAAAAATTGCTGCACCTACATTCTTGTCCCTGGCATGCTAGAAAAGTTCACTGTTCCTGGTATCTCACTTAAAAACTGACACCGTACATTTCTTGGATGGTTATGTTGCATTCTTTGCATAAATTAGCAAAGATACTACAAACTGGAATAAAGGGTAGGGATAGTCATTACACCTCTGTTTCATAGATGTTTGGCATTATATTAGGGCAGTAAGCACTGAAAGGTACCTGGCAGACTGGCAAGTTGAATACAGAGGTACTGGAAACTTATTTTGGTTTTAATGCCACTCAAAGAAAATGTATTTTGCACGTATGTGATATGACATTGATTCGATCTTCTTACAGAAACATGTCATGAAAAAAGAGAGAGAGCATAATTTTTAGTTTCACTTCTTTTCTTTAGTATTGCTGTATGACTACCATAAACCCCTCTTCCTTCCTCTCCCCAGCACTTGTGTTGGTATGTATAAACATGTACCACGTACTGACATGTGGCAAGGCGTTGTGAAACGTGTAACTTCAAACTTTTACATAAAATTTTATTTCTGGATATATATGTAATTCTTTAGGTTCACACTTAACTTTTTTGTATTATTGTTTCACCGGTTACAGCGCACTGCACGATAACGTGCAATGAATACACTTGACTTGACCATTCCTAGTTTTCATACTCTTTCTCTGTACATTTACCATTCATTTGCTGAGAGGTTGATGCGCTTGATGCTTCCTGAGCAGTTCTTCTTTTCCCCACCCTAGCGGCCCGCTTCTTCTCTTCTTTCTTCGGCATCTTTTCGCGTTAAAACTGATTAAGTCAGTGTTTGTGTTGCAATTATTTAGTACGTTTTCCTTAATTTTCCACTTAAGCTGGTACTTAAGTCTTCAATCTGCCTCAAGAACGATTTAAGATATGAAGAGGTAGGGGAAGTGACGGTGAAGGTGGTAGAGAATGAGAATGGCGCCCGTACACATGCTCCCTGCTGGCCGCTGCCGAGAGTTGATTCTTCAAAGAGGAATAGCCTTGGAGGTTAATCATCACCCCGAAAGCGGATAGCTGACGTCACATAGTATATGTGTACCAAATTTCAGGTCAATAATTCAAACGGTTTGCGAGCTACAGGTGATTTAAAATCCTGGACAGACAAACGGACAGCCATGGTAGTGTATTATACAAGAAGATAAACTGGATGTATATGTAATTCTTTAGGTTCACATTTAACTTTTTGTATAATTCTTTCATAATGTAAAAAAAAAATATTAAATAAAAATGCCATCCTGACTAAAACACTGCGTGACACAATCACCTTGTTGACGACCCTGGATGCAACAACATTAATCACAAAAATTAATTTGTTAACTTTCTGAGGCCTAGTTTACATGTTTCTGTTACACATGTTAACATTTTTGTTGTTAAGTGTACATTAAGTGTACAATATGGCATAATATTAACAGGTGTAATTATTGCAACAATTGAATTACAGGCTGGTTAAGTGCCTTGCTCAAGATGGTCCAGTAAGTCTGTTGAAAACAGAGAACAGAAAGAGGTCTACAACAACAACCTTTATTTATATAGCATATTTTCATACAAATGGTGTAGCTCAAAGTGCTTTACATGATGAAGAAAGAGAAAAAAGATAAAATAAATAAAAATTAGAATAAGGGAACCAGAGGAAGGCTGGTACCCTGCCCCGGGATTTGGTTCCTGCCTTGCGCCCTGTGTTGGCTGGGATTGGCTCCAGCAGACCCCTATGACCCTGTAGTTAGGATATAGCGGATTGGATAATGGATGGATGGATGAATAAGGGAACACTAATTAACATAGAAACAAAGTAAGGTCCGATGGCCAGGAAGGACAGAAAAAACAAAAAAAAAAAAAAAACTCCAGACAGGTAGAGAATAAAATAAAATCTGCAGGGGTTCGAGGCCACGAGACCGCCCAGCCCCCTCTAGGCATTCTACCTAACATAAATGACCTCAATCAGTCCTCATTGTATTCAGGGTTCTCATGGAAGGACATGATGATGACGGTCATGTGGACTTCTGGCCTTTAATCCATCAATGAAGGGACATCACGGAGCTTTGATCAGGTGGTGGTGGTGCAGATCGCCACCCCAGAAAACCGGAAAAAGAACAGAAGAGAAAGTAGGGGTTAGTACGGATTTTGAAGCCACCATGAATAGCAATGATAATTAATTAAATATACAGAGCATCAGGATTAAACTAAGATGAAGCTTTGAGAAAGCCATGTTAAAGTAATGTGTTTTCAGCAATTTTTTAAAGTGCTCCACTGTATTAGCCTGGCGAATTCCTATTGGCAAGCTATTCTAGATTTTAGGTGCATAACAGCAGAAGGCCACCTCACCACTTCTTTTAAGTTTAGCTCTTGGAATTCTAAGCAGACACTCATTTGAACATCTAAGGTTATGATTTGGAGTGTAAGGTGTAAGACAATCTGAAATATAAGATGGAGTGAGATTATTTAAGGCTTTGTAAACTATAAGCAAGATTTTAAAGTCAATTCTAAATGACACAGGTAACCAGTGTAGTGACATCAAAACTGGAGAGATGTGCTCAGATTTTCTAGTCAAATTCTGTATCAGCAGGCCACAGATGACATAATTTTATTGCCTATTCTACTTGAATTTCTTGTGCAAATAAAATTTATTAAGCCACAAGATGCAATTAATAATACTAAACAGTACACTGTGTGAGCATGAAAGGTTGTAGTCATGATGGTTTGAATATTTCTCCACTAAGGCAATGTAAAAAAAAAGATATTCTTAAGTTCAAACCTTGGTGTTTAGATGACCTTTACAAAATGTTCTTAACAGTTAGGTGATGATTTGTGGTTGACTTTGTTTGATAACCTTAAGAAAGTACTTGATTCCAAATATTATGGAAATTTCCCAGAATATTTCATGCCAAAAAACATGCAGCTAGTATGTTTAGTCTGTGCCTGTTATAGTGGACATGTAGGCTATTGTTGAGTTTATGAAAATGAAATGCAACACACAGAAGAGACTGTTGAAGAATACAGCTGCTGTGTCATGGCTATGGTCAGTGACTTTTTAAAAAGTGCTAATCTTTAAAATATGCAAACTATTGGTAACCCTTTCTAAGACAAGAATTTCTTGCTGAAACATCTACTAAACAATAACAAACCTTATTGTAAAAGAAAGACCGATTATACAAACATTTTGTTTATATATTTATTGTGTAGAGCGGCATGGTGGCGCTGCTGACTCGCAGTTAGGAGACCCGGGTTCGCTTCCTGGGTCCTGCTTGCGTGGAGTTTGCATGTTCTCCCCGTGTCTGCTTGGGTTTCCTCCGGGCGCTCCGGTTTCCTCCCACAGTCCAAAGACATGCAGGTTAGGTGGATTGGCGATTCTAAATTGGCCCTAGTGTGTGTTTGTGTGTGTCCTGCGGTGGGTTGGCACCCTGCCCAGGATTGGTTCTTGCCTTGTGCCCTGTGTTGGCTAGGATTGGCTCCAGCAGACCCCCATGACCCTGTGTTCGGATTCAGCGGGTTGGAAAATGGATGGATGGATATATTGTGTATGTGTGTAATAGACAAAAGGCAACACTATCAGGCCATCCCAAATGGAAATAAAGTCCAGGAAGTCAAAGTTAAACTAAGATGACTTTTATTTAAAAAAAAAAAAAAAAGCACAGCTGTAAAGACAAAAGGGAAGAACAATCTCTAACTTGTTTTCCATTACAAGTACTGCTCTCTTCATACCTTTCACACTTTACTGCGGCCTCTCTACTTCATGCCACTCATTGCCTGATTTACCTTTCAACTCCAACAGTCCCCAGGCCTCCTTGGGGGGCAATTCTTGTAAATACTTCTAGGGTCAGACATGTTCATTGAAAGGCCTTGGGATTGCTTCTGCAGTGCTGAACTGTAACTCCCCATCATCCCCACCACCTCCATGACGCCTACCATTTAAAAGGGCAAGCAACCTCTAGTGGAGTTCCTCCCATGATGTGCAGTAAGATTTCACATATAAAATAGAGGACCTGTTTGCTGTTATATACAGGACTGGGGAACTTCTGTTAAAATACTTGTCATCCCCTCACTGCCACTGACTTACATTTTCCCTCTGGAGTCACTGCTGCCAGGGTATTTGCTATAAATAACACAGTTACTTCCCCCTGGCAGTATTTTATTTGTTGCACTGGCATGGCAATACATGTTAATCTTGCCAAGACCTTTTTATATGGCAGTCCTCCTGCCCTGCAGTCTTGTTCTTGACCAGGCACCCCTCTACAATGTAAACAGTATACTACATTTAATAATTCACAATACTTACAGGCTCAGGTATCTTAGTGCAGAAATGTGTACAGTAACTCTTAGTTGACCGAGAGCAGAAATGGGATTTAGCTGAAAGAGATAAATTGCTTCAATCAGGAAAAAGTAGGCAAATTGACAGTGGCAAGTTCTAAATGGCAAAGCACTGAAGCAACAGTAAACATGAGCTATGGGAGGACTTTATTTACAGTAGAAACATTCAGCACCTGTCAGGATTCTATTTATGAGTACTAGAAGTACAAAGGAAGAGATTATTTGTATGTTTTTCTCTTTTCCCCTGAATCTGTGCATCATTACTTTGGATATTGTTCCACACTCTAGTCGCATATCACTATTCTTACAAGGTAAAGATATAGGACATTATCTGTGTTGAACTGCAGCTTTGGTGTCAGTTGCAATTCTGAAGACCTCCATTCCATGTTGGCAAGATTTTTGTTACATGACAGATACAATCGCTAGTCTTTTTGAAAAGATTGAATTTGCCTCCTGCCTGAGGCAGTTAAGTGCAAGATGGCATTTACAAATCCTCTGACCAAAAACTGGAGAGAATCCTGTGATTAGGACACTGAGTTTTTCATATGTTGCTAAAAAATGCTGGAATGATTCTTTGTGATTATAATGTTGAATTAAAAATGTCTAATACAATACAATACCATTTATTTTTGTATAGCCCAAAATCACACAAGAAGTGCTGCAATGAGCTTTAGCAGGCCCTGCCTCTTGATAGCCCCCCAGCCTCGACTGTCTAAGAAGACAAGGAAAAACTCCCAAAAAAAACCTTGTAGGGAAAAAATGGAAGAAACATTGGGAAAGGCAGTTCAAAGAGAGACCCCTTTCCAGGTAGGTTGGGGGAGCAGTGGGTGTGAAAAAGAAGGGGGTCAATACAATACAATACACAGAACAGACCACAAGTAATCCTCAATACAATATAAAAATAAAAATATTACAAGTACAGAGCAGAACTCAACAGTAGATGATATCACATAATATGATTTGGATTTGTTCAGAGTCCTGGAGACCTCAGTCATCAAGCTGCCTCCCCCAATTGGCCATTCCACAGCTGAGACAGCCAATCCGATGAAAGGACCCATCTACCTGATGATTTCTAATAAAAAAAAGGATAAAAATAAAGTGACATTCAAGAAAAATAATAAAAAAAACTTAAATCTCGAGTCGCCATGACTCTATAATATAATAAACAGTTTCAGAAAACGGATAGTTAAGTCTAGAGTTAGTGCCAGATCTCTTTGGAATTGTGTTGCATTTTTATCTTCACCTCAAGAGATCTTACAATATGGAATATTCCTATTACAATTAATAAGCTCCCTGTACAAGCTGTATGTTTTTTTTTCTATGCTTCTGAATCTGTTCTTTGGCTTCTGCAAAAATTGTTATTCAAACAAAAATGTATTTTCTAATACTTGATAAAAATTTGAGTTATGTTATTTATGTTATGGCTTTGGCATGCTGCCATTTATTCTATTTTAACTTTTTAAAACTTTCTCTAAAAAAAGTGATTTCCTTTTCTAAATATACTGTTAAACAAATCCAAATCGCTTAGCCTACATGGGTGTAGCTTACTGCTACATTTCAGTTATTTTAGCATGTCTTGTATATACACTACATATATTGCTTGTGTGTACTAGACTACCATTCTAAAACTTACAAACAGACAAAATGGGCACAAACATAAGTATAACATGTTTTTGTAATTAATTATCAAATATATAAGTACAGGTCTCATTTTTAGGCTAGCTAGGTGAGAGCTAGTCACCCATTTAATCACTTCCAAACAGCCACCACACAAATGTCTCTGCTCATGCAGATCTCAGGTCCTACTACATTCTTACAAGTGTGCATTTGCTTTGAGTCAATAAACATTGGTATAGAGAGGGCATTTCCAGTCCATCTATGGGATACTTCTGGGCCAGTTCCAGAATCACCAGCTCGGTCACTGGCTGTCCTTAGAAGTCATGAGACAAGCCCACTATAGTACCCTCTGAGTGACCCCTGGCTCCCCTGTGGTGCAGTTCTAGATCACCGTTAAAGACCCTGATGCCCAGAACAGCCCTTAGTCTGGTTACCTCCTTCTTGTCATCTCTTTCAAACATGCAGCCTGGGAAGATCCCAACACAATCATGCCAAGAACGTTATAGTATTCAGGCTTTCATAAATACCACAGGAAGCCAAAACTTTCCTGGGTTGACAACATTCACAGATGAACCTCTAATCTCATCATCTTGGAGCATGAGATTTCAAAAGTTGTGCAAAAGGTCTGTGGCCATCTATTACATTTTTATTTATTGAAAGGTACCAATTGTTGAGTGCGGAGTTTGCTATATTTATTCCTTTTTTTATAATGAACTTGAGTCACAATTTTGCATTTAAGACAAACAACATTACTGTTTTTTTAGCAGATCCAATGAAAAGCAGCCACTATTTAAAAACATGTCACAAGCCTTTTTGTTAATACTGAACACTGCACTAAGCCGAGTTTCAACAAGACTTGCACGGAATACCACGAGTAAGTTGGCTTCACTTCCTTACTACTTACTACTATAAGGCGGAGTGGTCGCTCTGAGGCTAGGGATCTGCACTGGCAATCGGAAGGTTGCCAGTTCGAATCCTGTAAATGCTAAAAGGGACTGTGCTCTGTTGGGCCCTTGAGCGAGGCCCTTAACCTGCAATTGCTGAGTGCTTTGAGTAGTCAGAAAAGCGCTATGTAAATGCAAAGAATTATTATTATTACTTCACCGCCGCCACCACCGCTCCTTTCACTGGTGAAACATGAATTTAACAATTTATTTATTTGCCTTTGAAGGAACTACAGTATTTCAAAATAAATCCAACTTCCAGGCACTTTTTAAAAAGCTAAAACTAAAAAAAAAACATAATACAACTACATGGTCAAGTGAGAGTTTCTTTCATCATCACCAGTTTTTTTTTTATGATCCATTTACTAACGTGATCATCAATAAGAAAGTATTAACATGTGGCAGAAAATTGCTAGGATTTATTTCTTGGTTTCACTCAGGTCAGTTTATCTGGGATTCTTGACCCATCTTTGCTTCACATGTGCATGCAAGATGGGAATTTACAAGTATATTCCTGGAACAGCCTATAAATATGAAAAGCATCTAAGACTTTCTGTTGCCATCTAGCAGTAAATGTGCTCTCGTGCTTAAGGTAGTGGATTTTTAAGCCTCTAGATATGGGATCTCTGTTGTCTACACTTACTACTGTATACACAAAGATGATGTCATCTTATCACAATTCTCATCTCCACTGTATCTTATCAGAAACATGTTTTTGCACTGGATAATAGAGAATGTTATTTGTAAAAAAAATTCATGAAGTGTGATAAAGTCAAGATATGTGTGGATAAGCTGGGGTATACTTAATTTCAGTCAATTCTGTGACAATACACCTTAGTTTGCATTGTTTATCCTTGTTGAAAGCAAGATAAAATGATTGAATCTTTGGTTCAGAAATTAGACACTGGTTTTCAAATGGACATTAAAGAATATCAAACATACAAATATTCATCAATCACTGGGCTCACACCTACAACTTTTCCCACTGGTGCAATTTAGAGACTCCGGTTAACTTAATGAACACTTCTTTTTCAATTTGGTAAAAAGAAACTGGAGCAACCATGGAAAACACCTTGAAATCATCCAAGCAATGACCACGCTGAGAACAAATTCAGGTGCCTGCATCAGCATGCAGCGCTACATACAAACAAATGAATAAAACATTAAAGAAATGCTCTAGAAATAATCCAGAAGCATTTGACAAAATATACAATCAGAAAAAAAAACTCAACATAAAAATCTGCAGGATACGAAGGTTACAAGTATTGTTTTCCAAAATGTAAATACTTGATCACATAAGCAGACTGTATTGTAAACCAGTCTAGTGATTACAGCTTTAGGTCTGGGCTGAATGAAGGCACAGTATTAATAGAAAGAGTCTGGGTGGTGTACGCTTTTATTTTTAAAACACAATATATATTAGACAGATAGGGGAAAGCAAAAAAAAAAAAAGTTTTGCTGGCTACATACAGACTTCCCTTTACAAGATTTCAAATCTTGTAAATATAAGTGATCAGTAGGAATCTAGTGCAGATTATGTAAAACTGATGTAAATTTGAAACTTTTTTATATTTGGGGATGAGCAACAGAATTTTGCACCACTCTGGGTTGTTCAAGATTGCATGGGAAGGCTTCTACTTTTCATTCATTCATTCATTTTTTTTCAATCTGCCAATTTCTATAAAGGGCCATGACTTATCTTGGCAGTGCCAGGCTCAAGGAAATTACTGATTCTGTTAGTCCGTAGCAAGGCAAATTCATCCATATGCCAAAATAGCATCACTTTACAGTTAAGTGTTGGCCTAATCCTTATATTTTTTACATTTGGGAGGAAACTGGATTACCTTGGGAAACATCATATTCAGATATGGGATGAACACATAAACTCTACATACAGTGCCTGCACTGTGATTTGATTCCACCCCTCTGCCATCATGCATAACATGTGATTAATCATGTTTTTGCTTTACATAACAAAAATACTTGTTTAAACTTCTCATTGCTTACTGAAACCCTGAAAAGTAAAGCATTTTAATATAGTACCTTATCTAAATCATTATGTGCTGTGACAACATGGAGATTTGATGATGCCAGAGTCACAGCACAAGTGTTTTCCCTCCAAGAAGATGACACATTCCATTGTATAGCTGGGAAATTTCATATATATTTATATATATATATATGTAAACTGCTAAAAAATTAAACGGATACTTTGAAAACACATCAGATCTCAATGGAAAAAAGTCATGCTGGATATCTATACTGATATGGACTGGGTAATGTGTTAGGAATGAAAGGATGCCACATTGTTTGACGGAAATGAAAATTATCAACTTACAGAGGGCTGAATTCAAAGTCAATCCAAAAATCACAGTGAAAAAGTGATGCGGCAGGCTAGCCCACTTTGCTGAAATTTTATTGCAGCAACTCAAAATCGTACTCAGTAGTTTGTGTGGCCCCCACGTGCTTGTATGCATGCCTGACGATGTCGGGGCATGCTCTTAATGAGACGATGGATGGTGTCCTGGGGGGATCTCCTCCCAGATCAGGACCAGGGCATCACTGAGCTCCTGGACAGTCTGAGGTACAACCTGGCACCTGACATATAGGTCAGGTGAAAGTGGGGGCCAGTCAATGGTATCAATTCCTTCATCCTCCAGGAACTGCCTGCATTCTCTCACCACACAGGGTTGAGCTTCCAAGCTCTGTTCCCATGGCCCCAACACCCACCAGGGCAGCTGCCTTCTCGTATTCCAGGGGAGGTACTGCTCCAGCCGTCCGCCACATATATACAGTACATTAATGGACACTCTGACAATTGTTTTTCCTCCACTAATGACTACAGATTTAAACCCAGAAAAAAAGGCAAAGTGGATATATTTGAATTTGAAAAACTTGCTTGTGGGTGGTTAATAGGTTTTTGAGAACTCAAGCATAGTAAGACCTTTTCTTGATTGAACCTGTTCAACTCAGTCTAAAGTAGGCTGAAGCTATTCAGAAATAAAATTGGTACTTGATACTATACCATCTAAATAAACTTACACTGGACTGCACATACTTCAAATATTTTAAAGCTAATAAAGTTATACACAGTGTTCACTATGTGAGTGGAGTCCTCCTGTGCATCCTATTTTTTCTCCTCTGATTAATTTTTCCTTTCACATCCAAAACATGTATGTGTTCATTTAACTGGTGTTTCTAAATTGGTCTAGTGAGATTGTGTGCTTGCCTGTGACCTGCAATAGACAAGACAGTCCATCCAAGTTTTATCTTTCTCCTCCACCTAATGCTTTATGATATGCTGCAGGTTTTTCTACCTGTTACTTGTTAAAATGGATAGGTAGATAAATGCTTAAAAGCTATACTTTTAACAGTCTGTACATAATTTCCGGTTAAAGATAAAGGCACTGTGCAGCTGTCCAACACTCTGTAAGACTGCATAAGAGAAAACAGAATCTTTCAAAAACCTTTTTGTCCTCGTACTTTGTGTACAAAGACTACGCTCCTCAACTGAAAACACAGGATTTCAAGCTCAGCGACTAAGATGGCAATTGGAAAATGAAGACTTTGCGGTCAATTTAATTATTTACATGTAGATTTTGATTTGTATTTGGGGACATTTTCTTACAAAAAATTCCATTTCTGGATATGTTTCTTCCTGTAGCACCACACTCCTCAGCAAAAATATCCTGATGTATGTAAAACAGGCAAGATGGCCTGTAAAAGCAACAGGCCCACATTTATAAGTGGTTGTTTTTATTCTGAACCACCATAAATGCTTATGCTACCTGTCAAGTGAGGCATTGCATCATTTTGCTTTCACCCTCAAGGCTCTCTTTCCTCAGTGTGAGCACAGACTTTGGTGGGCGGTCAGTCAGCATAAGCATGACAATATTTCAGTGAAAACGAAAGTCACACACAATGTGGTTACTTCATACTAAATTACAGAAAATCAATATCCATTTGTTTTTGGTTCATCATATAAAATTTTTTTTAATATTATTAAAATTAGTTCCTGTAAGCAATTATGGAATATAACAACACCATTTTCAAACAAATAATGTATATATCTCACAACCTATATTTAGTTTGTACAGATATGTTTGCTCATCTGTAATTAAGGGTTCTAAGAATCTGAAATTTGATGTTCACTATTATGGTATTCAATGGCCATCTCATCAAACAAATGCATTTACAACACTTGACTCTAATTCAAATGGTGCAGTTTAGAAAAGGTTGTTATTTTAAATAAAGATTATGAAATCATATTATAGGCATCCTTCCAACTGCTGTGTCGTTATTCACTTTCTTACCCTTACACTGTATTCCTGAATGCAAACATAAAACATTTTAGCAAGTGCTAGATATTTTGTCCAATATTTCTCATCAACTTATACATACCAAATGTAGTTAATATAATATTGATGAGTTCATACTGCTAGATTGATGCCTGTGAAGAATTTTGTTGGTCACAGTTATTAGCACTTTAGCCTAAGTTTGTGGAACCACAATTAAACTCCAGGCCCAGTTACTGTCAACACTGAATGTGTATGCTCTCCTAGTATTCACATGGAGTTCCTCTAAGCACTTTAGTATTTTATGCAGTTTGAAGAGTTTGCTCTGTGTAGCACCGGTATCTCATGATGCAGGATAGATGCCAACCATACAACCATATATAGCCATATAACTGGGTTACTTGCTTAAAAATCTACTTGTGCAAGGTAAAGCTTAAACCAGTTTCTCAGAGACCAATATCCCGGTTTCTCTAACCAGAATAAGCATGGCATTTTAGAAACTGAGTTACTGTGAATAATCAGGTTACTAAAACACATGTAAATATACTGCGTGAAACTGTTAAAAGAAGTTCTGTTTTTAGAGTGCTTTCCAGATAAAGCTTGACAGGGAGGGCATTTTTATCACACTTACAGGTTTCCTGCCCATTACTTCAGGCTTAAAGGTTCAAATGTACTGAAAACCTAAAAACAAAAAAACAATTAAAATCTGGCATTTGCCAGCTGAGTAGTCTCAAGAGTAGATGGGCAGCTTAAATAGGACCAAATGTGATTTTCTACTCATTTTATAATGCTTGACGATCAGACACTGTAACAGTATTTCAAAGAAAAAAATGTATTTAGGATTTGAAAACAAAGTACAGATAATAATTTCTATTCCTGTATATGGAAAATGAGAGATTTTTATTGTTTAACGTTAATAAGATGATGATGATGATGATGAAAAAAAAAGAAAAAGGTGAATAACACACTGGGCCTATTTATGTATTTTTGTTTATTTTTTTTTAACCTTGGCCACATTTAATGACTGTAAACACTTTCCTCTTATTTAAACCATTTCATATGTACTAACAGTGGAAGAAATACTGTAAACTTCAAATTAAAAAAATTGATTTGACTACTTCTTGCTACTTTTGCGGCTCTGAGGCAATAATATATAAATAACACATATTTAAATCCTCTGTACAGCATATAGATGTAATGAATACTGTGCTCAGCTTAGATGAAGGAACTCTGAATTCTCCTCCAGTAATGCTAAGGCATGTAATAGTTTTGTGCTGGTATTAATGGGATTTAATTAATGCCTTTTATACTGTGGAAAGAAAATTCTGTAAATAGCAGGGGCTCAATAGTTAAATATAAATCTTCTGTAATCAGCTATGTTATTAAAAACCAAAAAGAGTCCATGTAAATTGAGATTTTGAAAACATTAATAGGATAAACTGGGAGTCTAGTCATGGTTTACTGATTTGCACCTCCACAATGCAAGGTAAAGCTCACAAAGGCTTCAGAGCTTAATGTCTTTTACAGCCGCTTGCGAATCTCCGATAAGATGAAATTGGAGAAGCATCTTACTTTCTGCATTGTTCACCAAACAGTTAAGATATATTTCTTCAGTCATTGATTAGCTCCTTAGTCAAAAAGTTCATTTTGTATGCCATCCTAGAATATAACATCTGTTTTTGACGAAAATGAGATGTGTGATCCAGAGGGTGAATACCTGTTATAACTATGTTGATTTTGACTTCAAATTGCGCCAAAGCTTCTTTTATATAACAAGCTTGGAATTTCCACAAGAAATCAAGGCTGCAAAAACATGGAAACATAAGCACCATACATAATCAAGTGTTGTAGACTACTTACGATTGCCAAACTATTCTGTAGCTAAACCTCCATTTCAATAAAAGGCACCCACATTGCATGGGAAAGAGAATTGGCATTAGCCTCCTGTACAGAATTAAACATGCTCATTAAACAGGTAAATTTATTTTTATACCATTATCACTTTTAACACTTTTGTTTTTAAAATAGATGAGCAAGGAACAGAATTCAGTGGTGTAAAATGATCATTATGGTTGAAGGTGTTGTACTTTCTTTAATACTCCACTCTTTCTTGAAATTTCCCCAAGACTAATTTTATTCATAAATGAGTACAGCATACCATTTTGCGCCATAAACAGATACATTTGCAGGACTAAGAGGCTGCTTCTTGAAAATTTTAACTTAAAACTGAGAGTGTGAATTGACAGTATAGCATTTTAACTTGAATAACTTAAATGTGATAGGGGCTGAGAAAGAGTGGTGTTGTTGCAGTATTCAAATTAAATTACTTTATCTTTATGAGTCATCTGGTTTTTGCCATACAATACATCTCTTAAATAAACTGGTCAAAGTTTACTTTTGGCTCTTTTTGTTGGAAAGAGCAATCAGCAAAAAAAAAATTTATATATAATATATATATATATATATATAGTATATCAGTTAAAATATATACCACTTTATATAAAATGATATATGACTCAATGGATTTAGGCATGCAGACAATGTCAAGATGACCTGCTGAAATTCAAATTGAGCATCAGAATAAGGAAGATAGGTGATTTTGACGTGGCATCATTATTGGTGCCAAACAGGCTGGTCTGAGTAAACTTCAGACACTGCTGATCTATTGGGATTTTCACGTAAAACCATCTCTAGGGTTTACAGAGAATGGTCCAAAAAAGAGAAAACATCCAATGAGTGTCAGTTCACTGGGCGAAAATGCCATGTTGATGCCAGAGGTCAGAGGACAATGGCTAGATTGGTTTGAGCAGATAGAAAGGCATCAGTCAAATAGCCACTCATTACAACTGAGGTATGCGGAAAAGCATCTCTGAATACACAGCATATTGAAACTTGAAGCAGATCGGGCTACAGCAGCAGGAGACCACACCGGGTGCCACTCCTGTTAGCTAAGAATAAATATCTAAGGCTACAATTCATACAGACTCACCAAAACTAGACAATAGAATATTGGAAAAACATTGTCTGGCCTGATGAGTCTTGATTTCTGCTGTGACAGTCAGATGGTAGGGTCAAAATTTGGCGTCAACAACATGAAAGCGTCAATCCATCCTGCCTAGTATCAATGGTTCAAGCTAGTGATAGTGGTGTAATGGTGTGGGGGATATTTTCTTGGCATACTTTGGGCTCCTTTATACCAACTAAGCATTGTTTAAATGCCACAGCCTACCTTAGTATTGTTGCTGACCATGTCTATCCCTTCATGACCACATTGTACCAATCTTCTGACGGCTACTTCCAGCAGTATAAAGCACCTTGTCACAAAGCTCATATCATCTCAATCTGGTTTCTTGAACATGATAATGAGTTCACTGTACTTAAATGGCCTCCACAGTCATCAGATATTAATCCAATAGACCATTTTGGGATATGGTGGAATGGGAGATTTTTTATCATCATGGATGTGCAGCCAACAAATCTGCAGCAACTGACCAAAATCCCTGAGGAATGTTTCTAGTACCTTGTGGAATCTATGCCATGACAAAAAGAGGTCCAACTAGCAAGGTGAATCTAATAAAGAGGCTGCTGAGTGTACAGGTGCTGGTCATAAAATTAGAATATCATGACAAAGTAGATTTATTTCAGTAATTCCATTCAAAAAGTGAAACTTGTATATTAGATTCATTCATTACACACAAACTGATGAATTTCAAATGTTTATTTCTTTTAATTTTGATGATTATAACTGACAACTAATGAAAGTCCCAAAATCAGTATCTCGGAAAATTACAATATCAATTAATACCAATGCAAAAAAAGGATTTTTAGAAATGTTGGCCAACTGAAAGGTATGGACATGAAAAGTATGAGCATGTACAGCACTCAATATTTAGTTGGGGCTCCTTTGGCCTGGATTACTGCAGCAATGCGGCGTGGCATGGAGTCGATCAGTCTGTGGCACTGCTCAGGTGTTATGAGAGCCCGTGTTACTCTGATAGTGGCCTTCAGCTCTTCTGAATTGTTGGGTCTGGCATATTGCATCTGCCTCTTCACAGTACCCCATAGATTTTCTATGGGATTAAGGTCAGGTGAGTTTGCTGGCCAATCAAGAACAGGGATACCATGGTCCTTAAACCAGATACTGGTAACTTTGGCACTTTGTGCAGGTGCCAGGTCCTGTTGAAAAATGAAATCTGCATCTCCATAAAGTTCGTCAGCAGCAGGAAGCATGAAGTGCTCTAAAACTTCCTGGTAGACGGCTGCGTTGACCTTGGACCTCAGAAAACACAATGGATCAACATCAGGAGATGACATGGCACCCCAAACCATCACTGACTGTGGAAACTTTACACTGGACCTCAAGCAATGTGGATTCTGTGCCTCTCCTCTCTTCCTCCAGACTCTGGGACCTTGATTTCCAAAGGAAATGCAAACTTTACTATCATCAGAGAACATAACTTTGGACCACTCAGCAGCAGTCCAGTTGAGACGCTTCTGATGCTGTCTCTTGTTCAAGAATGGCTTGACACAAGGAATGTGACAGCTGAAACCCATGTCTTGCATACGTCTGTGCGTGGTGGTTCTTGAAGCACTGACTCCAGCTGCAGTCCACTCTTTGTGAATCTCCCCCACAGTTTTGAATGGGTTTTGTTTCACAATCATCTCCAGGGTGCGGTTTTCCCTATTGCTTGTACACTTTTTTCTACCACATCTTGTCCTTCCCTTTGCCTCTCTATTAATGTGCTTGGACACAGAGTTCTGTGAACAGCCAGCCTCTTTAGCAATGACCTTTTGTGTCTTGCCCTCCTTGTGCTAGGTGTCAATGGTCGTCTTTTGGACAACTGTCAAGTCAGCAGTCTTCCCCATGATTGTGTTGCCTACAGAACTAGACTGAGAGACCATTTAAAGGCTTTTGCAGGTGTTTTGAGTTAATTAGCTGATTAGAGTGTGGCACCAGGTGTCTTCAATATTGAACCTTTTCACAATATTCTAATTTTCCGAGATACTGAATTTAGGACTTTCATTAGTTGTCAGTTATAATCATCAAAATTAAAAGAAATAAACATTTGAAATACATCAGTCTGTGTGTAATGAATGAATCTAATATATAAGTTTCACTTTTTGAATAGAATTACTGAAATAAATCAACTTTGTCATGATATTCTAATTTTATGACCAGCACCTGTATATATATGAGTATATCAAAATAAAATCTTCCTTTTTGAAAATTAGAAAATTGTGATAAGAACAGGCCATTCAGCCCAACAAGCTTGACCATCCTATCCACCAAGATTGTCCAAAATAACATCGTCATAATTTAAAAGTCCCTAAAGTCCTTCTTTCCACCACACCTCTTGATAACATATAGTTTATAGTTTTTTTGTGTGAAGATAAACTGTCTAGCATCTGTGTAAAATCTGCCCTTAACAGGTTTTTAACTGTGTCTCCACATTCTTGCTTCAGAATTTATTTTAAACAAATGGATTAATCTCTCCTCATTGACCATACCATACAAAGCACAAAAAAATGAATGAAAAATACTAATCATAACACATGCCCTATGCTATCATTTTCACAATGCTGCATAAAGCTAGAAAAATAAAAGCAAGATAAAACTGCAAACAACTAAATGTATTATAGCAGTTTCATTTTTATTAGGGATATCCTATGCCTTATGTACAGGAAGTGTGTGACAATGCAAGTCCTGCTCCATGCTCCCATCACTCTTTTTGTGAGCCCTTAACCCAACACCGCCGGTAATGTAACCCAATAAGCTGGACAATGAGGACACCAACAAAGCAAGGGGAAAGGTGGAAAAAGGTGCAACTGCTTTTATTTTAAAAAGTCAAAACCAATAATAAACGTGTCCAAATAAATAGTGTCGTGCTTCTAAAAGTCAATAAATAAATAATCCATCAAAAAACGTGGAGTTTAAAATAATCCAATAAATAATTCCATTAAAAATGAGGGTAAAATGCTTGCTGAAAGCAGTCCTTTAAAAACAAGACCCGGTGCCTTCCTTAGGTGGCGGCTCCCCTCCTTCTCCCATCCGGGTTTTGCACCAGGGGAGTCATCCTACCTACAGTTGACCTTCTCCGGTTGCCTTCCGTCCTCTGGCTCTGTACAGCAACTTTCCCAGACCAAGACTAGGGTTCCACCAACGGCCAGGGTGCTCACGCTGGGGTTCTGATTTATTTTTCCTGGTTGATTTCCATTGCTGTGACATACTGTATGTTAAGTTAAGTCTTAATGTGATGTCATTGCGAAGCCACTATAAAAAGATGGAGGTGCACAGAAACTTGTATTTACGCTTTGGGTAAATTCCAATACTACCAGTGATTCAGATAGTTTTAGATTGGGATTGGAAATTTAACAGGATTAGGACTTTGGCTTTATTTATTTTGACTTTTTCATTTTAGAATGAAGTTAAGTTAAAATGGTATTACTCCACTGTTTTTTGAAAGACAGCTTTTTTGGTTTTTGCCATCAGGTTTGAAAATTAATATAATTTTCTTGCCACGTTCATTCTGAACAAGTAAAATGTCAGGGACATGATGATGTAAAAATGATGTCGTCATTCGGATGTGACGTAAAACCAAGGTCCTGACTGTCTGTAGTCATAGATGATCCCTGGGCATCCTTCATAAAAAGAAAGGTGTATCCTGATGCCCTGGCTAAATTGTCCACCTTGGCCTAACCATTCTGGCCCCTAACCATTCATACCCTGTCACTAACTGGTTTGACGGACAGCCGGGGCAATGCCCGGCCAGGACGCCCTTTCTGCATATAATCTGGGGGAACAGACTTGGGCTGCACTATACCTCCCCCGGGTCACTAGATGGCAGTCCCCCTGGGTGGCAATGGTGCCTCAGATTCATGCAGGGCTCCATGGGAGATGGAGTTCTCCACAGCCCTGTTGGGACCCGGGATGGTCACCAGGGGGTGCTGCAAGGGTTCCTGAGCCTTTCTGGGCGGTTCTTAAGCCACACCAGGAAGTGCAGCCAGAAATGGGTGATCAAGCACCTGGAGCACTTCCGGGTGGACTATAAAAGGAGCCAACAGCCACCACTCCGGGAGCCAGATTTGGGAGGATGGAGACAAAGCTGCCAGGAGGAGTGGAGGACAAGAATAATAGTTTATTTGTGTTTTGCTTTTGTGCTTGTCCTCCCCTCCTCCTGGCAGCTTTGGCCCTGGCCGTCCATCACACTGGCTAACTATCTCTTACCTCTTCACAACCTAACAGCTAAGGTGTGGTGAGTGCACTGGCTCTCTCTGCAAAGTGGACAGCTACACAATAATATCAGAAAAAATCACATTTATGATTGCATATATTATTCACTGTACCTTTAGGAAAGATACTGCTTGCTCTAGCTGGATTGATAATAACATTGTGTGCTTCAGTTATAGAGAACTGGACAGACATTATAGGCATACATCAAGTGTCTGAAAGGGAGAAAGCTGGTACAGCATATCAGTGCATACTGCTACACTTCAAGTCCTGCGTACATTTATACATCCATCCATCTATCCATTGTCTTAACCCACTTATCCAAGGGCAGGGTTGGGATCCAGATGGAGCCTATTCCAGGAAGAATAATCCCTGGAAAGGACGCCAGTCATTCAGAAGGCAAACATGCAAACAAACACACACACATATGCACAGGTCAGTTTAGAAACACTGATTTACCAAGTTTAATCAGGATGAAACGTAGTAAGTTCAGTACACATGTTTAAACATAGACAGTGCTACATTCTACATGGAGGCTGCATGTATTTACATACTGACTGGCCTCAGGGTCAAAAGCATTGTGCTCAGTTCTTTTATCAGTATACCATCACCAAAAGTGGCTCATCATGCATTAAAAAAAACAACTTTATAATATACGCTGCATTTTTCTGACAGTTTTGTTTCTTTGGAGTGTCCATGTGCAATGCACAACATAAAAAAAAGGGTCTTGGCTCATTAAAAAATCTAAGGTTTTTATTAAAAATACAATACCGTGTAATTAGTTCGATTCAGATGTATTCTTATATGTGAAAAGTACAATTAAACTCCTATGTGCTTTTTTCACTATACTTCCTCCTGCCATGCATCCAGCTTCAACAAGTAACATATCCTTATTTCGAGAAAATAGGACCAAGAATCTGTGATAAAATGATTATTTCTACTTTGCTTCCGTTATCACAAGGATGCCTTATAAACACGGAAAGCGTGTTTTCTTAGATACAAACCTTTGTCTCTTCAAAGTGGATGTATTTGGTAAGTTTTAAGGCTTTTTCTATAATATATGGATGCATGGTTCCACAGAGCCCTCTTGTAAGCTGCAAGAACAGAGAAAGTATTTTTTTCACTTTAGAAAACATTTTTGTATGGCAAATTAATATATAAAATGATTGTGAAGGGCAGCATGGTGGCGCAGTGGTAGTGCTGCTGCCTCGCAGTTAGGAGATCTGGGTTTGCTTCCCGTGTCCTCTCTGCATGGACTTTGCATGTTCTCCCCGTGTCTGCCTGGGTTTCCTCCCACAGTCCAAAGACATGCAGGTTAGGTGCATTGGTGATCCTAAATTGTCCTTAGTGTGTGCTTGATGTGTGTGTGTGTGCCCTGCGGTGGGCTGGGATTGGCTCCAGCAGATCCCGTGACCCTGTGTTAGGATATAGCGAGTTGGATAATGGGTGGATGGATGATTGTGAAGACATAACTTTGATGTGAAAAATATCAACTGATCCTTTAAGGTGTAAAAATAGGCAGCACAAACGGCAAACTTTTTCATCAAATTATTTATTTATTTTTGTATTTTGGTTTGATAAACATATGTTTTTTTCAAAAATGGTTCTGCTGATAAAACCAGACTTCAGAAATGGTTTTTACTAATTTTGTTTGTAGCTGGAATAAATTCGAGAAAGAATGAAATGGAATTTCTGGTCTTTAAACAGCAGCAATTAATTAGTCAATTGTCTATACAGTGCACTTCAGTAAAAATTGCATATATTACAAAATGAAATTCAAAACTATTAACATTGCAAATTGCAAATGTCTCTATTAAGTTTTTGTGGTGTGTGAAATAAATTTAATTCAGCAGTTCTTAGAGCTTTTTTGTTTTTCTGCTTACAGTTAATTTCTTAGCAAACCACAATATAAAACAATTATTATGTAAAATGTTACTGCATAGAGACTTCTTTTTGATTTTGATTTTTTTTTCTTGACCTTGCAGGTATTTTTCCAAGAATCTCTTAAATTGCTTTTCAATTTCCTTCCAAAAGTATGCAGCACTCCAAGGATCTAGGTTTTAAATTCTCCCATTGGAGGTAGTAACTTAAGAGCCTTTTCACCCCAGAGTGGAGGCTTCATTTAGATGTGCCTTTGAGGCAAAAAAGTGCCTCTGTTTTATCTTTCAGGCCTCCTACACATGCACATTTTAGTATTTAACTTATGAGTAACCTTAGTGAGCTGCTGAAATCTGACCAAGCTTGAATGTGGTAATGCTGTAGGTCTGAAGCTGAGGGAATTCAAATCGTATACAAAACAGTTTTGTGTGAGATCACTTAAAAGTTGCACTGGGTAAGGATCACATTTCCATTTGGCCTGTCTTACAGCAAGAGCAATGAGGCAGCAATATGCAGCTCAGCCTAAGTCAGAGCAATCTCTCCTTCTTCCAGAAAGTCCCCAGACATCTGCACTTTTTGCTCTATGCTAACCTGATGCCTCTACTGCCAAACTCTCTGGCCTTTTTAGCATTGACGATTCGCCTCCACAATGAAATCTTTTTTTTTTCCTTTCACTTTCTTAACTCCTTAACTCTTACATTTTAAAATTCAATAGAAACTTTTTTTTCCAATACAAGAGAGGATGGATTGTTTCTCTCTGTTTTATCTAGTTTTGTCTTGTCTCTAAATTTCTTTCACCAGTTTTCTGTTTTTCTTCTTGCTGATATAATAATAATAATAAAAATATATTTTCTATAATAATAAAAATATATTTTCTATTTATATAGACAAACGGTGTGGCTTAAAGACTAAATGTCAAGCTGTGGTTTCATGTGGATGAGCTTTTTTTTATTTGAAGAGTTTAACTAACTTCTAATTTTGGTATTTCTGCATTCTAATGTTACATTTAAAATATCCATGTTGTGTACTTTTGCCTTTATATAGACAGCTGGTCAAGAGGCTAGTTCATAATATTTTATTCTAAAAACTGTATTGTGAATGTTCTATATACTTGTTATTTAAACTATTTTTGACAGCATTTGTTTCTAAAAGGCAATTTACTTCTGTAGCAGAGGCTTGTGGATATTGTTTAGTCCTCAAAAGAAGTGTTTGATATTAACAAGGCACCACTTTGCATGTTCATTGTTTTTAAAAGTCATATTTTATATAAGGGTGGCACAGTGGGTAGCGCTGCCGCCTCGCAGTTAGGAGACTGGGGTTCGCTTCCCGGGTCCTCCCAGCGTGGAGTTTGCATGTTCTTCCCGTGTCTGTGTGGGTTTCCTCCGGGTACTCCGGTTTCCTCCCACAGTCCAAAGACATGCAGGTTAGGTGCATTGGCGATTCTAAATTGTCCCTAATGTGTGCTTTGTGTGTGGGTGTGTGTGTGTGTGTGCCCTGCGGTGGGCTGGCACCCTGCCCGGGGTTTGTTTCCTGCCTTGCGCCCTGTGTTGGCTGGGATTGGCTCCAGCAGGCCCCCGTAACCCTGTAGTTAGGATATAGCAGGTTGGATAATGGATGGATGGATATTTTGTATAAACAAGCAAATATCTCTATTATAATAAAAAAAAATCTTCTGACGTGACTTTTTCAGAGAGATACTTTCACGTCCCGCAAAACAAGATTTTGTTCCAAGAGATTTAACTACACCCGAGGCCGGAAATAAAAAAGTAGATGACATAGTAGAACGTTGTAAAGAGTTTTAAAATGTTGGCATGGTACACATGCAGAGCAGGTTAGAGATAATGAAAGTACTAAAAGTCAAAATTCTCAAAAAACTGATAGTAAAGATTGCATTAGCTCAAACAAACAGAAATTATTACTCTGTGAAATACTGGAACAGCGAAAAGAGATCGAATATATTGTTCGGGTTTAAACTTTAAGTCGGAGACTTGTAGATTGTCTAATTCATTTTGCCATCAGGGAAAAGAATTTTGTTGTTTGGTGAAAGTGAAATCCACTTATGCGAGTGGCAGAGACGTGAAGTGGCTGGCGTGTAGCGCAGGCGGTGGAGGAGGAGCCCCCTAATAAACAAATGAATAAATAAATAAAAAGTACTGGTTAGAATTAAAAGAGCAAGCTAGGTAACAGATGATCACCTATATACCATAAGACACAACAATAGTTATAGATATATTTTTAAATATTATCTGGACTGACTGAGGCCAGATGCAGAAAATCAAATAAATTAAGCAAAGAGTTTGGTACAAAGTGAATACCTGTAGCCACAATGGCCCACTATGACCATAATATGACACCAATATATTAATACACTGCTTTACTATGTGACCCTTGACCAGAAAAAGTCTAACTTGCATATACTGTACATAAAAGTCAAGGACTGAGGAAATACGCTGTATATATAAACTAGTTTAAACAGTACATAAAATATAGTTGCACTAGTGTTCTCACATTACATACAGAATTAGTTGAGGACTGTTTAAAACACTGAATAAAGAAATGGGCATTTACAAAGGGTCAGGCTTAGATGCTCTCATATGTTATGTTAAGGTATCTGACTGAAATATAAGCAACATGAGGAGAGACACATAATTAATAACAGACTAAAATTATGTGTCTTAGTGATAGAAGTATTAAAAATAAAATAAATAAACTGGCACTCTATGAAGAATCACATAAATATAGAAGTAACAGAAACCATAATGATATACATTACTTAGAAAGGACAGGCAACATTAAAAGGGTAGTGGGTGGCCATTTACATAAGAGAGAAATTAAATGCAAATATGCTTCTAATGTAAGATGAGCAATATCTTAGTATGGAATTGTGTATACAGTATTGTGTTTTGAATAGAAAGCACAAATATAAGACATGATATGTTTAGAGTGTGTCCTATTCTCTCTAAAACACACATAACAGTGTCAATAGGGAACTTTGTAACTATGCCAAAGTAAGTTTAGATTGAGGGTGGTTATATTTGGGTAAAGTCACTTTCTTTACTATAAGGTAAGAAATCATAAGACATACTTTAATGCAGGACCAGGAATTATTTGTTAGTAGTTTATTAATCTAATATGTAAAAACATTGAGAGATTAACTCTGATCAGACTTAATATTCTGTAATAATCAGAGGAGAGTTTGTTATAATAAGGTAATAGAAAAATCAGAATCTAGTGATAATAGGTTTAACAGAACTGTGGGAGATCATATACACCGAAACTAAAACTATTTAATCTTAGAAACGTAATTTTATGGCAGTTGCACCAAAATCTTAAAGAAACCAAAATGAACCTTAAGGTACATAAAGATGAGGAGCAACAAGACATATTTATCACAAAATTGGCATTATAGAAAAGAATGAGTAAAAAATTAAAAACAAGAAAAGCAGTTGTATAGTGTGTACTGATAAGTCAAGTAAATCTAGAGCTAGGCACAAGGCAACAGTTAAGGATATCAATATCACCACATTACATGCTAACTGCTAAAATGCTACAGTCAAAAGGTTTTCAGCATTTTAGTAGTAAGAACAACAAGAGGGAAATAAAATGCTCAAAGCATTAAAAAAATGTTTTCAGTTCATATTAATTTTGAAGTCTTCATCTAGTGTTTGGCTTGGTGGTTACAGTTTAATTGATGACATTCTGGAAAAAGAGAGAGAGAGAGAGAGAGAGTACCAGAATTAGAAAGACTGAAAATTAATAAATTATCAGAACCAGATAATATTTGCCAAAGTGTATTCAAAGAAGCTAGTGATGTATATTATTCTGCAATCAATGCATATAGAAAATTCCATAATGACTGGAAATGAGGAAATGTGATTAATGAGGATAATGAGGATGAGGAAATCTTAATGTCTACTACATTGAAATTAATGGGTGCCATTTTTAAAACTAGATTGGTCAAAATGTCTCATTTACAGGTGTATTAACAATCATTCAACATAGGCTTAGTTAGGGAGTTTGTGTTTCCTTTAATTAATTTGAATTTATTAATGAAGCAACAAATGTAAATGAATATTCATGTACATAATGTACATAATAAAACAGACTAAATAAAAATGATCATTCAGCAAAAGATTTCAAATGTGACAGTTTCCCAGAACAACAATGCACTGCAACTATATGTAGCACAACTAAAGGACCTGGGAGAAATGTGGGCAATGACAAATGCTCTTGCAGCTAGGGTACCACCTCACCTTTACTGCTAGGTATTCGTGGCAAACTGACAAAAGAGCCTAGTGACAAATGTGTGCAAGAAAAGTACACGCTGCAATAAATGCACAAAGGTAGTGGAATTTCATCTAGAGGATATTTACATAATATTAAAATGTTAATAGCTTTAAGCTTGTTGCCTTGGGATGATGTGCCTACTGCCTTTCAAGAGCTTTTCAATACATACCCTTCTGAATCAGAGGCATTCAAATTAAGAAATTACTATCTTAATAGACCCCTGCAACAGATAATACCAGCATATTGACAGGTGTTGGAGTTAGACTTTATCTGAGGGACCGCACATAATGTCCCACTATAAATTGCAAAGTCACCCTTCCATTTACATGGTGTTGTTTATACTCTCCATTTGTGTATATTGCTTGTCCTCACAATATAGGTTTTCTTTTGTCAAATTCTAATTATTTTATTAATATTTTTTAAATATTTACATTCCAGCAAATGAAACAATCTTTTAAGTGGTAACATCACAATTTATGAAAGGCTCATATATCATAATTGAAATTGAGTAATTGTGAAAAAGCTTAAGACACTCAGATTGCAGAAAAGCATCAAAAGTACAACTCCAAGTAGCACTCCCGCTTTAATATGTAACACTTTTCATACAGCAGCTTTTATAGGATTTGTTGTTATTCTGACTTTTTGGTAATATTCATTTATAGTGCACACACCATTATGTCATATAGTATACAGTGAACAATGATGCCAGCTAATAAAGATATGTGTTAGGGGTGTGCACCAGGACTGGGATACCATAGGACTCTTGAGGCTACAGGATTTTTTTACTCTCATGTAGGTAAGAACTGGCAGTCAACACTGAACAATGCGGGATGACAAATTGCCTATAATGTATAATAAAACTCCAGTTATTGATTTAAATATTAATAAAAAACATTAAATTATAAAAAAAAAACTTTTGCTTATGTAAAAAAATCCAATTATATTGCTGTTAGTTTTATTACGTTAATTCAGAGCACCCTATATTCCAAAGAAAATGATAAAATGGAACAGGCAGATGTGTAATCAGCAATCAAAACAAACCACCATCACACATTAAAAAAGACGGGGGAAGTCAGACATTAGGAGGTGGCTTTCACTGGTTTAAGGTCCTGAAAGAAAGAAGTTGAACTAGCTGAGCTATGTATAATGCTCCCCAGTCAAAACAAAATGTGCTTTAGGGAAAAACAAGATGTGCTCCCTGATGGCGTCATGCAAGTAAAAAATAACATTGTGTTGAACTTGGGTGTGGAAGTATTTGGCTGTGTGATTTTTGTAATAAAAAAAAATAATAAACATTTTCTGCACCATGCTCAATATGTCAATGACAAAACTGCAGAATATCACAATTTGACATCTGCATCATCAAGATACTTTCTTAAATTTAACTTCCAGAAGCTCCAAAATGTTGATGTTACCATATAAGGAACACAGTGATACATGTGTGCTCATAATAAACTACTGCATGGGATATCGTTTCCATATCAATCCTTATTAAACAAAAGTGGAACTTGGCGCCCAAAGCCAAATGAGCACTATCAGTACATAAAAGATATGTGCTCAAGACAAAAGCACAAGGCTACAATAATCTTAATTTGCAATAACTTACCCTCGATTAACAGATTTTAAATTACACTGCAGTAGACAGGAACATTTAGAGTATCTTTTGGAACAGGATTAAAAAAAACACTTGGGCACACAGCTGTAATGTGTGTAAAACTTATTGTCATTCACATATGATACAGGAGAATTTTGTGGGCTTTTATAAGGTAAATAACTGGGGGGGGGGGGGGGGAGAGTTGGGTGTAAAATTACATAAAGACTGGAAATGAACAAACATGGTCCCTTGTATAAAAAGTTGATCGCTGACCCTAATAACTACAAGCTTAGTACAAACAACTGCTAAATGAGGAGGGTCACTGTCATCTCATCTGCCTCCTGCACAGAATTCCCACCCCTTCCATTCGGCATTTAATATAAATCCAGAGCCAACCAGAAGAAAGGGTTCATTCTCAGACCCACTTTTGCAGAAGCAACATCTGTGTCCTCCAGAAGCACTATTTAAAGCAGACCTGTTAATTGCAGCCCTGTGGTGAGCTGGCACCCTGCCCAGGGATTTGTTTCCTGCCTTGTGCCCTGTGCTGGCTGGGATTGGCTCCAGCAGACCCCCGTGACCCTGTGTTAGGATATAGCGGGTTGGAAAATGACTGACTGACTGACTGTTAATTACAGATTGTTGCAATACTTTTTGTTTTGTTTTTTCATTTTAAAATCTACCTTTTAGCAAACAGTGTTTCCATCCCAGACCCCAAAACATTAAGTAACTGTTTGTGATCTTGTTACAATATATGCACCTTGGAGCTGCAGTGGAACCCTCTTGTTCTATAACTTGGTATGCATGTCTAGTTTGCGGTGTGTAACTAAAATCATGTGGTCTCCCATGCAAAGTTTAAAGCAAATGACATTTGCAGTTGGTGTAATCTGTGTATGTTGCTTTTTTTACATTTAAAAAAAATGAAGAAAAAGGTTCTCCAGCAAATCAAAATGTTGTTAGCTTTAAGTTTTTCTCCTTGAGATAACATCCCCACTGTGTATGAAGAGCTTGTGGGTATTTCTCAAAAAGAGCTACAGGCATCCAAATCAAGATATATATCCAGCTTAAAAATATACAGATGGATGCCTCATTTAGTGATAATGCAAATCATTTGTATATAATGTAGAATTGTACATTGCACAGTACACAGTTACCCTTTAATTTATATGGTTTTGCATTTCTATCCATTATTTGTGTATAGTGTTTCCTCTTGTGTTATATTTTCTTCTGCCACATTTTCTTTTTATAAAATAAATCCTCCTGATATATAATTCAGCAGTGAAATCAAGTTAATGAGAGGCTTATACATCATTATTGAAATTAGTTGTATGTACAGTATATATGTAATCAATTATTACAAAGAGGATTTGTCTTAAATGTTTAAACAAATTTGTGAGCATTTGTCACAGTGCCCTTTTTTCTGAGTGCTTTTGTCAGTGTCCCACATTTGAATTACATAACCTTTGTAGAGATTTAGTTCTCAGGCTCATTGACTTCTGCTAACAATGAGTTTTGTGTTTTCTTTACATCTACCCTTTGTGACAGATAGGGGGCGCTATCGCTCCCTTGAACCCTTGAACAAGACGTCAGACACCAGGTAAAAGTCCAAATATTTGTTTTATTCAGACTACACAGTGCACAAAGCACCCTCCTCTCCACAATACTCATAAACCAATAAACAAATACAATAATCAATAATCCTCCACTCCCAGACGCGTTGTCACCCTTCCACCCAGCTCAGCTCACTCGTCTGGGATTTCCCAGCATCCTTTATAGTCCCTGACCCGGAAGTGTTTCCAATCCCCCAGTCCATGTGGTCTCCTATCACTTCCGGGTCAGATAAAAAGTCTTCTTCTTCACCCCGGAAGCACGTCATTCCTCTTGTCCATGTGTCTCGGACGTACTTCCGGGGCGTAAGGCCAATAGTCTTTGTTCCTCCCTGCAGCGTCCTCTAGTGGGCCCCATGGTATCCAGCAGGGCTGTGGATAAAAACTCCATTGTCCAGGATTCCCTGCTGGTCTTCGTGGCACCTCCATGCTGCAGGGAGGGCTCCATCTAGCGGTCTGTCTGGGGGTATTGGCCGGGATAAACAACCAGCCATATGCCACACCTTATTTTACTTCATCTATGATAAGATTTAATGATAACTAAATATTAAGCCAGCAGTGCATTAATGGCATTTTTTAGTAGCCTTGTTAGCTGTATGCGGGGCAAGACTAAGCTACAGAAGATTCATTTTTTGATTTTTGTTATGCCTATATTTACTTTTATTTTATCATTTTTTTTTCTTTATAAGTATGGGCAGCATGGTGGTGCAGTGGTAGTGCTGCTGCCTTGCAGTATGGAGACCGGGGTTCATGTCCCAAGTGCCCCTTGCATAGAATTTGCATGTTCTCCCCATGTCTGTGTTGTTTTCTTTTGGGTACTCAGTTTCTTCTCACAGTCCAAAGACATGCAACTTAGGTGGATTGACGATCCTAAATTGGCTCTAGTGTGTGGCTGAGGTGTGCGTGTGTGTGTGTGTGTGTGTTCGCCCTGTGATGGCCTGGTGCCCTGTCCAGGGTTTGTTCCTGCCTTGTGCACTATGGTAGCTGGGATAGGCTCCAACACCCCCCATAACCCTGTTCAGGAAAAAGCTGTTTAGAAAATGACTTACTTATAAGTGCTTTTCTGTTGTACTGAACAGTACATTCTGTGCTGTGTATTATGTTCTTTGTATACATAAGCATACATGCCCTGAGGCATAAATGTCCTTGAGGTTGTTCAGCAGAAGTGTTAATCTGTGGGTACTGCATTGGATAAGATGTTCTGTTGGCTGTAGTCTGTCTCCCATCTGCTAAATATGTTCAGGTATCAACACTGGTGAGATCTGAAAGCACAATGTGCAGATTAGAATAATATTGGATCGCAAATTGGAAAACTAATAAAATAGGCTATAAAAATATATAAGTTTGCTGAAGACACTAAATTAAGTGGATTCAGACTTGGGCAGTCCATTTTATATGACAATGAAGAGACAGCATTCAGCCTTCAATATAAATGACAACAAAAAATTATTTCACCAAGGACCAAATCATAATAGAGAATTAAAAAGTGGATCCATGAAATAAAAGACACTATTGAGAGTAGTTGCAGATCATCTGAATCTATTCTTTATAAACAAGTAAACATGACCAAAGTCTATGTATGTCAAGTGCCCAGAGTGTTAATATCTAAAATGAAGCATCACCATATCCAGTTTTCCAAGGAGAATCTCATGCTACAAATTCTGCCTAGGTCATAATTAAAAAGTATGTCAAAACTGGGGAAAATATGGATACAACACTATGCCCCAGAGTCCAAACAACACTTGAAAGACTGTAAGGAAACCTAATTCTCCAACACAAAAGAAATTCAAAGTACATGTTGGTCACATCAAGAACATGTGCATTATTTTTTATAATATTGTGGGCATAGTACATTTTGATTACTCACCTCACAAGATCCACACAACTGGTCAAAATGTGGTGTTTGTGGCAGTGAATCGGGGACAAGTGCAGAGGATAGCTGTTAACCACCTCCCTTCTTGTTAAAACTCCCGCTTACACTGCAAACGTTACAAAGGCAGCTCAGTTAAAATGTGGATTTCAATTGATACCACCCCCAACCTTTTCTCCATACCTCACCCCATGTTACTATTTCCTATTTGCCATTTTCGTGGTCTACATCCACATGACAAAATATCATTATGCATGATGGAAAGAATAATAATTTTTTAGAAGGAACCAGGTTAATAAATAGTCATTATGCCAAACAAAAACAGTGTCATCTTTCACCAAAACCCAAGATTATTTTTGTTAAACAAAAATCGTACTCATAAAAATTAAGTTGATAGATCTGTTAGTCAAGGTCAAAACAAAGCAAAATGAGTAGTGCTGGCATTTATACTGCTGAACTGATAACACCACAATTTGTGACCTTTGGACATCCCTTGCTGGCAACCACCCTAGCAACAGCATATAAAATGGTACCTCCCACAAAAAACAAAATGGTGTCAGGAAAGGTTTCTTTTTTTAAAAATGTCAGACGTGGATTAAACAACCCAGAAAACGTATAATTGCACATAAAATCCCAAAAAAGGGTTTGAAAAATGTCAAACAAATGTAAAAACCAATTCCCCCATTGCCCTTCCCCAATGGAATGGCTTGCAACAACAATCATGAAAATCTGCCAACAATTGAGGTGCATGAATAAAGACTGAATGTATCGAATAGATGGCTTCTGGACCATAATCACGTCATATGAAAACGTGTTGGACCTCAAATTCTTCAGATCCATCCACCTCTGCCAAAGGAAATGTCATAGAATGTTTGTAATATGAGCTAGGATGAACAAGCTTGAACTGAGACATATGAATTTTGAAAAGGTAAGCGTTGTTGTTTAAGTAACAGGTCTGACCCTTTTTAAAACTGAGTAAAATTGCATCGCAAGCCACAATTTCTGTCCATCTTGATACAATGGGACTGGTTTGTGTTTTACAGTCCATAAAGTGTTTGCACAGGTTTCTGCCTTCATCATATTCTCTTCATCATATGCCAGTCGCTACACTGCACTAAGTCCAATGAAATACTCTTTCACACTAAGTACAGCTCGTGAAAAAAATAGAAAATCAAATAGTGAGGGAATAAATCCATTTATGTTTCCAGTTCTGGCTGACAAGAGTTACCTGTGCATATACTAAGCCAGAGTTGACCCTTTTTGTTTATTCATCCGCTTCAAGGATAACAACTAGATGTCAAATTAACCTCACAACTTATCTTACAGAAAAATAACCAAAAGCAGGAAATAAACTGGGGTCCTCGGTCATATACAATGGATTAGGGAAAGCTATGTAAATGCATGATTTCTTTTAGAAAAACAACTGACCACTCTCAAGCGAAATAAAGTGAGGTGATTTAGGAGCAATGATCTACTACTACCGAAACAGTAGTACAGTTATGGGGTAATAAAAGATAGTATATGGTTTCCCATTGAAGATTAGGAGACAGAATGGGTAATAACTACTCTACAAATAAATCAGGTAAAAATGTATCCCTGCTACAATTTTCACATGCCATAACACATCAGTATAGATTATTTCTCCGTCAGAAACAACTCCTAATTAATTCAATGCCTGGGTGTCCAAACATTTGTGATAAATGGGCCCATTCAATAACTTTACCTCTTAGATTAAGAGAGGCAACTATTTTTCCAACTGGAATCTTCTGAATGTTAGGAAACTGAGACTTCGCATTTCTAATACATTTTTATAAACTGTTGGGAAAGTTCACAATAAGGCTAAAATGGTCAATGACATTGTCTTTCATGGATTGACAGGCTACATTGTCAATGCAAATAAAAAATGGTTGATGTACTCCCCACAAGAAAGCTGTGAAGCACTCATAAGGTGTTTTTTGCAATTAATCCATTTTCTTTGTTACTTTGCTTCAATTTCCAGTTAGTTCAGTCGTGTTTTACCATTCCAAACTTTCCAGTGAACGAAATATATCAATAAAACTTCATGAGCATGTTGCAGACATCTTTCATTGGACAAAACCATTTGTTCCATGAAAAAAATATCATGGAGGATCAACATCAATTGGGCTTGCACAACATTTAATTTTTTTTTTAATATTTGGTTTGTTTACCTTATTTAAACATTGAATACGTGGAAGACTACTGGAAAATTATGCAATACTATGTTAGGTATGAAAAGGACATGTTTGAAATAGGAAAGTGTATAGAAGAAAGCCAGCTTTGCTGATAATATGTGCTTTAGTTTTATGAAAGTTGATGTAGCAGATATGGTTCCTTACGTACAGGAAACCTAACTGAAGCTGGGTGTATAACTCTCAACAGTTATACAATATTCCTAACAGTATCCCTTTCTTAAATATTTGAGTTTCCTCTAGCAAAAAAAAAATCTTCCCATCAAGTTTTCTTATTTTTATGGCAATAGACATTTTTTTAATCAAATATACAGAAATAAATGTCTGAAGCAAAATCAGAAAATGTTGTCTTTGAATCTATTGTTTGAATCAATTGCATTGAGTCTGAACATGAGATGTTTCCTTTCTGGTTCAACATTTTTCATTTGAGGTTTTGTTATATGTGATGGAAAATATGCAAGTCAAGTTTTATAAAGGGAGCAGGGAAAGATGAATAGTTGTTATTCCAAGCTAAGGTCTAAACCCATAATCAGTTCTATCTTTCACAAAAACCCAAATGTTAAACAAAAATCATGTTAAGAAAAACAAGTTCAGAACGTTGCTGTTCAAGGTCAAAAACGAAGCAAGGCATACACCAACAAGTTACAGTAAAGTTTTTATCCACAATCTCTGATAACCTGAAAGTGACCTTTACACTCCAGTGGTGCCAAGCACACTAGCAACAGTATACAAAAGAAACAGGTAATTGGTGGCTCCCAAGAAAAGCAAAAGGCATTGGAAAAGATTTTCAGCTCATTTAAAATCAGTTCAAAACTAAAAATAAATAGAAGAAATGGATTAAGCAACCAACCACCCCCACCAAAAAAAACATAACTTGGACATATAAAATTGCAAATAAATGTATGAAAAAGGCAGAAGAAATCTAAAACCAAAACTATTTAGAACATTTGTATAACACAGAAAAGCTTTACGAATCTTATGACAAGTGTATTATTGTCCATGGGAATTACTTAGAAAAATTAAATAAATAATATTTGTTTGGTTTTATCAGTAATTCTCATATAAGCACAGGCTCAAAACATAACTCCTTATATAGTATATATTTACATATACAGGGTGAGACAAAATTATGTTAAAACTAATGGTACTGCGATGTATATCTCTCTATTATAAAAGAAAATCTTGAAACAAGACTTTTGCCAAGAGATTTTTTTCAAGTCCCGCCCTCCTCCCAACCATTTTCAACCACGGTCCTCTCACCTCTAATTCGTGTGAATGCTTTTGTCAGACACAGTTCCTGTGCTCTCAGCTCTTATAAATTTTTGCATTTTCCACACTTTAAGTTCCCAATAAAAGAAGATATATTATGTCCAAATCTTATTGAAGAATTGCATCCTGAAGGGTTATCAACAGAAGAAATGAGTACACGGGCAATCCTAGCACAGAGAAACGATGAAGTCAAATGAAATAACACGAAAATTGTCAGTTGGTTACATGGTAAATTGGTTAAATGCATATCAATAGACTATGCTCCAACAGTTGGAGGTGATGTTGCAGAAGATGAAAACATCAGCTTACAATATCCTGTAGAATATCTACAACTGTTAACATTGTCCGGTCTTCCAATGGCTGAATTACTGTTGAAAGAAGGATATGTTGTAATGTTATTACATAATTGATGTCTGAGTGATGGGCTATGCAATAGGACAAGATTAGTTGTATTCAAAATTGGTCGAACAATTCTGACATGTAAAATTTTAACAGGCGACAAGAAAGGTAATGTACATCTTCAGCGGATAACATTAGACACCAAAGGAGATCTTGATATGCCATTCATATTAAAACGTTTACAGTTTCCCATTAGAATAGCTTTTGCTATGACAATAAACAAATCACAGGGACAAACATTCGAAAAAGTCAGTTTATTATAAAGAAAGAAACGATATTCACTCACGGGCAGTTATATGTTGTGTTTTCACGATGTAAGTCCAAACACAAAAAATAAAATTTCAATGCGATATTGACGAAAAGTTAATTCAAAAAATTGTTTTTACTTAAGTTTTACAGTAAAAGTGTAAGTTTAAAAAGTATTTGTGTGTTAATTTCAAAGCCAAAAAGAACGAAAATGTATAACAAAATGACAAAACTTTAACGCAACATGAAATATAATTTTCTTTCAACTTATTACGTTTTACCATTTTTTACTATGGTTAATTACTCTCTGTAACGTAAAACAATCTGCTTAAATTGTACATCCGCATCCTCATATGTGAGAGGCAGATCTGTAAAGTGACTAGCACGTAGCGCCCGCCTGAGGGTTGTTGAGTGAAGCAAGCAGGGGGCAGAGCCCCCTAGTACTTATATACAGTTTTTGTGGACAGTTTATGTGCCACATATGGTACAAGTGTTGAACATGATGGCAAACAGGTCGAGACATTCCTGCAAATCATCTTGCACATATGAAGTATGTTTTGTGAATAAATTGATTCCGCCATTCAAATGTTAACATAATTTTGACTCCCATTGTATATTTAATTGATGAATATAACAACATTAGTGGCCATATCTGTAAAAGCAGAAAGTATTCCAAGGTGATGGTCATACCGTGTTTCCCTGAAAATAAGACAGGGTCTTATATTAATTTTTGCTCCAAAAGATGCACTAGGGTTTATTATCAGGGGATATCTTATATTTATTCATGTACAACTATAAACATTTATCCAGATACAGTCATGTCATCTTCTTCTGGAATATTGTCATAACTCTCCACATTCAAACCCTGAATTTCAGCCTGAATTTCTTGCTATTCCAGCCACTTTTAGGATCCTCCAGGATTGATTTGCGTGCTTCAATGTTTGATGAATGGTTCAATGTGGTGAAGCAAAATGCCGACATACAAATGCATTTGTGGTGCTTTAATATTCAAGCGTCGCATATTCTCCAAAGTAATGACACGATACATTTTAACAGTCTCACATAGCATCTTCTGTGCCGTCTTTTTGTTTTTTTTTGCACCTTTACAATACCATCAGAATGTACGGCAGTGTGTGACGATGCGGGTTCTCTTCCATGCTCTCATCGTCTGTTCAGGAACCCTGAACCCAACACCATCGATAATGTCACCGTGATGAGCTAAACAGTGAGACAACATTTAAGCAAGGTGATGGTAAAGATGTGCAAAAGTGCTTTTATTAAAAGAAACAATCAAAACAAAACAGTGTTCCATGTAAAGTGCAGTGCTTCGAATTCTTCATTAAATAAATAGTTCAATAAATAAATAATCCATTAAGAGAAACGTGGAAGTAAAAACACACAAAAAAAATACAATCCTTTAAAAATGAGGTTAAAACGTTCTTATGGAAGAAGTCTTTAAAAATCAACAAGTTCAGTGCCTTCTTTTAACTGGTGACTCCCCTGCTTCTCCCTGTCCAGGCTCCGCAACAGGGGAGCCACAATACCTGCAGCTGACCTTCTCTCCACTAATGATTTGGTGGCGTCCCGATCCCTGGCTTCGGTTCCGCTCCCTCCAGATCGAGACTTGGTTTCCCTGACAACCAGGACACTCATGCCAGGGAGTTTACCGCCCAAGCCTCCCGACTCCCGCAGCCTTCTCGGCCTTACGCGGCCAGCCATCCTTCTTCCCGTCACTTCCGCTCTTCAAAACATGCTCAGCGGGAGCGACCACTAACTACGGCCCATGGGTGTCGGCCGAACACCCCGCTAGGGCTCACTGTCCAGCTGCCTGCGAGCCTAACTCTCGCTCGCCCACTCACTTGCTCGTTCTCCTGCTCCGACTTGTTCAAACACTTCCCGCTTCCTGTAACCTCCGTTCTTTCTTTTACTCTCTCGTTCTTTTTTTTTTCCGTTCTCCCATCCCAACCGACTCGCGCTTCTTTTATACAGCGAGGGGCCATAGCAGCTGCAGCACATTAGCCACGGGAGCAATCACGTATGTGGGCAGTCCCTCACCTGTGCACTCGGTGAGAAACGCCCACACCGCAGATCACCCCGCGGCTTGCTACAATCACTACGCCCCCTCACGAAGCCGCCTCGAGTGCGGTGATTATTTATTTAAAAACTGGCCCTTACTGAGAGCGCTGTGGACCCGCTATACCACACGGTGTATTTAAGCCACAGAGAAAAAAAAATAAAGACATAATGAAAATGTCTATTTTGTGATTAAAGTGGAAATGTCAGCTTTAAACTCGAAATGTCCTCTTTAACCTCGTAGTTTACTTTGTCATTAAAGTAGACTGTCATAAACGTCATCTTAAAACCGACCCAGTTGTTAAATCGCTACATGCTTCTGGGGCTTCTTCCTGACCTGACAAGCAGCACTGCCACACAGAACACAATAAATGTATAATATTCCAGCTCTCTGCACATTTAGAATTCTTAGATTTATACTTGATATCACCTTCATGATGAAATATATTAAAAATATGTATGTTACATTTTACAGATAAATCGTTGACTTTGTTTAAATAATAAATACTGCTAATAGTTACACATATGGGGTGGCACGGTGGCAGAGCGGTAGCACTGCTGTCTCGTAGGGAGTCACATCCCTTGTGATCCCTGCCTGGAGTTTGCATGTTTTCCTGGTGGGTTTCCACAGTGTGCTCAGTTTTCTATCCAAAGACATGAAGGTTTGGGGATTTGGTGAAGCTACAATGACACCAGTGTATGTGTGTGCTTGTGTTCTCCTTGCGATGAGCTTATGTCCCGTCCAGTTTTGTTTCTGTCTTGCGACGATGCTGCTGGAATGGGTGCATCCACGAATTGATGGATGTACAGTCAACCCTCGTTTATCGTGGTTAATCCGTTCCAGACTCTGACGCAATAAATGAATTTCCGTGAAGTAGGATTCTTTATTTATAAATCGAATATTTTCGCATTTAGAGCATAGAAAACCTGTTTACGACCTTCTAAATACATTTTCTAACATTATTAGAGCTGATGTCTGTGCAGGTCTTTGAACCCAAAATCACCAGCAGGGAGAG
>JANRMT010062819.1:43175706-43190260 GCA_026402145.1 Polypterus bichir lapradei | reverse complement strand
ATAGATAGATAGATAGATAGATAGATAGATAGATAGATAGATAGATACTTTATTAATCCCAAGGGGAAATTAAAATATTAGTTACTTGTACTAAGTTTGTGTTTGATGGCTGCGTTCTTTGTGGATTTGTTTTTAATATTACTTTGCGGTCTCTAAGTAACCTGCCGACAAACCAAATTTTCCTCTTGGGACGATAAAATTGAATTGAATTGACATCAAATGTATTTATCATGAAGGGCCTCTTTGAGCTATTCTAGTAAACAGATTCTAGTATAAATCAGTTTTTTTCCCTAACTGTTGACAACAGACATATTATTTACAGGTTTACTCCAGCTAACTGGACACCATCTACTATCCCTCTGTTTGTGCTCTGTTTATCAGGTGCCACCATGGTATACAGTACTTGGTGCTGTTGCCTCATAGACCAAGTGTTCTGGCCATAAATACTGTGCCTGTTCATTGTCTGAATGGAGTTTGCACATTCTCCACGTCTCAATGGGGTTTTCAGTTACCCCAAAAATACTGGTGCTAAGATAACTGGTCTAAATTTACCCTTTGCCAAGTGTAAGCGTGTTTGTGTGTGTGTATGTGTGTGTGTGTGTTTGTGTGTGAAATGGTCCTGTTCAGGGACTGACATCCTGACGAGGACAGAGATAGACTTTCCAAATGAAGCTGAATTGGATTACGCGAGATTGTTAATTTAATGGTGAAATGTATGTTATGCTGCAGTGGGTTGGCACCTTGCCTGGGGTTTGTTTCCTGCCTTGCACCCTGTGTTCGCTGGGATTGGCTCCAGCAGACCCCTGTGACCCTGTAGTTAGGATATAGCGGGTTGGATAATGGATGGATGGATGTATGTTATGTTATCTACTGCGGATCATCATTATCAGGTAATGAAAATTGATTCTTATGTGTTTTTAAACAGTATAAATAAATATATACTATCAATGTCCTTTATAACTATTTTTTCAAGCACAGTCTAAAGAAGGACTGTTAGGTTTATTACTGTAAATTAACCCAATATGGCTGTGCATATGAATATGCCATGTAACATAGCCTTATAGTTAGCCAATTCAGATCTGTAGGCAATTTCAGTTGTGGAATTTGCCTTTCTTCTCTGATGCATTATGGATATATCAGGGAACTTCCAAAGTAGTATATTTCAACATTACATTACACTATAGCTTCAGGTTTTTGTTCCAGCAAATATATTCCTTTTACTGGACTTCTCTATTAATTAATTATGTTGTTATTTCCCTGTTTCAATGTTTTGTTAGTGAAAAAGTCTGGCTATTCTAAATCTTACTGGAAGAACAATTTAAGTGTGTTATACATAGATGAGGTAATTATTTTTATCTTGTTAACTGCTTTTGTTCAAGTTATTTAAGCAATGATTTGCTAATACATAACACTAAAGCAGCTGCTACCCTTTAGAGTTCTGTGTCACTTCCACCTGTTTTTGTCACACTAATCATTATCAGTCTTCAAATACAATTAACAGAGCAAACTCACCATAAAGAGTGAATTAAAAATAAAAGAACAAAATAAAGCCTTAAAGATTGAAGAAAAAAATAAATAAATTTATTATAAATGTTTACTGAAATTTTGTGAATGCAAAATAAGAAAGGGAGAAAAGATCAGCTAATTTCGGGAAAACAAGATCAATTAGAGGTAAAATAACTCCTGACATAAAGGAAATGTAAAGATGCTGCTACTTGCTTGCTTATAACAAAAACATTATATATATACATATAAGTATATATAAGCAGTATATAATACTGCTTTGGAGAGTATAATTGAATTGATAACTATTGTCATCCCAGACGTTTTAGTGTGTTTGCAAATCCAATTTGCTCTAAAAATGAGAACTACATAAAGCAATTATTAAAATGGATCTTTACTGCAATAATGATGTAAAACTACTGTATGGTCACCTACAAGACAATATGGGCTTCAAGAATCAACTAGCCTAAAAATTTTACACTACAAGAAATAAAATAGGAAGCAGGCTTAGCTGGGTTGGTGATGCTAGTGGAAAAGTGGCATACGTGGAGATATGGGAATAGGTATCCCATGATCCTGATTCAATTTTCCAGAAATTTGCTTGAATCAAATTTGTGAGCCCCGTTTTGAAAAATAAAAAAACACTGCTGTTGACCTTATATGGGAAAGAGACATTTATATTCCTCATTCACTCATACAAAGGTAATACAAGAAAAAATTGTTTTAATGAAAGTCAACACCAATCTGAAGTTGTTTAGGTTAGTAAGTTTGCATTATTTTCTGCTTATAGATGCAGTTGGCAATAAAAGTAAACCCAATTTTTATTAAAATAACTAGGAAAAATAAATTGATAAGCCTAAAAAACTTTCATGACTTGTTGCTTGTACTGGAATAAAACCTGAAACTGTGAGTCATCAGCCTCCTTCTGAATGTGTTCCGAAGTGCGGAAAAACAATGTTGGGAAAGAAATAGGTGATGAGTTTAATAGTTTATGAGGAAAGCCTTTTTGGCTTTTTGTTAACGAGTGTCTAAAATGATTCAAAAATAAGCATAGTTTTGTACGACACCATGTATTTCCTAACGCTACAACACAGGCCTAGCTTGAGTCCAGTTATTTTTTCAATGGAGGCAAGCCCAGTAAAGAAGGGATTACTTGTGCAGCACACTTTTTACATTTAACGTTTAATTCCATACTCACCCTTAAGGCAAAACAAAATAAAGCACAAAGGTGTTAACTGTTCGTTTTGTACTCTCGTGCTGTTTTTAACATTTTCTCAGTAATCTGCGCAAGATCCACGTTTCTCTCAGCTTTTTTGACAGTCACCATTACCGTTGACAGTGTCGCTTAACAATGTCTATTAAATATGTGCACATTTCCCCGCCCTATGCTTTTACAACCACGCCCAACATGTAAATTAGCGTAACGTGACGCTCTGTTTTCAAGCGCACTAGACCCTCACATGACATGACTCTGAGTCAGAGAGAAGTGAAAGGCGCATATTTTAAAATTGTTGTAGTCGTTCTTTTCCCTGTTGCACTATTTTAAGCAGACAATCTCGAACAAAATGAAAATATAAAATAAAAAAAATTGCATACACAAAAAAATGAGACCAGGGTTCTAATGTTTGATATCAACCCGGACACGCGAGACGCGGGTGTGTGATGTGAGTGTGTGGCGGCCACTCGCGAGAAAGAAAGCCGCGTCTTCACAAGAGGCGACCCTTTTCTTGCGTGCAACCTTTCCACACTGAAGACTATTATTAACACACTAGGTGAGTGAATAACTTCAAAACGTTGAGTTGGTCCTGTTTGGCAAACTAGTTGTGCGTTTTACTGTTCTGAACCTTTGGCAATATTATCCATTAATGTATGGTGCGTGTAAATAAATTTTAAAATCCATAATATAGTCATAAAAGAGCGAGGGTATACATTTCAGAAGAAATTCGCTTGCCTAAACGTTAGTGGTATTTCTCTCATACTGCTTATTTTAATGGTTGTGTGGAGATGCAACGTAAGCTTCCTTTTCTTCCAATGCACTGTGTTACAAGGCGGCTTAGCGGCGCAGTTGCTTGTGCTGCTACCTCGCGAATTGGACGATTTGCGTTCGAATACCGCCTCCGATTGTTGTTTCTGTGGAGTTTGCATGTTCTCTCCAGTTACTACGCTTTTTGTAACACGTCAGAAAAGACGTTTATCAGTGATTAGTAATTGGCGTCCTTTGAATTGCGAGTGGTATCCAGCCAAGCAAATGGTTCCTACTTTGCTTTCTTCCGGCCCTCCATGGATCCAGCAGTCCATGATTTAGAATACGATGTAATTTTTACAGTGGGCGCCAGTTTGATTTTTAACAAGATAAATGAAGATATGTTACGAGTTTATGATTTGCCCAGTTAGTTTTACGTAATCAAAAATACTAGAAATTCTCAGTAGATTCTATTCGAGATTAATAATAATAATATTTAGAAGGTTAGTAGTTAGTATTTTCTTAAAATCCCACCTGGAAATGTGTATATGTAAATCTAGTAATCCCTACGTGCTTCCCTTTAGCTAATTATGCAGGAGTGCAAAAAAAACTCTCTAGTTCTGGAATTCATTTCTTATGTATCAGCGGCTTTACAATCGCATTACAATGTTGAATTCTTGGGAGCAAACTTTTTTGGCATTCGTGTGACAAATTTTTACCACATGCAATAGAAAATATATTTTGTACTATCTGAATCAACTCCATTGGAAATATTACCTTTTAATTTTGAATTAAATAGTAAGTAAATATGCATTATATTTCAATTTTCTATACCCCATAAAGTTAACTACAAAATAATAACTATACCACCTAAGTTTAAATATAGGTATCGATCTATGGCCCTGTTGGACTAGCTTTTTATTACTATTTCTTAATTATTCTTCCAGAAATATCATATTGAAGAGTGCATATAATTTGTGGTGTGCACTTAGCTAATTTTATCAAGGATGGTAATTCTTGAGCCCACTCTATATGAAAAAGCTAATGTTCATCATATCAATTTTCATACATTAAACAATTCAGCTATATATTTAACACTGACATAAAACATTTTACATATTATGTCCTTTGTTAGGTACTCCATTTCATAAAATTAGTGTTCAGTGTCTTCTTCATTCGGCTGCTCCCGTCAGGGGTTGCCACAGCGTATCATCTTTTTTTTATATCCTCCTGTCCTCTGCATCTTGCTCTGTTACACCCATCACCTGCATGTCCTCTCTCACCACATCCATAAACCTCCTCTTAGGCCTTCCTCTTTTCCTCTTACCTGACAACTCTATCCTTGACATCCTTCTCCCAATATACCCTGCATTTCTCTAGCCAAGTAAAATAGTCTTCATACTTTAGGGTTTTAAGTGACTTTCCAAAAGGCTGACACTCTTCTTTTCTTTTTCTTAGGTTATTGTATGAGATGCAAAATCTATTGTTTTATGTTTAAACAGACTATAGTAAAGTGGCAGCTTTTTTTTAATTATAAAGTAATGTTCAACGTAAATAGGCTTGGCAGTAGATAACTAATGCCAATCACTTGTGTTTTAGTTTCTAGATCTCATTCAGCAATTGAAGTCAGTCATCAACTCTGTGCAAGATGTGCACACTGGGCTAATACATTTAGATTGGCTATAGTGACTATATTGTTACTGTCATTTGCTTCTGTAATGCTGCGGTTTTGTATTTGCATTTTCATTGTGATTCAAGGCAATATATTTAATATATTTTGAACAAGTTCAAAAATGTGACAAAGTATCATTTATACATCTTGGTCAAAACTTACTTGAAGGAGAAAGTGTAAGGCAAAAGAATATTTCAAGTAGATATTGTTAAACTGATGATTTAGTGTGATTGTATTTGCTGACATAACACATCAGGTTGGCAGCAGTATCTTGGATCATCTGGAGGTTATATAGTATGTCCTGTTTGTGTTCATGGCAGTTGCCCTTAAGGTACTCCTAAATTACACTTGATATTGTGGATCTATGCTCAGACTCTCAACTACTGGTATAGAAAATAAAGGTATGGAAGGTGGATAGATGGATGGCTGCAGAAAGAAAATTATGGTTAGAACCTGATTAGAATTATGGTTTGAATCTGATTAACTCTGAACTTCCATACTAAAGCACCATCATCAGAGAGCATTACTACCATGCTTTAAAGCTTCTCAATAGCCAAAAGGAAACATACTGTATGTTCTTTCTGTTTTGACTTCTAAGAAATTGTCTAAATGATAAATCAGCAACCACAAGTGGCCCTCCAGGAGCCAAATTTGGGGTCCCTGCCTTAGACAACAATTATTTATATGACAAAGTTGCTCAGTGTTCTTCAGTAATCACTACTTCTATCCAAGTTATTTTTACACATGACCATGTGTATTCTGCAATGTTAATTACTTCATTAACTGCATAACTATTGAAGGTAGTAAATTTATTTTCTACTTATTTCTTTATTTGTTTCCATCTTTGAGGCCACCAGATATGTTTATGTACGTACAGTACATAGTGTAAAATGGATACAAAGCAACACAATGATTTGGGATGACAGAGGTACTTATTAATTGTGCATCATTTTATTGAGTTTCTCTGCTTTAGACACTTTGTAAAGCTTCTTTGCCTGTGGTAGATCTAAAATATTTTTATGGGGTATGATCCTTATTTTTTACAATTTTTCTTTCTGATAAAATGCTATACACACTTAAGTTACAGGGATATAGCAATATACAGGGTGAGTCAAAATTATGTTAACATTTGAATGGCAGGAACAATTTATTCACAAAACATACTTCATATGTGCAAGATGATTTACAGGAATGTCTTAACATGTTCCCCATCATGTTCAACACATATGTAGCATATAAACTGTCCACAGAAATTGTATATAATTATATACATAGCAGTACCATTAGTGTTAACATGATTTTGACTCACCCTGTATTGTGTACCTTGTTGACACATTCCAAACTGGGTATCACGTTTTTGTTCAAAGATATATTAGTAACTGAACTAGTGCAAAGTAGACTCTTAGGCTGTTAAAGTTTTTGTAGCCATTTTGTTTACTGCCAAATAGAGAGAGTCAACTTTCTTTTTGACTTTGCCTGGTAGATGTTGCTTTTAGATTTGCAGGAGTAGTATTGCAGCTTTTGGTTTGATTTGTGATGTGATCACGCCTCACTTCAGCAGAGATTGCTTTGAGGGATTGTTAATTGTTGCCCTAAAGGAAAATTTCTTGTGAAGAACTGAAGAAACTGAAAGTGTTAGTAGGTAAATACGTAACGATAAGTTCTTTTGGGCTTGATTGACTTGTTTTATCAATATGACTGTAAATGAGTTTAGCTAAAATTTAGAAGTGATAAAAGCAAACAATTAAGTCAGACACACTTTTTGGAATTGTTCACACTTGGCTTTTTATTTTCTCATAAATGTTATCTTGCAACACATTCTGGTATACAAAAGCTAGTAAAAGCTTATCCTCCTAAAGATGGTAAATCCTTCCAGCATTGAAAACATTTTTATTCATGACATTTTGTCAGATAATGATGATGTCAGAGACCATCACAGTGATCTAATGTGAATCGAGACAAACCAGGCACCCACATCCCTTTTTTTGGTGATGTGAAAGATGTGTGAAGTTAAATGATTTGGTACTAATTAGCAAACGGTTTACAGGTGTTATTATTTATGTAGGTTAATGTTTATGTCAGAGAAGTACGCACACATATAGCAAGATTCTGGTATAGTCCTACCAGCATTTTCATGCCAGAAGCACCACTGTGGAGTATCAAGGTCTTTTTCTGAACAACTTACATAAAGTTTAGAGTACCAGTTTTGGCATACACTAAACTTGTTTTTTAAATAGTTAATTACATTACTTTGCAATATCATTGATATTTAAATTAAATGTTCACTGGCTTGTGGAAGAAGACATAAATGCAAATCCAAAATTCATCATAGAAGCAAAGAAAGTTTGTATTTGAATTCAAAATTAGAATTATCTTGCAATAAGTCCAATTTAAGGAGTGAAAGTGTATATTATTTACAGAAAACTATGAAATATTTGTGAAATTGTAGTCATCAGCATAAATTAGTCAATGTATTATTATCAGAATTTCTTCTTTTCAGCCCTTTAGTCTGAACTATATTAAATGGCTTGCACAATGGTAAAGTGTATTATTTAAGAAAAAAAAAGTTAATTCTGTTAATCGGTATAGACAGGACTTGGTAACAAAGCATGAATCTTCCCACAATTTTTTATTCTTTTTGGGGGGCATCTTTGGGGTCATAATATTTCTTAATCTTTTTATCTTGGAACCCCTTAATCCAAAGCAGTCCACAAAACATGGGCTCGAGAGGTGGCGAGAGTCTGACTATAGCCCTCCTAATGAAGCTCTTCCTACACCTCAAGAGCATCTACCCAATGAAACATCCCTCTCTAGGAAAGACTGGGTCGTGCTTAACTGAACTAGGTCATAGGTGGGCAAAACAAGGGACAACCTATTTAGATGGGGCCTCACAACAAGCGCTGAATGTCCCTGTGGTGAGCCCACCCAAACAATGGACCACATTCTCCATGGATGTTCCCGAGGCCCTACATGTACCAATGAAGATCATACGGATGCTAATGATACCTCTCTTACCTGGATACGACAGTGGCGTGATAGGATATGATGATCTGTTTATTTTGTCCAATACTCGCTATAGTATATACAGAATTCAATAGTATTAATCAAGGCAGTGGTTCTCAAACTTTTTGGTCCCAGAACCTTACATGACTCCAAAGGGCTTTTATTTATGTGGGTTATACTGTATTTATTCATATTTACATCATAGAGAATAAACCTGAAAAATTAACATATGTATAATTTTATATAAAAATAACAATGATAAATCAATTACTTGTTAACATTTTTAAGAAAATTTTTCTGAAACAAAGTAAAAAGTGTGGTATTGTTTTATATTTTTGAAAATACACTGTTGGTCAAAAGTTTTAGAACACTTCAGTTTTTCCAGTTTTTCTTCTGGCTTAATCAGTTGAAATATAATGAGTGGCCTAAAATGGTGAAAAGGTAAGCAGTAAACTGCCAGAGATTTAAGTTTAAAGTTTAGGTTAGCAAAAGCTGAAAAGGGAAATTTCAGAATACTGCAAATGGGCCATCTTCAAGCAACAACTAATAGGTTACAACCTACAGATGTTCTTCAGCAATTAAAGTAAATTAAGCCTTGCAAGTTGCAAGGAAATAATTTACACAGGTGCCCCAACTTCTGATGATTATTTAAAAACTCTGTCTTAAAGCAAAGTTGGAACAGACTGTTAGTGCAACCTCTGAAGTACTACTTGGACAACATTATACTGTAGAAAGTGGCAATTTCCTGTTATAATGGCAAGAAAACAGCAATTAACAAATGAAATGAGACTGAGCATTATTACCCTTATAAAGTGTAGGCCTTTCATTTAGAGAATTTGCAAGAACAAAATCCAGGTGTCAGTGAGTACAGTGTCCTACACAATCCAAATTCCAAAGCAATTGGAAACTGGGAGAAGCTCTGATAGGATCTGGCAGATCCAAAGTCACAACTCAATCAGAAGACAAGTTTCTGAGGGTCACCAGCTTGTGTGATACAGTAGGTGCCTCACAGCACAACAGCTACAAGCACAGCTTAGCAGTGGTCAAAAAAAAAGCAAGTCTCATTTTCTGCTTAGTAGCGGAGACTTTGTGCCACAGGTTTGACAGAGAGAGTGTCAGTAAGAAAGCCATTCCTTAAAGGACAAAATAAGAAAGCGAGGCTTGCCTGGGCGATGAAGTACAGGCTGTGGACTACTGCAGACTAGAAGAAAGTATTACAGACCGATGAATCAAAATTTCAAATCTTTAGTTCGTCACGCATGATGTTTGAATGCCGTTGAGTTGGTCCAAGAATGGTTCCTCAGTGTATGACATCAACTGCCAAACATGGAGGAGGAAGTGATGGTCTGGGGGTTCTTCAGCTGGAGGCAGAGTTGGTGGCTTGCACAGAGTGACTGGCATTCTGAATCAAAAGTGTTACCACTGCATTTTGCTGCACCACACAGTACCTTCTGGACTGTGTCTAGTAGGTCAGGGGTTCATTCTACAGCAAGACAATGAACCAAAACATACCTCCAAGCTATGTCAAAAGTAAGTTAAAAGAAAAGAACAAGAAGGTGCACTTCAAAACATGGAAAGGCCAGCCTAGTCTCCAGACTTAAATGAGTTAGTTTGAAATGAACTGGACAGAAGGGTGAAAGGAAAGCAACCTATAAGTGCAACACGTTTGTTGGAGCTTCTTCAACATTTTTCGGGAGATCTTTCTAACCAATATTTGATTTCCCTTATAGAAAGAATGCTACGTGTATGTTTGACCATTATATCAGCAAAAGAAGGATGCTTTGATTAATCAAAAATTTGAATCAAATTTTGTACACTTAATGATTACTTCACTTATTTTTTATTTGCCATTATTTATTTGTTCTGTACATAGATTTCATGAAACATTAAGACATTAAACTGCATGCTTTTCCATAAAAACTGAAAAACCTGAGCTATTCTAAAACCTATAACCAGCAGAATATTTTTAATGTTTGGGTTAATAAAACGACTGCTAGATTCTCATATCTGCTTCTGCATTCAGTTTATTGGAAGAAAATCTGGCCTCACTCAGATAGGCAGGTATGATGTATCTCAAGGTATGTCTGTCACTCTGTCTGTCTGTCTGTCTGCATGAAATAACTTTTTTGCCTACTGGTCTAATTTTGTAGAAATATGGTACATTCTTCAAAACAATTTGTCAGCAAAGTTCAGTCTTTGTTGAGATTTTTAAATACAGCACACTGTACAGTTTCAAAATTTAAAAATCTCCAATTGAAAAGCAGTGATTAATTTGTGAACTTGTCTATTTTAAAACAGACATTTTGTTAGTTTACTCAATTTTTCAAATTTACCTTGAGAGAGGTTCCTTTAACTGGTATATTTTGCATATCTTCCTCTTTATTCATCCGATAGCTGCTCTTGACAGCAAAATGGATCCCCAATACAAGTTAGTCATATAACCAGCAGATGAGCACACGTAAGCTGCTGCTACTCCAGCTCACTGCCCTGATGCTTGAGGTAAGTTAAACTGCAAAAAATAAAAAAGTACTTTCTCTAGGAATGAAAGTAAAAGGTAAAGAATTATGTAAGAGACACACTTTAAGCACAGAGTGAACAAGTATGCACTTCTTTTTAAAAAGTGTGTAGAAAATTTTGAACTACAATTAGTCACAGATTCTCCACATACAAATAACTAACAATAGCACATCACTTGATGCCATCGTTACATCACTTGAATTAGGGGAAAAGAAAAAAAAAAACAAAACAGACAGGAAATTATTCTGGCGGGAAAAAGCAAAAGTGGTTGTTGCATTTTGGAGTAGGAGAGCTGGAAAATAAAGTACAAGTAGTTGCTGTTGTATTGGGATTGTTTCTATTCTTGATGTTTTTAAGTCCAGTCGTCTTAGGTCACATTGCAGACGGTTTTGACCTTGTGGACCCTTTGAAAGGGTCTCGGAGATGCACGGGGATTGTGCCCCAAAAGTTGTTTTTAATGTGCCTAGCCAGAATACGTTTGCATTACATATATAGTCCTAAACCGTTGTAACTTGGGAAAGGGAATTTTGCAAAATGATTTAGCTACTCTTGCCTAGGATGTATGAAGTTTTATGTTGCATCAATGTGACTTTAGGTAGTATGTCATGTTTTATTCCTGTTCTTAGTTAGCTTTTACAGCATTTAGAGGTATTTCTCTCCAATCTGTTTTCTTTTTTGTATGCTACATTGTTTTTTTTTTTCCTTTCTTTCAGCATATTCAAAACTTTTAATTTTGTTAAGTAGCTGAGGCTTTGAATTATAGATCACAAACTTGCCGGATCCGTCATCACTACTGACACATTATAGGCTATTTCACAAGTCATTTAACTTACACTTCAGATACTACAAATACTGAAACTAATGTACTATGCAGTTTTTAATTTGTAGACTGTTTAGCATTAAAACATAAGCTGGATAAATGCATCTTAGATTATCCTTTTAAGTACAAACCTACACAGAATGAGAGTTCAATCCTTCACATTTTGATCAATGATTTCCAGATGCTTATTTATATTGGCTAGATGATAATCTATCTGCCTCCTTTTATAAATGCACAACTTGTGCACCAGAAAGGTAATTGTATTTGAATATGCGACAATTCTCATGTGGATCCTAATGTGGTAAATCCTACTTTTTTCAATAGTGTTATGTTGTCTTCATACAATGAAAGTTGATTCTTGTTAGTGATGGAAATATGTTTTGGGCATATAAATGAACAATGTATATATCTCGACATTGTCTGGGAAAAAAAAGTTCTGCATTTTGTAGGGTTACTTAATTGGCTTTGTGACAATAAATGTAGGCATTTTACGTACGCTCTACAATTGCCTGCTGTAACCTTCCAGGGGTGCTGTAATAAGCTGTTTTCCTGTGATTGTGTAAAAGAATACCAGATTAAGAAAATGTTGGCTAAATTGATTGTACTATCTTTCTTTAATTATTATTTTTTCTAACTTGGGTGTATATATATATATATATTGTTAAGATTTAATGTGTCATTATCAGGCAGGTGTGCTTGTTAAATGAGAGGCAAGACATTAGGTCATTGGGCACCAAATCTCAAGAAGCCTTATGAGGATAATAAACTAAACATTATTTAATTGGGTAAACCTGTATTCTTATTATGCAGAACCATAAAACATATTATTGGACGTGTTTGAAGAAAACTATGAATTCATTAATAAAGGCATGTTAGTTCTGAATGTACAGGTCAAGTAACAATGGAGTATCAAGCTTTTTAATTTCAGCTTAGGTCTTAGCTTAATAAAAACATGTTTTCTATATAAAAAAGGGTCCACTACAAACTTCTTAATAGCATTCACATTTATTAATAAGCCCATGTATATCCAACAGGGAAACATTCTCCCTGGGAATGTATTATTTTAGAATTGTTGTTCATCCTTTGAATCTATGCATGAACCTTCTCAGGGAGATTTCAAAACAAGAAAACTATGGTACAAAAGAAAAAATATATTTAACTTGCTTAAAATGCAGCTTTCGCTCCTAATATACATTACAGCAAGTGTGGAAGTTGAGACCCATTAGCCTTCTTTTGGACACCTCAAAAACCAGGCAGAAGGAATCTTCATCACAGAAATCATTATTACTATTCAAAGATGTAGCCCTTAATACAGCAGTTTGCACCAAAACATTTGCCTTTCCCTTTGCTTCCTTACAATTTATAGAAGTTCCACCTGAAATAGCACATTATTGGCATTTAATATGATTGGTTCTGTAATACAGCAGTGTACATGACTATCATCACATTCACCATCACACAACACATCTTCCAGCATGCTGGGCGTTATTCCTTAGCAGTCAGCCTGTTATCTGACAACAGGCTGTCAGCTTTGTTCAGCGCCTTTCTGAAGAGCAGCTGCAGTTATCAGGAAGTTACCAAGCAGCCTTAAAACCTTAATGCTTTATGCCTAAAAACCTTAAATGCTCTGTACCCACAATTCACACTCCACACAAGGCTCTCTGATTATATTCTGGAGGGCTGCAGTGGCTGCAGGTTTTCACTTTAAATAATTTCTTAATTAGACCCTATTTATTTGCAACTAAAGCAATGTTTTTGGGCTTAGTTTTAGTTAATTAAGAGTTCCGAATTATAATAAGCACATTGCCAATTTTAGTTTGAAAACAATGCATTTAGGTTTTAATTATTCCCCATTTTCTTAATAGGCCATCTATTAATGATGAGGCACAAAGGAACCACCAACTCTCCAGCTAATGTGCTTCTCTTTAAACTTGTGTATATGCATTATGAAATATCTGTGTTAATATATTTTTTTAAATAAATGCAAGAGAAGTTAAGAAACAAGAGATATTTGCCTCTTCTGAAACAGGTAATAGGTAATGTTTTCAGAAAACAAAAAATGTACAATGTGATAGAGATTTGTCCAGAAAGAATGAAAGCACTATCAACCCATATAATAAAGGGCATTATCTGCTAGGACTTGCTTCTAATTAGGAAAACTGGTATGAATAAAAACCTGCAGCCACACGGCCCTCAAGGACTGCAACTGAGGACCCCTGCATTACAATATATACATACAGACAGCTGAAGTGAAGCCATGCAATAATACAATTGTGTTATAGCTTTTCAGTGGGGTTTTTGATGATTATATGTCCTTGTTAAGAGGAGTCAAAGGCAATTCTTTGAGGCATAGACTTACATCTGTGCAGACTGACTCAATGAGGCTCCGATATATATATTAGGTACAGGTATATATATTAGGTGTGGCTAAGGATCTGCATTGGCAATCGGAAGGTTACCGGTTCGAATCCTGTAAATGCCAAAAGGGACTCTGCTCTGTTGGGCCTTTGAGCAAGGCCCTTACCCTGCAATTGCTGAGCGCTTTGAGTAGTGAGAAAAGCACTATATAAATGCAAAGAATTATTATTATATATACTAGGGGGCTTCGCTCGCCCACCCCCGTGTTTGGTTTACTGATATACAATTTAAAGAGATTGTTATTTTCATGGGAATTGTTACATATGCATTATTTTCACTTTTACTTTAAAAACTTTTGGAAAAACAAAACTTGTCCTTTATTTCCAGCCCCGGGCGTGGTTAAATCTCTTTCTCGCAGGACGTATAACACTGCTCGCATTGTGAAGGGGGGGCCATCGATCATTTTAAAGCCTGTACAGCCGCTGTCCTTTTTGCCACTTAATGTCTCTGCTGCTCGCATTGTGAAGAGCAGAGGTTAGGGCGGCTGAACGCACACAAGGAGAAGAGGTCGGATCATCTGCTGCAAGCTGCATGTTTTGCTTGTCATTGTTTTAAAAGCTGGGAGCAAGTAAAAGTGTCTCTCGCGGGACTTCAGATTGTCTTCTAAGAAGATTACGTCGCGTCTCCCTAGTTTGCCTCCCCAAGATTTTTATTTATA
>JANRMT010062819.1:43133749-43175306 GCA_026402145.1 Polypterus bichir lapradei | reverse complement strand
TATATATATATATATATATATATATATGCTAATGACAATGCTTTGTCCCAAACGTCGTATACACTTTCTAGTACTAATATTGTATATGGATTAGGCATTCTTCTACCATTTTAGTACTTTTAGTAAGCCAATTTGCATGTTCTTTTGACTAGTGCTATATATGGATTAGGCGCTGTTCCACCAATTTAGCACATTCTGATCTGTGTGATTGAACCTTTTTTTTATAGTAAAACTGAATCTGTGCATCTGTTTCAACTTACTAACCTTCATTAAAATTTATTTTACAGTCTTCACATTGCCAAAGCTGCCAGAAAAAAGTATTCACCTTTTTAGAAAAATGTATACAGTATACAGGTTACACCACGACCATGCATACTGTATATTTATATTAACACACAATATACATGGATACATGTAAGGTACAAAACAAAATGCTGAATACAAACAGCCCCATGTAGTATGTGCATTGAAATAAATTGAAATGTGTCTACATTTTTCTGTAGTAAATTTAGTTCTGTGTATGTCTTAAAAATATTACATCAAAGTATGACTATATTAAAGTATGATCAGTTAAAGTTGTAAAAGAAAATAAGCATTTCAATTTAGAATTCATGTGCTTTTTGTTAAACTGGTCATCCCACTCGTTTATGGGCACTTGGTGCATTATAGCACAGGCAAATGTTGACCATTCACAATCAGTGTATACAGCTTATAGTACATCTTCCGTTTCTGTAAGAATCGGGTATGCCTTTTTTTTTTAAATGTCATGCTTTTGTTGTTTGTTTTAATAAAAGACACAGCTTTTGTTACTACCTGTGTTACATGAATACCTTAAATTCTCTCTCTCTGTATTTATATTGCCAAGTGCTTTTTTTTAGATTGTAGCTTTGCTAATTTTGATTAAGTATCGAAGATTAGGGGCTTACTGATTGTTTTTTAACCCCAAATGTAATTTGCATTGACCTTTATCATAACAGCTAAAGTGCAGGTAAGAATGGAGGGTCAGTATAATTATACTACAGACAATGCATTTTCGGTTTAAGTCAGTCGCACGTTTTGAGTAAACCGCAAGTGTGGCGTGTCCATTCATGTATACCCGAAGGGGAAAGTCGTTAAGAGAACAGTTGAGGGGGCCCATTTTCTGGACTGAAGTAGTGGTCTAAAGCCAGTTAATTAAGCGAAGGTGCAATTTTTTCATCTTTCCTGAGTGGTCGCAATCGTCCTATGGTGTAGTGGCCCTAAAATGACATACAGTTGCAGTTGTCGATGTTATAGGTGTATAATAACTGCATTTCAACGTTAGTAGAAATGCTAACAGCAAATAAAGCGACGATCATGACCCTGATAATCAAACTTCATAGAAATGCTGTTTAAGTAGACATTTCCCGAATACTTAGTGTGCACGGAATGTTACCCAGCACTGACTGCTAGCTAGCATACCAATGAAGTGGTGGTCGTTTGGAGCAAGTCTATTTAAATATATTTCAGTTTTCCATTTGATTAAGAACGAACGACTGAGTTGCAGTCAAGAAAACATTTATCCCAGAAAGGTGGTGCTTCAGTAGCAGATTAGTCATGTCTTCTGATAGGTGGATGCGCATTCCCTGATTATAATTTCAGTTCCCTTTTCCTTCGTGTTTAGCCTGGAGTTAAATCAGTAACCAGCTTTTTAAACTTAACCCTTGCTTTGTATTCGTATATGTGTATAACTATTAATTACGTTTTATTAATGTCCAGGACATGTGAGCAGTGAAACTTCGCCTTCTTTATGAGTGCTGTCAGTCAAGCTGTAACCTGACAGAGCTCTTAGCGTTTTAACTTTTTCTGCTGCTGCTGCTTTGAATACCGAATAAGGCTAAAGTTATCAGTCCAATACGGACTCTCGCAGCCTCGCTATGTCGATAATTTCTTTTCTTTTTTTTCGTTTCACGCTGTATGCAGTTACGGGCTTTGCGCTGGCGTGCTCGCTGCACCTTTAAAAGGCTGTCTGCCTGTAGCTGAAGGTCACTAAATACAAAAGCTCTCAGCGCTGCGGTCCAATATAGCGCATGCGCCCTGCCCGAGGACTGACACAGAGACTGCAATATGGCGAGAATGCCTGGCAGCGGAGATTGTTATGCAGACAGCGAAAGGGCAGAAAACAATCCGAATAGTTACCTGCAGAGGAGCGACGATGACGACGAGGAGGACGACGAGATTCAGGAAATCCAGATAACGGGGGACGAAGAGGATGATGAGGATATCGGTCTGGAGTGGGAAGCAGAGAGCGAGGACCCGGAGAGCTGCACTGTTACGGATACTGAAACGGTCCTTATGCGCAGTACGGACCGGGGCAGCGAGCTCGACTCAGAGGCGGATTCTTTTCACATCTCTGGGTTGGATGGCGACCTGGACTCGGACTTACATCGTTCGGACCGCTCTCGGCTCAGTGAAAACACCCGGCTGGCGACCAGATACGCTGTGAGGATCTTCCGGGAGTACCTGAGTGAGAAATCGCAAAGTCCCGACTTCGAGACGATGGATAAGGAGGCGCTGTGCAAGGTGCTGAGATCCTTTTATGCAGAGGCGCGCTCCAAAAGTGGACAGTTGTATAGCAAGTCGTCTCTGATAAGCATTCGGAGCTCGCTCAACCGATACCTGAATGAACCGCCGTATTGCCGCACTTTAGACCTGACCAAGGACCCCGAGCTCCGCAGCGCTAATCTGACTCTGGCGGCTGTTATCAGGAAACTGGAAGAGCAAGGTGCGGGTCCCGTGGTGCAGAAGCAAGCTATCACCCGCGCCGACTTGAGGAAACTCTACACCTCCAGCGTCTTCAACACCAACACGCCTTTCGGCTTGCTAAACAAAGTATGGTTTGAGACGTGCATGTACTTCTGCACCCGTGGCCGAGAGAACCAGCGGGAGCTTGAAGAAGACTCCTTCGGTTTGGCTATCGACGAGGACGGTAGAAAGTTTGTGTACTTCAAGGCACTCGGTCCCTACCATAAATCCAGGTCTGCGTCCTGGAGCAAGAAGAGGAGCGACTCGGACGAGGACAACTTGCCGCGCATGTACGAGACTGGCACCGAGTTCTGTCCTTATGCCAGTTTTGTGAAGTACATCTCAAAGCGAAACCCACTCTGCAAGGCTTTCTTCCAGAGACCCCGGGATCACTGCAGCGAGAGCGATATGACCTGGTACGAAAACAAAGCGATCGGAAAGAACTTGCTGGGCACCAGAATGCAGATGCTGTCCCGGGCAGCCAAGCTGTCCAAAACATATACCAACCACTGCATAGGCGCAGTATCCATTGCCACCTTGAACAGCATTGCGGGCATTGGTTCCAAGCTCGCATCTCACCGCCACCTGGTCCCGGACGCGCTTAACGGCAGCCAGCACCCCTTTCAGCTGGTATCTCCCTTCGGGCACCACCAGGTGGTGGAGGAGGGCATCGCCGAATTGGGCCAACATGCGGCTGCCAAACGGACGCTTTATGAGCCAGTCTACGGTCCTGAAGTGACTGGGAGGTCCTCCCCTAAAAGGATCTGCGTCCGCCCCAGTGAGCCGGAGGACGCGCCCATCCTGATCTCAGTGCGGACTGAGCCGCAGCCCCCCACCACCGCCAGTGTCCCCGCCCCGGAGGCCAATGGGCAGAGCGCTGCCCCTTCGCCGGTCATCGTCGTACCTGTGCAGGTAATAACATGTCGAGAATACTTTCTGTCTTTGTGATGATTTTACACATTTTTGTCCCCTTTAACGTGATGTGTGTCACTCTCTCGTAATTTGCTCGCTTAACGGAATTGCGAAGTGGCTTTGTTTTTTACATTTTGCAATTGTTCAGGAGGTGCAACTTGAGACTTGGAAGGGGTGTAGAAGAAACGCCTTTTTATGGGGACGTCTGTTGACTCCCCTGAGTATGTTTTCGACGAATCCTTATAGCGTTGTTGCGGCCCGTGAATGATCAGATAAGTCTCACGTGTAAGTGGGACATAGGGTTACCACTTTTAATACAAAAAAATAAGGGACGCATACTGCAGCGGGGGCCACATCCCTTGGGGGCCAAGACCACAAATACGGGACGATTCCGTATTTTAAAGGACGGGTGGCAACCCTAGTGGGACACCTCTGGATTGCAACTGGAACATCTGACGGACTTTCCTTAATACCGTTGCCCTCTTCCTATATGGTAACATGCCTTTTAGGAGCCACAGTGTCAGCCTTAGTCAAATAAGATCGCTTTAAATAAAAATGGTGGCCTTAGACAACCTTGCCTAATGACCCATTATCAGTTTTGCGTGCTTTTGCAACGTTTTACCGGGAAGGGTTTACAAAATTACAATAGTCATGTGGACACGTGTAGCATTGTTCTTTTATCTATATTTAAGCGTGCTTTGGATTTTGCTTCAAGCTGACTCGTGCAGTATCCGAAATATAGTCAAAACGTTTTTGGCTGTGTGTGAAAAGATAATGTGCAGCTCTTTTTATTTAAAGCTTTTATATAGCTTCTTCCTGTAATACCCCAATAAATTTTATTGCCTTAGCAATATAAAATGAGTATTTAATTTTGGAAAATTAATTTAAAAGACTACATGAGCACATTCTTTGAATTGAGTTTTTCAAAACATGGTAAATTAAATGTTTCAGAAATGTAGTTTCTCACAAATGGCAGCAAAAATGTTTAACGACTTGAAAAGATATTCACAACATTGAAGTTTTTTTAAATTAGATTTTTGGCTGGAGTGGAATCTTTTAGCAAGGAGATCGATGGACATTTGGTCTCTAGTTTTTATAATTTTGAAGATTTACAGCATCTGTAAAGTAAGGTCTAAGTGGTCAATTGGAAAAGATTTAATTTCTTTCAGGCCTAATACTGCATCTGATTATTTTATATTAATAGTACCATTAGACTTTTGTATCCTGTCCTTATTTGCTTATTTATGCACATTTAATTATTGTACCTTGTTCTATTATGTGACGTGACTAGCTGTGTTACTCATCAAATATGGGCTGAAATCAATGTTATCAACGCTGATATAGGCGGTAACATTTGCAGTGCACCATGTAATGCATAGGTCTCTGTTATATGCAATTTGTTATGGGATTTGTAAAAACAGTGTAAATGTTTGTGATGCTCCATTTTTTTTTGTAATAACACGTACATACAGTCACTAATCCTTTTGTCAAGGTGGATTCTCATATACTGTATAACATTGTCAGGGACATGAGGAGTCATAGCCTATCATGCCTTAAGTTATGGACACAAACCATCCTATACTGGGGCAAATTCGAAATTGACAGTTGACTTACCACATGTGTCATTGAGTGATAGAAGGAAAAATGTCCAGATTCCACATATAGAACAACTGGGCATAGTTCTAATCCATTGCGCTATTGATCCAAGAGGAAACAGCACTGCCAGCTTTACCAGCATTTTGCCAATGAATTAAACAGTAAATATATGCTTATTGTAAAAGTTGTTAGGCTTGATACGGCAGCATAGTGGTAAATGCTGCTGCTTCATGGGTCCAGAGTTCTGGGTTTGATTCCTGCACTTAGTTGTTTGTTGTGTAATTTTTCTTTTGTGTACACTCTTTTTCACTTCCACATTCCCCAAAGATGTATGCATTAGGTTAATTGGTGATTCCAAATTGGTCCCATATAAGGATGGGTATAATCTGCAGAACAGTTTTTATGTAGTGGTAATCATAGTAAAAACAAAAAAGTGAGGTGTATTTTACAAAATGTTTTTTTGTTGTTTTAAATTAGTCTACTTATGTGTCTATGCTGAGGTACGCTGTAATCAATGAGGCTACAAATTAAAATGAAATCACCAATGTATCAACATATAAGCCCTTATCACTGAACGTTGAGTATATCATGGTTCAATGTTACAGTCCCATAGCCCTTACAGTGCTGTGTTGGACTTAAATTCAGTGTATACAGGAACTTATAAGTGACTATTGTTTAGTTATCCAAAAAGCTCCTCGTTTGAAACCACTAAAGCTAGGAGGAAGCATTGGGGAAAAACGGAGTAAGGAACTTGTAAAACTAAGGACCAGTAGTCATTATACAGTATAAGCCTGAATACTGGTATAGATTAAGAATCTATTGTTTGTATTCTGATACTCTTATTAAATAAATATAAAAAGTCAAAAATATTGCAATTTCAGTATATCAATTATATAGTCAATATTTTGTAGCATTTTTGATTTGCATGTAATATTTTAATATTGTAAATAATACATCCACGGATGTATTCATTTTCTGAAATTATTATCAGAGGGGTTGTGAGGAGGTGATATGTATCCTGTCAATACTGAATGCAATGCACAAGCCAGTCCTAGACAGGGCACCAGTACATTGCTTGGCACTTTCACACACATGTCTACACTCAGTCATTCCGGGCCAATCTGAAATCATTCATTAACCTTTCCTTTATGTCTTTGGGATGGGGTAGGAAAACTGTACAAGGAGAATATGTAAATCTCAGTCAGATACTGACTGAGCTTGTATTTGTAGCAAGCATTCTTGATCTGTAATGCGGTGGTTCTAGCCACTTTGTAATCATGTTATGCCAGTGCATGCATATAATTGTACACATTAAAGGCAATATGGAAATCAATGTTACAACAGGGATGGGTGATAAGGCATACAATTGATATCAAAATATTTTTTGGTCTGAAAGTGATGCTATATATTGATATTTTAATGCACCCTTCAAAATACTTCATTGGAAGATCAAACCATGTTAGGTCTTGTTTCCTCAGATCAGATGTTACATTAAATAAGGCTGATTAATGATACAGTGATGATAGAGTGACTGTGATTTTAACCTCACAATATTAGGCAAATATTGTCTGTTTGATGTAGTATTAATTGTTTAACATGACAAACACTGATTTTCAACATAAAGACTGGAAAACAAAACTTCTATTTTTAAGTTGACTCATCCCTAATTATGGTTGTAATTATAAAGCACACAATTTATTGGTAAGACCTGTAGTATTTTGCTGAGTTGCTGTTATTACAGAATTCAGTCTTTGAAGGGGAATTTGTGACAGGCAGTCAAAGACACTTCTTAAGTTACAGATCATTCCTGATTCCCACGTAGTAGGAGAATCTTGAATTTGTGTGGAATCAATCTTAACTCTGCAATGGCTGTAGCCATAGTTCATCTCTTCCAACGGAAGGAGACAGTTGTAACAATGCTTTCACATACCAGCAGCCCATTTGATGTGAGGATTTCTCATATATGGAAAAAAAGATAATATAGAAAAATGTTAACTGCAGGGAAACCTTAGGGTGTGTACCAGCTACCTCTTTGAAAATTTGTTTTGTTAGAAATACCCGATGGAATCAAATGTTAGTAAATTGTCAGCTAGTTAATTTTATTAAGTATGCCATCTGTTGCATTATATCAGAAAAAAAGATATCAACTGATTTAAGAATTTTTACAGTTTTGTAGTTCTCATTTCCTCTCTCTAGTTTGATTCATTGTTTGTAAAATGCAAAAATATTTTTGTGAATAATCCCTTGTAAATATGAACAGGCAGAAAATACATTTCATTTGTGTTGGGGACTTTTCATTCACCATTAATTATTTTTGAGCCTGCTTTCAGTGTATGTTTAGGCTTTTACAGTTCAGTTCTTTGCAATAGTTAATATCAAGCACTTTTATGTAATAAAGGCAGAAATAGCTACTTGATTGTGAATAATCTCAGATAAGTAAAATTTCTAACTGGACGCATAAATGAATGTTCTTGTGGAAAAGGAGTTTTTAGCCACTAGTATTGTCACCAGTCACTTCCAGTTTTGAAGTTGCCAGCCTCATTTTAGCCTGGACAATATGATGAAGAAATGTTCATTGGCCATGCCTAAGCCATTAATTGCTTTTATTATAATCTCTGTCATTTAGAAACTTGTATCTTTTAGGTACTGTTTTGACTACTGTCATTTTGAAATATGGATAGTTTATACAGAATGTAAGGGTGCTTTAATTAAACTTAGTTAAGTCTTGTATTCCTAAAAATATTTTGTAGACTCCATCTGCAAAATATGACTAAAATAAAATAACTCTAATGTCTTACTCTTTGCTTGTGTTTAATGCATGCTAAGGATAAAGATATGATCAAATAGTTTTCTGTGGTAGGAAGAGGTATGATGCATACTAGTGCTGGCGTCCTGACTTCTTCTTTCCACTGCTCCTGTTAGGGGTTGTCACAGCGGATCATCTTCTTCCATATCCTCCTGTCCTCTGCATCTTGCTCTGTTACACCCATCACCTGCATGTCCTCTCTCACCACATCCATAAACCTCCTCTTAGGCCTTCCTCTTTTCCTCTTACCTGGCAGCTCTATCCTTAACATCCTTTTCCCAGTATACTCAGCATCTCTCCTCTGCATACGACCAAACCAACACAATCTCACCTCTCTGACTTTGTCTCCCAACCGCCCAACTTGAGCTGACCCTCTATTGTACTCATTTCTAATCCTATCCTTCCTCGTCACACCCAGTGCAAATTTTAGCATCTTTAACTCTACTACCTCCAGTTCTGTCTCCTGCTTTCTGGTCAGTGCCACCGTCTCCAACCCATATAATATAGCTGGTCTCACTACCGTCCTGTAGACCTTCCCTTTCACTCTTGCTAATACCCTTCTGTCACAAGTTACTCCTGACATTCTTCTCCACCCATTCCACCCTGCCTGCACTCTCTTTTTCACCTCTCTTCCACACTCCCCATTACTCTGTACTGTTGATCCAAAGTATTTAAACTCATCCACCTTTGCCAGCTCTACTCCCTGTATCCTCAACATTCCACTGACCTCCCCCTCATTTAAACACATGTATTCTGTCTTGTTCCTACTGACCTTCATTCCTCTCCACTCCAGAGCATATCTCCACCTCTTCAGGGTCTCCTCAGCCTGCTCCCTACTATTGCTACAGATCACAATGTCATCAGCAAACATCATAGTCCATGGGGACTCCTGTCTAATCTCGTCTGTCAACCTGTCCATCACCATTGCAAATAAGAAAGGGCTCAGAGTTGATCCCTGATGTAATCACACCTCCATCTTGAATGCATCCATCACTCCTATCACAGACCTCACCACTGTTACACTTCCCTCGTACGTATCCTGTACAACTCTTACATACTTCCCTGCCACTCCCAACTTCCTCATACAATACCACAGCTCCTCTCGGGACACCCTGTCAGTTTATAATTTGTATTTCAAGTTAAACTTTGTGTGTATCACTGTATATTGCATACCGTTTATGCATTTCAGTACAGAGTTAAACAAATTTAAGAACCGTTTATGGTCAAAATAGTATCTCATATTTGTTTATGGCCAAAGTACACACACACAAACCAAACTGGCACTGTGAGTACGGTGCAGATTGGAGGCAGAACCTGTGCATTTTTCCCAGTTGATTCTGGGTTTCGTCAGGGGTGTCTCTTTGTCCTATCTTGTTCAGTGATTGTATGGGCTGAGTGTTGAGCTGTGTCATGGGGTCCAGTGGTTGTGGGGTATCTGTTGCTGAAGAAAGATTTACTGAACTTGACTTTGCCAACGATGCTGTGATCTTCACGGAGTCGATGCAGGCTCTGATTTAGTGCTGTTCATAGACTGAGTGAGGAGTCTGAGTGTCTGGACTTGCGAGTGTCCTGGATATAACCCAAGATTGAGGCCTTTAATGACCTTTTGAGCACAATCACCTGCTGTGTGTCTGTCTGCAGAGAGTGTGTCAACAGTTTTCAGAGGTTTACTTATCTCAGCAGCAACATATGTGAATTCGTTAGACAGATTGGGAGAGCATGGGGAAGTCCATGAGGTCGCTGGAAAGGGATGTGTGCCACTTCTGATATCTTTGCCCAAGGAAGAAGGTCCAAGTCTTTAGAGTTCTGGTGCTTCCTGTTTTGCTATATGGTTGTGAGACATGGACCCGAGACGAAGAATGGACTCCTTTGTTACTTGGTCTCTTCAGTGAATGCTTGCGAACTACTGGTTTGACTTTGTGTCAAACGAGTGGTTGTTCACTTAGTCTTGAATGAGGCACATTTCCTGCATTGGCATTACGGCCATGCGACGTGTTTCCTGGAGTGTGATCCAGTTTGCAGGATTCTCATTGTTGAGGACCTGAGCGGCTGGACCAGGCCAAGGGGATACTCACGTAACACCTGGCTGCAGCATATTGATAGTCATTTACAGAGTGTGGGACTGGACCACGTGTCTGTGTGACGATGTGGGTTCTGGCTCCACACTCCCATTGCTATTCGGGAGCCCTTCAACCCAAACACCGTCAGTAATGTTACCGTTGAGCTAGTCAGTGAAGGCAACAAACTGAGCAAGGGGATGGTTGAAAGTGAAACAGTGCTTTTATTAAAACAATCAAAAACAAAGTGTCCATAAACAAATAAAGTGCAGTGCTCCAAGTTCTTCAATAAATAATCCATTAAAAGAAAACCTGGAGGTTAAAACAAACAATAGAAAAAAAACAATCCTTTTAAAACAAGGTTAAAATGATCTTTCAGGAAGCAGTCTTTAAAACAACAACAACAACCCCGGTGCATCATTTCTGTTAGCGTCTCACCTGCTTCTCCCAATTGGGCTTTGCAGTAGGCGAGACGCTCTCTGCAGCTGCCCTCTTCTCTCACACACACGAGACTGGAGACCTCCCGATCCCTGGCTCCGGTCTGGCACTCATCCCAGTCTCCGAGACTTGGTTCAATCCAAAGGCCAGGACGCACACAAAGGACATTCCCTGACCAAGCCTCCCAACTTCCGCTGCCTTTCCGCGGCCCTCTGCGGCTCGTCGCTTTCCTCTGGTCACTCCCGCTACGTGGTCGCTCAGCGGGAGCAACATCAACTCAAACGCCTGGGTGTCGGCCTATCACCCAGCTTCCTCGCAGCTGCCCACGAGCGCTCGATCGCGCGCTCACCACACGCTCCGCGTGTCTGTCTCTCTCCTGCACCGCCTGCTTCCTCGCTTCCTGTAACCTCCGTTCTCTCTCCTTTCATTCCACCCTTTCCTGACCAACTCGCGCTTCTTTTAAATGACGAGGGGCCATGACAGCTGCAGCATTAGCCACGGGAGCAATCACGGATGTGGGCAGTTCCTCACCTGTGCACTCGGTGAGAAACGCCCACAACCCAGAGCGTCCCGCGGCTCGCTACAACAACGCCCCCCTCACGAAGCCGCCTCGGGTGCGGTCATTTATTTCAAATGGCCTTTGCCCAGTGAGCTGTGGACCCACTATACCACAGTCTGCCAGTTGCCAAACAGGATCCCAAGCTGTTTTGTTATGTGGTGGGTACAGCAACGTGCTGCACCAGTGCATGCTTCCCAACCTGACCTGATGAATAAACTATGTTGCTTGGGTGTGCATCACAGTTGTTTTTGTCTTAAAACTGCCAACATGATTTGCTTTGAAGGAACCTGTTTTGTAGTGGGTGAATAAACATGCCACCCTGTTTCATCTTTTTTTTTTCATTCTCACTGGATTTCCAAAACCTTTTATACCCTTGTGTGTGTATGTGATTCCCTTAATGAACTCCAGAGGGATGGCTGTGCTAATTTCTGTCACACGCGTGATTTAATTATCAGCTGATTTCCCCCAATAAGTACTCCATGGCTGCATGTCTTTTCTTATTCACACTCGTCAGTCTGGGTTGTACTATTTTATAAAACCTGCCCCTCACTAATTGCTATAGACCCATGACCCACTGTGCCACATATAACTGCATGTGTGTGAGAGCTGACAACCAATGAGTGTTCACCTGAAACTACAATTGCACAGAGTGCTACCACAAGGAATAGGGAGCACAACTTTTTTACACTGTGCAAACATTAGTGAGGCTTGTTTGTCATACCATGACAGAATGGAAAAAGAATAAAAAAGGGTGGAGATTGGTAATCAATCGCCATACCTGAAAAGCATTTGTTTAAGTACCCACACCATCGGACACAATGTTAGCTGTTTGTCAGCATGCAGTGAGCTTATTACACTAAAAATTTGAAACTGTGCTGCAAAGTCATTTTGGAGTTGTGTAATTTGTTACACCCTGCCAGCCCTGGTCATGTAATCTGACATCCCCCATGGCAAACAGTTCAGCAAATGCAGTCAAGGTCAAGATCATCATGCTAGAGGGCTCAACATGACTATAGTTTGTGAGCCTGTCCGATTTAATGGCTGCAGTGTCAGAATCATGTTGCCTCTGAGAGTGTCAAGTTGTACCATTAAGAATCACAGTAAGTGACTGATTCCATGCCTTTTGACTTTTCAACATGGTTCCAGATCTTGTATTGTATACTGAAAGTATGTATGTTAACTGTCACAGGCACTCGTGGCTCTCCTTTGATTAGTGACCCCCCAGTGATAAAATTAAACCAATGATTGAGTAGCTGGGGATGTCGTACTTCACAAATGATGGTAACGTGTACTTTTGTATCTGTACACAACTTTATATCATTTTTTAAATATAATGAGAATGAAGACTATAATTAAAAGTCATTGGAAAAGTAATGTGGGATGATGGCTTTTATTGTGTCAATATCATATTTTGCAGTATAGCAGATGGGAGCAGCAATGTGAGCAGCCTGTTCTTTTCACTTAGATGGAGGATGCATACGAGTCTTGAATAATCTAGTACAGTGTTAATCATTAAGAAAAGCACCTGAGTGTGTGATAGGAACATACATAAAAGTACACTTCTCTGTGGTATAGCACTATGGGCAGGAGTGCATGAAACATGCGGCTTACTCCGAAATTCATTTGTCAGCTTGCACTACTTCAGGCAGCTATTCTGGGTTGAATACATTGATTAAGTATGACTAAGATTAGCAATAGAATATTGTCTCTCTGCCAAAGCAGGCTTCGCATAGGAAAACCAGAACCATTAATCAAACAAGTTACACACTAAAAGAGTGCTCTCAGGAGTAGCTGACTATTCTTACTGGATTATGATGAATTCCATGTTGTATTGGTAGAACTGCAACACCTAAGACCAGTTGCTCCAAATGTTTAAGCCTACTATAGTATGTTCTGCCAAAGGTAAAGGCCATGAAAGACAGAAGCAAAAATTGTGAAGTAAACAAAGCAAAAAACAAAAATCAAAGTCACAAATATCCAAAAGTCTTATGTTCTCTATGTTTTTGAAACACTTAACTCCTCAACTCAAATATATTTTTGTTTATTGATTTCACAAGTCTTGGACATCAGGATTAGAGTGTCAGTGCATTAAATATTTTCCAGATGATGTAATGACACGTAGCTTCTGAAGTCAAGTGGTAGTAATGGAACACAGTCCTTACACTAAATGGCCATTGATGTAAACAAATCACAAAATGACTGCAAATGCAAGAACAAAATAGAAATGCCAATGTGGTGAATAATTTTAAAAATGAATTCTGTAACTTCAAACTAAGCAGAAATTGGCAAAAATAATATTTTACAAAATCTTAACAGAGTAGAAAGAATGTCCCAAGTCATTATATACAACTTTCCAGATGGAGTGAATCCAATGTTTGTCTTTAGATCATACTGAATTCTTCAGTGCACTAGATTCGAGAAGGTGCAACTGCAATGTGCCCTGTATTTGCATGTTATCCTAGTTACCTGGATATTCATAGTGAAAAGCTCATTTCATTTCATCACACAAATACTTGATTGGAATGAGATCTGGTAACTTGGTGTGGTGGGGAGAGAGTATTACTTTCTGCTGAATTCATTCTTTGCACTCTGGTTTGGGACATTCACTAGGTGAAAGAGTTCTTTTGCAATTGGATGCACTATACCTGTTCAGTAGTGACTTACAAAAAATCTGCAGCATTCAAACTTTTCTCTGCTCATATTAATGAATCCCCAATGCATTTCATGAAAGTAAAACTGGATTTTCTTTAGGATTCCTCTTATCTATTTAGTTGAAATCAGGTGCAAGCAAATTGTATGTAATTTGGAACTTGACTTATTATAAGGGGTGTATATCAGACCAGGAGGTGGTTTTCTTTTCTGCTGTTTTTCTAAGTCTCCTGTAGTCATTTTGTTTTTAAGCACAATGGAGTTAATTTTGTTGTGGTGTTATCTGCCTCAATTGCCACACCAACCAAAAGCATTGTGCACATTTGCAGTAACACTTCAGCATTGGTTTTCTGCCCCAGATCCTCACAAATTACAATGGTGCATGTTAAGACCAGGGATATATTAGATAATAAGGTACTCATAGTTGACATGTTGACTGCAGAAGATATGGTCAGGTGTAAAGACCTGAGCAGCTTTGATAAGAGCCAGAACGTTATGGGCAAATAACAGGGTCCAAGCATTTCTGAGAAGGCAGGGCTTGGCTTGTTATGTGTTCATAGTCGGCCATGGTGAGTACCTTATGACCATATTCCGATGAGAGAAAAACCAAGAATTGCCATGACAGGGTTTTGGGTGGCCAATACTAATCTATGTGAGGGGTAAATGAAGGCTATTCCGTCTAGTACAAACCAACAGAAGGACTACTGTGGAACAAATCCCAGTTAATTTTAATTCTAGAAAAGTAGAATGACAATCAAGATGAATATACTGTTAAAAAGAAAAAAATACATATAACTGCTTAGTACATTTTAATACTTTTTTTTTTTTTTAACAAACTTAGTTTTCTAATTTGTATATTGTTCCCAAAACAGGGAATCTGGGAAACAGTTAACTTAATTAGCACAGGAGTCCAATTATAATCAGAGGCTGGTTGGAGCAAAAACCTGCAGCCACAGTGGGCCCCCAGGACCGAGTTTGAGAACCTCTGCTTTAAAGGTTGAATAAGAACATCTAGTAAATCATGTCAGATCACCGTGATAAACAGAAGTGATTCCAGCAGGGTTAGTGTTGAGGTTGTTACTTTGTTTAATTTATGTACAACTTATGTACATTAATAGTTGCATTGGCAAATAACACCAACAGACCTGAGTCTTAATGGCACAGAGAGAGAGAGAAGTAATATTGCATATTCCACAGTAAGGTTCCTAAAACACTGAAATTATAGTGATATAAAATGGGGAAGTTAAACTGGTCACAGTGGATTTATCACTCTCCAAAACTGGACAACTTGTAAAAAAAAATAAATAAATAAAAGTTGAATATGGCAAAGAAATGGTAGATTTTATATATGGAATGAGAAGTTCAGGTATATAGACATATAGCTTAAGCATAACAATACTTTGAATCCACTCCTGGAAAAAGCATAGGAAGATTAGAAATATGCAGACATTACTATAGAATACATACAGTAGTATTAAATGTGACTAATGATGATATACTGGTTTGCGTAACCATTCTTGAAATATTGTTTGTTTTTCAGATTTCCAAGTGAGCATAAAAAAAAATGCTTATCATTTTTTTCTGGAACTCTGTTGTTGGATTTAAATCTACAGTAGCAACTGAATATTGTCCATGAGATACATGTTTTCCTATCTAAATGCTCCAGTTTTAGTCTTGCATCCTCAAAGAAATTCTGGCTCAGTTGACTATACATCTCAAATTGGCCCAGTGTGTCTTAGTGTGTACCTGAGTGGCCCCTGCAATGGATATGTGACCTGTTAAATGGTGGTTCCTGCTTTCTGCTAAGTGCTGTTGGGATAGCAACCTTAAATTGGATTGATTGGTTTTTAAAATGGAATATTATATAATGTTATATTCTTCACATCTCTTAAGAACCCATCATGTTTATCTTTAGCAGTTGTCATGGCTTAGGCTGCATTAACATTGTGTATTCCCTTTTAATTCTTTTGATTTGTGAATGATGCTGATTATGATTGATTTCTCTTGGCTGCCTTACACATACAGCATGTGTTATATCATGTTACAGTAAGATTAAAAGTTGGTTTAATGTGCAGTGGCACTAAGAAAGCATAAAAGCATACTTCTGAAAAAGTACATATTTCAGGTTATCTGACCCAGGTTCTTTCTCCTCTTTGCCTCAGTTGATACACTGTATACTTATACTCTTAATATTTAGTTGTAGACTAGATTGAAAAATGATGGAAATTGTAGTGCAGAGTTTAAAACAAAAAACAAATCTGTCAAATAATCAGAGAGAGTTAATGATTACAGTATTAGACAGAAACACTCTTAATAGAGTGCAGTGTATACAGATAAGCAGTCTGATATTCTGGCCAACATTATTTTAGTTTCAAAACTTAATCATGAATAAATATGTATTTATATTTTATGCTTTAGACAAACTTAAGGATGTGGTTGTATCTATGTTAATTAAGACTATATATACAGTATATACTAGACATTAAGCCCATTACAACAACGGGCGCTAGAATAGTAGTGCATAAACATTAGTAGGAACAGTCTATATTAAATGGCAAGGGACCTTGACCTCATTCTGTTTGTTGTCTTAATTTTTTTTTGCAAGAAGGCTAAAGTAAAATAATAATAAAAATAAAATAGAAACATATATGACAATACAGTAAGTATAATTAATATTGCCTTAATGTAAAACTTTGTAACAATCTGTAATACACAATATCTTAAGAAGATATTTAGGAAAAAATTTCAATTTTTTCACCTCATGAGATGTTTCTATAAAATTTCATTGTAGACAACATTTCTTGTAAATATTCTATCTGAGTTTGGCAACAGTTTGCCTTGTTCAGGACCATCTACAACCTTGACAACAACATCTGGAAAACTTCTAACTCTTGATAATGCAACATATAGCTGACCGTGGCTGAATACTGGTTTTGGCAAGTAAATGACAACTTTTTTCTCTTTTAGCATTTTTCTGACGCTCATTTTCTTTTTCTTCAATCGATCTATTTGCTCATATTTTTTTTTTGTCTTTCAGCCTTTCTCTTGATGAGCTGACCGTTGTTCCAGGAGATGTTGCTTATATAGGATTTGATTGTCTGTGTCTTTTGTCCTACTTGATGTGTCCTTTTTTTTTTTTTTGGGTAGTGTGTTGTTAGTAGATACGTCCGTAATATTTTCTCTTACAGTAATACCGGCTTTGATGTCCGTAATATGACTTTCATTTTCTGTCACAACAGTGGGCAATCAGCAGAGTGTCCCCCAGCAACTGATGTAATGTGTGGTGTGCTGCTTATAATTGTGCCTGTGGCGTCTCCCCATTAAGTACAGTGGAACCTCGGTTCACAACCATAATTCATTCCAAAACTCTGGTCGTAAACCGATTTGGTCGTGAACCGAAGCAATTTCCTCCATAGGATTGTATGTAAATACAATTAATCCGTTCCAGACCATACAAACTGTATATAAATATATATTTTTTAAGTTTTTAAGCACAAATATAGTTTATTAAACCATAGAATGCACAACGTAATAGTAAACTAAATGTAAAAACATTGAATAACACTGAGAAAACCTTGAACAACAGAGAAAACTAACATTGCAAGAGTTCGCGCTATACTGTAGCCTTATGGCCCGATTGCTGTAAACACTCTTTTTAAATGAGTTTTAAGCACAGGGGGAAAAAAGGAACATTTGAACAAATCCGAACTTTATTTAAAAACCAACCATAAACCACCAAGAAAGTAACATTGCAGGAGTTCACGCTAATAGCCTTACAACCGGATTGGTAAACAAGTAGCGGCTTGATTTTTACGTCGCCACTAGCATTAGCACACAGCAAAACGGTTAACCTGTCCTTCATTGGTTTATGGCCAGGCATAGCCTTCTCTTCCTGGGTAATGTAGGTCCTCTTCGGCATCCTCTTCCAGAGCAATCCGGTCTCGTCACAGTTGAAGATTTGTTGCGGGATGTAGCCTTCGTCCTCCACTAATTTTGTGAAATTTTTCACGAATTCTTTCGCAGCTTCAGCGTTGGAGCTAGCAGCCTCTCCATGCCTTACCACACTATGAATGCCACTTCTCTTGCGAAACTTTTCGAACCATCCTCTACTGGCTTTAAATTCCTCACTTTCGCCACTCGTAGAAGGATAGTTTTGCAGCAAATCGCCGTGAATCTTCCTGGCTTTCTCGCATAACATCGCCTCGCTTACGCTATCCCCTGCAAGTTGCTTCTCGTTCAGCCACACTAGCAACAGTTTTTCCACCTCTTCCAGCACTTGAGGCCTCTGCCTGATTAACACTGTAACTCCTTTTGCAACATCAGCTGCTTTAATAAATTCTTTCTGCTTTAGAATAGTCGGAATCGTAGATTTTGACTTCTTGTACTCGGCGGCAAGATCAGTAACACGAACGCCACGCTCATACTTTTCAATAATTTCTTTCTTTACTTGGATTTCAATTTTCTGCAAAACTTTCTTACTCTTCACTTGCTTGGAAGCCATGGTTAACTGCAAAAGCACATGAAATACTGTAGAGCACAAAGAGTTCACAGGTAAAGCACGCACGTCTGACTGAGAACAATGAACAGGGAGAGGCTCAACACGTGCTTAAATACAGTAATCGGTGAGTACGAACCGGAAGGGAAATGAAATAGAGCACAAAGAGTTCACAGCGAAAGCACACACATGTGCAAGCACGTATGTCTGACTGAGAACAATGCAACACGTGCGGAAATCATCGGCATGCACAAACCGAAAGGGAAACTGGCTTGTTCGTATACCAAGTGTGTGGTCGTGAACCGAGGCAAAAGTTTGACGAACTTTTTGGTCATAAACCAATTTGTACGTGTACCGAGACGTTCGTGAACCAAGGTTCCACTGTACTGTGCAGTTCCCCAGCAAGTACAGTATTTAAATCTGTGGGGGCGTGGAGCTGATTATTGTATGTGCGGCGTCTCCCCAGCAACAGATTTTATGTGCGCGGTTGCGACTACCCAGTCGGCACTCTCCCCAGCAATGATGTCCTTTATTTGGTTATCATGCACGGCCGCGGCTAGGCCATTCACAGCTTCCGGTGTGTGTGCGTCCATGGTGCCGTGCGCATGGGCGGGACACGGTGCGATGTGCAGTGCAGCCCCGCGCATACGCACTTCACCAGAAAACGCACACACGGACACCTGGACGCACACAGGGGTTTTATTAAAGAGGATATAATATATAATATATATATATATATAGTGGTGTGAAAAACTATTTGCCCCCTTCCTGATTTCTTATTCTTTTGCATGTTTGTCACACAAAATGTTTCTGATCAGCAAACACATGTAACCATTAGTCAAATATAACACAAGTAAACACAAAATGCAGTTTTTAAAAATGTTTTTTATTATTTAGGGAGAAAAAAAATCCAAGCCTACATGGCCCTGTGTGAAAAAGTAATTGCCCCCTTGTTAAAAAATAACCTAACTGTGGTGTATCACACCTGAGTTCAATTTCTGTAGCCACCCCCAGGCCTGATTACTGCCACACCTGTTTCAATCAAGAAATCACTTAAATAGGAGCTGCCTGACACAGAGAAGTAGACCAAAAGCACATCAAAAGCTAGACATCATGCCAAGATCCAAAGAAATTCAGGAGCAAATGAGAACAGAAGTAATTGAGATCTGTCAGTCTGGTAAAGGTTATAAAGCCATTTCTAAAGCTTTAGGACTCCAGCGAACCACAGTGAGAGCCATTATCCACAAATGGCAAAAACATGGAACAGTGGTGAACCTTCCCAGGAGTGGCTGGCCGACCAAAATTACCCCAAGAGCGCAGAGACGACTCATCCGAGAGGTCACAAAAGACCCCAGGACAACGTCTAAAGAACTGCAGGCCTCACTTGCCTCAATTAAGGTCAGTGTTCACGACTCCACCATAAGAAAGAGACTGGGCAAAAACGGCCTGCATGGCAGATTTCCAAGACGCAAACCACTGTTAAGCAAAAAGAACATTAGGGCTCGTCTCAATTTTGCTAAGAAACATCTCAATGATTGCCAAGACTTTTGGGAAAATACCTTGTGGACTGATGAGACAAAAGTTGAACTTTTTGGAAGGCAAATGTCCCGTTACATCTGCCGTAAAAGGAACACAGCATTTCAGAAAAAGAACATCATACCAACAGTAAAATATGGTGGTGGTAGTGTGATGGTCTGGGGTTGTTTTGCTGCTTCAGGACCTGGAAGGCTTGCTGTGATAGATGAAACCATGAATTCTACTGTCTACCAAAAAAATCCTGAAGGAGAATGTCCGGCCATCTGTTCGTCAACTCAAGCTGAAGCGATCTTGGGTGCTGCAACAGGACAATGACCCAAAACACACCAGCAAATCCACCTCTGAATGGCTGAAGAAAAACAAAATGAAGACTTTGGAGTGGCCTAGTCAAAGTCCTGACCTGAATCCAATTGAGATGCTATGGCATGACCTTAAAAAGGCGGTTCATGCTAGAAAACCCTCAAATAAAGCTGAATTACAACAATTCTGCAAAGATGAGTGGGCCAAAATTCCTCCAGAGCGCTGTAAAAGACTCATTGCAAGTTATCGCAAATGCTTGATTGTAGTTATTGCTGCTAAGGGTGGCCCAACCAGTTATTAGGTTCAGGGGGCAATAACTTTTTCACACAGGGCCATGTAGGTTTGGATTTTTTTTTCTCCCTAAATAATAAAAACCATCATTTAAAAACTGCATTTTGTGTTTACTTGTGTTAGATTTGACTAATGGTTAAATGCGTTTGATGATCAGAAACATTTTGTGTGACAAACATGCAAAAGAATAAAAAATCAGGAAGGGGGCAAATAGTTTTTCACACCACTGTATATATAGACACACACACACACACACGAGAGACACACACACAGGCGCACAGGTGAATTGTTGCAATGTTACATTTCTTGGTTGTTTAGTAAATTATGGATTTTTCAAATGTTCATTTTTTTTCCCTGTGCTTAAAACTCATTAAAAAAAGTGTTTTTAGCAAGTGGTTCGTAGCGCTATAGCACAAACTCTTGCAGTGTTAGTTTTCTCTGTTGTTCAAGGTTTTCTCAGTGTTATTCAATGTTTTTACATTTAGTTTACTATTACGCTGTGCATTCTATGGTACAATTAACTATATTTGTGCTTAAAAACTTAAAAAAATATTTATTTACATACAGTTCATACGGTCTGGAATGGATTAATTATATTTACATACAATCCTGTGGGGGAAATTACTTCGGTTCACGCCCAAATCGGGTTTCAACCAGAGTTTTGGAACGAATTATGGTCGTGAACCGAGGTTCCACTGTATTACTGTCAGAGAAAATTACAGGCATTTTACGGAAATACAAACCAGTATTACTGAGAGAGAAAATTGAAGGCACACAATACAGTGACACATATTACAGCCACATACAAGGTCCCTTGCCATTTAATATAGACTGTTCCTACTAATGTTTATGCACTACTGTTCTAGCGCCCGTTATTGTAACGGGCTTAATGTCTAGTATATGTGTGTGTATATATATATATATATATATATATATATATATATATATATATATATATATATATATACATATATACACAGTGGGATGCAAAAGTTTGGGCAACCTTGTTAATAGTCATTATTTTCCTGTATAAATCATTGGTTGATACGATAAAAAATGTCAGTTAAATATATCATATAGGAGACACCCACAGTGATATTTGAGAAGTGAAATGAAGTTTATTGGATTTGCAGAAAGTGTGCAATAATTGTGCAATAACTTTTGCATCCCACTATATATATATATATATGTATGTATATGTATATACGTTTGGGAGTCCGAGAGGCTCGGGGAGAAGGCCCGTCACCCCCGCCTGCGAACTTTCCTCGGCGGGCGGCTGACACACTCCCCCCCCCCTTTACCTGTTTCGGAGAGGAGCTCCTGCTCCTCTAGCTGAGTCACCGCGTCGGGAAATTCTTCCGGGCTCTCCTCCTCCAGCTGGGTAATCGGGCCGAAGAGAAGACACAGCCCAGCCTCGCTCTCTCCCGAGCTGGCTCCGCCGTCACGCCATGGACACCCGTCCCCCTGCCCGCATCGGGTGCTTCGCCCCTCGGCGTCTAGGAGGTAGGATGACCCGCAGGCGGAAAAACATACCCGCGGCCCGTCACCTACCTCCGGTTGCAACCTGTGCGGTGGACTAGCGTGGCGCCGTCTGCCAGTTGGCCTCTGTGTCCGCCCGGCCTTCTTTTTCCCCATGGCGCGGTGCCTCTAGGAGTCCTTTGGCGGCCTCAGTTGTGCTGTGCTGTGCTGCGCTGGCTGGCTTGCTTGCAGCTGCGAGCGCGCTCTCCCAGCGCTGTGCTGCGCGTGTCCGCCAGCAAGACGTGCAGGCGCGTGCCTCGCGCTTCGGCCTCGGTGGCGCGCTCTCGTCGGGAGCGTGCCCTGCTGCAGTCCAAAGGGCGCTCTCAGCGCTGTACTTAAAATAGAGCGCACTCTCTACCTCACAAGTGCGCTCGGCGCTGCGGTGCTGTGTGCGCTCCTGCGTTGAGCTATACGCGCCCCCAGGTGTTGTGCCGGGCCGTCACACACAATTTTTATGCAGGTCCCGGTCCAAATGGACGGGCCGGTATCCTGCCGACTACGCCAGATGTAAAAGGCGCTATATAGCGCCCGACCCGGCACAGACCACGCAGAGGCACGTGTATAAAACACACAGGCTTTATTTTCTTTTCTTTAGCTGTGTGACACGTCTTCCCCGTGCCACACAGCCCAAACACAGTCCCAAAGCACACAAACCACAATTCTCCACCACTCCTCCCAGACAAGCTTCGTCTCCTTCTTCCTCCCAACTCAGGCTCCCCGAGTGGTGGTGGCTGGGCCCTTTTATAGCCCACCCGGAAGCGTTCAAGGTGATTAACCACCTGGTCCTAATTGGACTTCCGGGTGGGGCTGCAGGCTCGTCCAGCCGGGCTGTGGGAAGCAGGCAGCTCCCCCTAGCGGCCACGCCGGGCCCCAACCAAGCTGTGGAGGACTCCATCTCCCATGGAGCCCTGCGGGTGGTTGGGAAAACCCCGTCGGCCAGGGAGGCTGCCACCAAGCGTCCCGGGGAAGGTACTGGACTGTCCATGGAGGCTCCCCCGGAACATAAGCAGCAGGGGCGTCCCTGCCGGGCATGGGACCCGGCTGTCCTTCACAATATATATATATATATATATATATATATGTATATATGTATATATATATGTATATGTATATATGTATATGTATATATATATGTATATGTATATGTATATATATATATATATATATATATATATATATATATATATATATATGTATATATATATATGTATATATATGTATATATATATATGTATATATATTATTTATAATAATAATACTAGCCAACCTGCGGCGTAGCATACACCGCATATAATTATTTATTGATGAGTGAACACTTCCTGAAAGACACAGACACAAATGGGGAGGGTTTGAGGATACAACTGTCAGTGAATGAAAAGATGGAACTCTGGAGAGAGCAACATACAATTGTCCATGAGTGAAAACAGGTTTTGTCAGATACAGGCATATTTATTTGAAAGTTTGTCCTTGTGCCTTATTGTGCCTTATTAATAGTCATTGCAAACGGCAATCTAACAGGAAATTGCATGTAAAAGTAAAAGGCAAATTAGAATCTGATGGGGTCAGGGAAATCCGGGGAATAAGGACAGTTTGTGAGGTAGCAGATGTGATAGTCTTACACTCCAGTACATTGCGGTGAATGCTGGTAACAGAAAGTCTAGTGCCATTACAGAGACCTTTTGCAGGCATGAGTTTCCTGAGAAGCATGATGACTGAACCAATTTTAATTTTGAGTTTATGCGGAGGCATGCCAGTGGGAGTAAGACTATTAAGAAATTCTTTGGGGAATGCAAGTTGATCTGCAGGACCGTCTGTGACGATGGAGTCAACACTGGTGAAAGTTACTTCGTCGTTAGGGATAAGTTTTTCAGCACCTGTTCGTTAAGGTGTAGTGAGTCTTCGTTGGTGATGCTTATTATAGCTCGGATACTGAGTTGTTCCAGAGTGACAGTTGAGAAGTCGATGTCGCCATATAATTGCCTCGAGAGCGATGTTGGAAGCCTGCGGAGGGTGAGAGTTAGTGGGTGGGGCCTTCTCGTGCATTCCCCATGACGTGGGAGGAGGGTTAGAGTGGGCATTCGTGGCTCTTTCGTGCGTAACCCATGGGCAGGCCTCTGTGAGTTGGCGGTCGTGGCTCTCTGTCTTGCATGTGGTGAAAAGTCAACGTGGCTCAGAGGTGCATGTGGACTTTTCCACAGACGAAAGCGACTGAGGCTGTGTTTGGTGAGTTGTTGCCTGGAGGACGGTTACAGTTGGCGTGCGTGGCTCTGTCGTGTGTATCCCATGATGCGGTAGGAGGGTTAGAGTTGGCAGGCGTGGCTCTCTGTCTTGCTTGCACTCACTGTCTTGCGTGCCCTTAGTGAATTATATATATATATATATATATATATATATATATAATATATATAGATAGATAAACACTGGTCCCTGTGGGATAGCACGTTTAGCATCACTGTTTAATTCCTGTGCTAAATAGTTGTGCACCCATCAATCACACTTGGACATTTTAGTTTGATGACAAGCTTCTCATGTAGTAGTTTATCAAGAAGCTTTGGAAAATTATGATAAATGGTTCTCTAATCATATTCTTTTGTTGCTTCCTTACAGAATTCCAGCATATTGGTGAAACACAATTTCTCTCATTAAAACCTATATTAATATTTCACTAAATTAAACCTGTTTTTCTGTGTGGTGTCCAATCTTTTCATTGAATTGCCAGTTCGTAATTTTTCAAATTGAAGCTGTTTTTTCACAATCATAGTGTACATTGATTTTTTAGGAGAAATCATATTCTTAAATAATTTTTAATAAGTTTAAAATAATATCATGCCTGTTGTTCTGTGTTTAAAATGGGGTCTATGTGAAATCAAGAGCCTTAAAGTTAATGCAAACGTCCACTTCAGAAAACAAGCCTTCCTCTGTTTAAGTTATGTTTATGACATAAAAAGAAAATTGGTAAGCAAATGATTTTATCACTATTCTTGGCACTATTTAGTTTTCCCTGAGGTAAGGGTACATCCCTGTTAACTTATCTGTTCACAGCAACCACAATGGAGTACAGTTTTCATTTGAATAAGGAAGTAAAATAGCACAAAACCACACATGTGTCTAAAGCTATTTAGCTAGTAGTTGGCAAATCACTGTTATAAAATGACCAATTAGTTGTCTAAATCCTGTGAAAAATCTATTCCTAAGTGCTTAGATCACTCTCAAAAGAACCGCAGCTATAGCAGCATTCACCACAGGAAACTGTGCTCTATAGGGTAAAAGGCTACCATACTGTATAAGGATATGGACAATAATGGACCAACAGGACTTGAAACTTGAGAATATTTTTTGCTTGAAAAATGCACTTATTCAGCAAGTTTTAAGACTTTTGTTTTCATGCTTAGATCTTAGACACAATTTTAAACTGAAAGTGCAGTCATGGTATATATTATTTGTTTAAAAAAAAATTAAAAACACAAATCATGAAAAAAATAACCTTGACTTAAAGAAATAGAAAAGTATCCTTTTAATGGTTACCCATGATTCATGTTATGTTTACTAACCTATAATTACTTGGAAACAGCCTGACCTCCTTTTAACTTCAAAGGAACATTTACCATTTTCCAGACTGTAGGTATTTCTGCAGTATGCACTAATTTCTTAAACAAAATTGATGAGATTATGTATATGTGTACATCCTAATTTCCTTAAGCATCCCTTGGTAAGTGTTCTCTTGTTCTGACATCTTGCATATTTTATCCATGTTTTATTCAGGCGTTCACCATGTGCCGTGTTTTCTTGCCATATCTCAGGGAGTTGTATTAAGGTAGTTGATAAAACTAAACTGGCCAATTGTGTCCCAAGAATATGTATTGTATGTGTGGATTGGGCTCAAGTGTTGAGATGGACTCTTCACCATTCATTAACCACTATGTTTGTGATTTCCTGTAATCATATGAAATAAAAATGTTAAGAAGTTGGATGACCATTCTTTAAAACCATTATTCTATGGTACAGTAAAACAGTGTTGATAATGTGTTTTTTTTTCTAAACTGGAATTTCATCTATTTGTTCCTTTATTTGTCTAAATTGAGTTAGAATAGTTGTTGATTTCTGTTAAAAAGATATGGTTGCAACTAATTCTTCCAGAGGATCAGCTTGTTCGTTGTCACTTATGTCTGGGCCTTCTCAACAGAGCCTGCATTCCCTGCCTTCATAGAATTGCTCCACAGTAACAGATAACAGTAGAGTTTGAAATATAGCAGAATATTTTTCAAGCAAAGAGTAGAAACAGAAAGGAGAAACCTTATTACTATCAATTTCAGTTATAACTGCTGCTATTTCATGCCTCTATTAAACAGACCTTTGACAGAGAGATCTGATATTGACTTTGATGTTTTACTCCATTAACAGAGGAATTTTGGAAAGGATTCCAAACAGAAAAGTTTTTATTACAATTTTGGAATAGATTAGGCGCCTTTATTTCCTCACTGAAACTGACTACATTTGCAGTGTATTTTTTAGAACTTCCATACATTAAAAAAAAATATATCTTAGCATTGTTGTACATGAAGCCTTGTTTGGTACTGTAGAAGACTTCAGAAAGTAAATATATATTATATATTCCTTTTAGGATAATCGACCTAACATGTCCCGGCCAATGATAACCAGATCTCCGGCATCTCCTTTGAGCAACCAGGGCATCCCAACTCCTGCACAGCTCACCAAGTCCAACGCTCCAGTTCATATCGATGTGGGTGGCCACATGTATACAAGCAGCCTGGCAACTCTTACAAAATATCCAGAATCAAGGTAGGCCTGTCATTTAAGTAATTGCATAAATAATGTTACTTTTTAGATTTTTTGTCAGCTGTAAGTTACTGCATGTGCTTTTTTGGATTAAATACTGTTTGCTACCCTAAAATGAATGACTATTCACAATGTATTCTTTATTTTCTTAATTAATTGAAGTGAAATTGTCTTATTTCTTATATGCCTCTTTTATTAGTTGTAGAGATGTCAGGTAATTGAAAGGAACTACTCTGGGCGTCTATTTCCTAGGTTTTGTTGTGCTGATGTGCTCGCCTCACTTGTGTATTAGCAGCAGGAGGAAAAGTAAAAGGGATACTGTTTTGCTAACGTGCTCATCTTGCTTGCGTAAGAGATTCTCTCTTTTCTCTGCAGTTTTACTTTGGCAACAGAGTCGCTTTCTTCTTCTGAATCTTTAACTTGGAGCTGCCTTGCTGGCTGTCTGAGCTTCATGCTGTAGTAGCCTCGCACTTCGGGCCAGACAGACAGACACGCACACACTTCCACGCATAGACATTTATATATAAGATATTTTATATTTTACCCCATGACAAACATGGTAAGGTTTGTTAAGAAGAAATTTCTTGAACAAATCACAAAATTCGAATTTTGATGTTTAGGCACTACACTGTTTTTATCAGAAATAGAGACTGGCAAAGTTTTAGGTAGACACCAGTGTCTCCATTTAATATGGATAACACAAAAGTCACTGTTCAAGCCACATTTGTACTAAACTTCCTTGGATGATCCTGGCAAATGTGTAGGTCTGATGGGGAAGAAAATTAACACAGAAGTGAGACTTAAAATAGGTGAAGCAGCACTCCTTTCTGTTTCTGCTAAAAGTTTCCCCATAAAACACCCTCACTGAAAATTAATTTAGCTATATACTGTATATTATAAATAGAAAACAAGAAGAAGCATAAAAAGTATTGGGAGTTGAAGGATGGAAAAGAGAAATGAAATAAAGTTCATGCTTTTGTCACACCGTTGTGCTTCTGTCATTTGCTGGTCTATACTGATCCCATCTTGCTGTTTCCTCAGAGCAAAATATTTATAATGGGCTGCATTACCGGCTGGTTGGAGGTTCACACGGAGGAATTGTTTCAGGTTATGGTCCTCCTGGGTGTGGAAGAAAAGTACAAACAGCTAGTTTATGATGTCACTCCAAAATTATTCTCCAATATCCCATCTAATTTGACTCCCATAAGGCTTGCAAGTACCTATATTTTGTGTATGCATATATATATATATATATATATATATATATATATATATATATATATATATATATATAACACAGAGTTAGCACAGAGCTGTGTCAGCATGCATCTTTAGGGCCCTATGGAATCAGTTTTATTTTTTCACAAGTTCCATTTTGTGTTTTTTTTTTTTGATTTTCGGTTTTCACCATTTTATTTTTCCTTGATTTGGATTTTTGGATTTTTATGTTTGTTTTTTTTTATGTATACTGTAAGTAGCAACAGCTACAACAAAACAAACAATAACAAAATGGCACTTTACATTCCTTTTAATGAAACAGCACACTAGCACAACTGAACCTTATTTTGCAGCTCCATTCATCAGGTAGGAGCCCAGATCCACCACGATGCTGTATGCTGAGACTGCAGTAGGACAGTGAGTGCCCTCCAGAATTGTAAGAGGTGTTACTAGTTTGATGCATCCTTCTAAGATGAAGGTTAACTTCCCTTTTACGGTCTAGAATATTTGTCACAGCCTGAACTGATGTGTTTTCGGCCAGAAAGCACTTTTTGTAGAGATGAATATGTTCAGTGAGGTACCCTACTGATTTGAACCAGCTTTTCCACCTGGTGTTTTCTGCCTCGGGGGTTCCTGGCAGGCTTCTTGAAGAAGGCAGACTTTACTCGCATCACTAGTGATGCAGCGTCACTAAAGTATTTAAGGTGCTGCCAGGTCTCTCCCACCAAACTGATGACCTGACACAGGCAGGTTGAATGTACACTGTTAGGCATAACCCCTTTTAAAACTTCCTGGCATGTTTTCAGACAGTATGATGCATTGTCTATAACAACTTCTAAAATGTCATTAAGATTCAGCTGGTTGTTGTGAAGGGACTGAAGTGCTGATTGCGAAAAAGCAGAATAGTTGCTGGTCTCCATATAGATAACATCTGCCACAAAGTACTGGTCTTCCGTACCTGTAATTTTAATTATGTAAATTATTTATAATGATTCTTAAACTTTAAATGTTTACAGATTGAAAACATGCATCATTACATCTGTAGCTTCATCTACTACATATCTTAAAATAATTAATTACAAAGCAAAAGCAAAATAATCTGCAAGACGCTAAATTTGGGAATTTAACAGGAAAAAAGAGAGAGAGAGAGACACATGCTTTTAAGGGCTCATTGCATCTGAGGAGATGCCTGCTCTTCTGCCCAGGTTTGTAGGTGCCGAGTTAAATGTGGACCTTGCGTGTCTCGTTACCACAAGGCAAAAAATTTACTAAATCCAGAAACATTGTTAATTTTTAAAAGGGAACCCGTTAACAACCAATGCCATTCACTAACAACATTTTTCTATGGGAAAGACTATTAATACTGGCTAAATATAATTTCATGTACAATTAGAGCTGCCTACATAGATTTACCATACAGCCAAATGTTTACTGACCTATGTGGTCGCAGCTATCTCTGGTTTCATCAACTACAACATAACTTTTACTGCCACGAATCTTTCGAAGAACGGCTTCCATATGTTGTTCAAAGACATGGGGCAAAGACGAAGACTGCTCTTGTTTTCTGGCTGGGTGCCTCCTTGTTTACAATGCTTAATAAAGAATGGACACATCTTCATTTTTTCAAGCGGTATGTATGACTCGCATGACCACAAAGTCCTCCACTAACTGACATCTTGCATCTAACGATTTTGTTGTTACCTGAAAGGGAACACTTTTTGATCTTAATTTCTCCTTGTTCTTGAGATGGGTTTTAGATTTGACATGGTCATTGCAAGTATCTTTTCGTGTTCAGTCTATGGTATGCTGGCAAAACCTGCAGAAATTTGTTGTCCAGATTTGTAAAAATCGCCAGGATATTGTTGTGCCCGTAATTTTGCAGTTAAGCTTGTGTTTCTTAGTTTTTTTTGATGTGGTTAGGGTATCTGCTACTGCTCGCTTCGACATTTATGTCTCGTGCAGCTAGCTATTTTGCGTGCCTTTAATGACAAAATATACATGAAATGCACACAGACAGGTAGAAATTTAGTCGTGCCTCTACGAAGAATTGCATTCTCTTTAAAAAAAAAAAAAAAAAAAAAAAAAAAAAAAAAAAAAACAGAAAATAGTATCTGAATGATAGAATTACAGATTATTCAATTGTTTAATTTCTTGGGAAGTTTTGTAACAGTCACCCGTTTAGTCTCTAAATTCCACTCATTTCCATTTTTAAATCTAAAATTCTTTTGATGCGTTAATTCCGTGATTTGGTCCGTGTTTTCCACATCGTGGAAATCATAGGGCCCTACATCTGCAAAGGAAAATGTTGGGGTTTATTTCCATGCTGAAAAGGGGAGAAGGTTAAAGATGCCACATTTCTTCTGTACAGCCTTCATCAGATGTGCAAGTGAAAGGAAAAGTATAAGTAACATATAAACTGCTCAAAACAATTAAAGGACCAATTTCACAACGCATCAGATCTCAATGGGGAAAAAAACATGCTGGATATCTATACTGATATGGACTGGGTAATGTGTAAGGAATGAAAGGATGCCACATAATTTAATGGAAATGAAAATTATCAACCTACAGAGGGCTGAACTCAGACACCCCAAAAATCAAAGTGAAAAAATGACACAGCAGGCTAGTCCATTTTGCCAAAATTTCATTGCAGCAACTCAAAATCGTACTCGGTAGTTTGTGTGGCCCCAACATCCTTGTACGCATGCCTGACAATGTTGGGACATGCTCCTAATGAGAAGACGGATAGTGTCCTGGAGAATTTCCTCCCAGATCTGGACCAGGGCATCACTGAGCTCCTGGACAGTCTTGAGGTGCAATCTGGCAGCGTTAGATAGACAGAAACATAATGTCCCAGAGATGTTCTGTTGGATTTAGGTCAGACGAGTGTGGGGGGCCAGTCAATGGTATCAATTCCTTTTTCCTCCAGGAACTGCCTGCATACCGTCGCCACATGAGGCCAGGAATTATTGTCTACCAGGAGGAACCCGGGACCCACTGCACCAGCATAGGGTCTGACAATGGGTCCAAGGATTTCATCCCGATACCTAATGGCAGTCATGGTGCCATTGTCTAGCCTGTAGAGGTCTGTCTGTCCCTCCATGGATATGCCTTCCCAGACCATCACTGACACACCACCAAACCGGTCATGCTGAACGATATTACAGGCAGCATTACTTTCTCCACGTCTTCTTCAGACCCTTTCATGTCTGTCACATGTGCTCAGGGTGATACCTGCTCTCATCTGTGAAAAGCACAGAGCGCCACCTGCCAATTCTGGTATTCTTTGAAAATGCCAGTCGAGCTCCACGGTACCAGGCAGTGAGCTGGGCAGTCAGGCCCTCAGGCCAACCTCATGAATCTGTTGCTGATTGTTTGGTCAGATACAGATATATGGTCATATATATATATATATATATATATATATATATATATATATATATATATATATAAATTTAACCATGTTTTTTTTTTTTTTAAAGCAACAAAAATTCAACTGGGTGTTCCACATTCTGTCACCTCGCCTAGGCAAACAACAATAATGACATCAAAAAGCAAATTGTTACAGATTGTTTCATGATTAGAACAGATAACTTAAAGTAGCAGCAACACCAAATGCTACTAAAAGTAGCTGAGAATTCATAACAAATAAATGCTTGGTAACAGCCAATAAAAACAATTGCAGAAATTACTAAAAAGTAATATGAACGGCTATGCAGCAACTCTGATGAGAGTAAGTAATGAGTCTTCAGGCTTCATAAAATGCAAGACTGATAAGAGAAATTCTAATTTTGAAAGAGGGACGTTCCAGAGTTTCAGAATTCTATGGCTAAAGGCTCTAACCTGTATGGTAATTTTATTTATTATGTTTTTTTTTTTTAAACAAGACTGCATCTTGAGGTCTTTATTTAGACTGAAGTATTGACCAGAGATCATTTTTAGCCCAAATAAATTTTGCAGGTATATGCTTTTAATATTTGGTTTTATTTACTGTATAATCTTTGGTGTTTACTTTGATTTAAGCACAGCTGTGAACAAAAAATCTGAACCAAGAGTAAAGCATCACAATAGTTAATTCTCCCTTTTATAAATAAATCGGTTAGGCTTTCGAGATTCCGTATGTTAAGAAACTGCTTTTATTGGATTAATCTGAAATGAAACCTAAATTGTACCTGACTGTCCAACTGCACTCTCAACCTTATGTAGGAAAATGCATTATTTTCAAAAGTTGTGCGTAAACCTAAAGAAAATTATAGTAGCATTACTAGCATTAGAGGTCATGAAAATATCATTTACAACATTGATCAGAGCTGTTTATGTGCAGTGGCCTGAGTAAAAGCCAGACTGAATTTTTCATGAAGGTCTCTGTTTAAGGTAAGAATTATGAGATTATATTTTAAGTGTCTAGGGGCAGCTGTGAAGTTACGAAAATGAATTAAAGTTTATATGTGTGAACATTCAAATGAAATTCTGAGATGTTTAATAAAGCTGTAATAAAGGCTATTATAAACATCTCTGAATAGTTCTGTTCAATATACATATGCTGGCTTATTCAACAAACCTATTGAAATGTGGGCTTAAAGCAGTGGTTGCAGATTTTATTTTTGAAATCAACTGTAAATTTCCCTTTATCATTGCAAGTGCATAAGGGTTGGCATGTTGTGACATAGCAGGTTTTGGAGGTAACTGTTTAATTTTCAGTTTTATGTTGTCTAGGATTTTACCATACCATACCATTTTTATTTGTTATTAGAGAAATCCATGAATGATTTGCAAGTAATATATCATGAATTTGTCAGTTTAAATTTCTTACATTGCAAGTTAGCTATTTCTCATAATTAAACTCCTGGGCTAAAAATATTTTACATATTAATTTGGACATGTAATCGGTTCATTCCTGATAAGGAGCCTTGCTATACTTTTTAGTCCTGTCAGAATTATAAAATAGAGTTTGTCCATTTCCAGAAATGCATTGAATCAAATATATTTTATATATATTAATGAAACTAATCAAACACTTGATGGCCTGATTGTCTAGATTATTTTGTCAAATGTTTGATATTCTTAATTCTTTTTTAAGGCTTCCACAATGAAATATCTGCAGTTACAAAAATGCTCATTGCAGATTATTTATACAGATTATTGTGAGCCTAAGGACATAACCAGCAGCTATAAAAACGGAAAAGAAAATAAAAAATGTAAACTGGTTTTGGCCACATCAAATAGAACAAACTGTTCCACAAACATCAACTTTATATAAAAAGTACTACCTGTCAGTGTCTCATTTGGGTGTGGTGTATTTAATGGCTCAACAAGTTAATGCAAATATATGCAGAAAAGAGTGTATTTGTATTATGTAAAGCCCAGTCATTCCATATTTCTATTTATTAGTGAAGTAATATCATAAGTTCTGCCTACAGATGCATACTGTCTCAACACAGAATTTCAATTTTCATGGAAAACACATTTCTATATTAACACTTCCTTAACCACATGACATTTAAAATGAAGAACTGTAATGGCAACAGTATTAATGTGCACTAATAAATATTTTCGACTAAATCATTGTAGATTATTTATTAACCTAACCAATAAAGGTAAACAGTAAACTTGTTTCAATGTAGTAATTCATAGTATCTTTCAAATCTAAGCCTGAAATTTAAAATATAAAACTTTACTTATTAATGCAGTTCTGACCTGTTGTTGAAAACTGGTATTCTAAAATTTATTCTTTAGTGTTTGGCTGCTGGTGTATCATATTTTGCAGCGTGTCTTTTGTATGGAGTGGACTCTCTGACTAAACCTGTCCAGTGAGCTATGTCACTTTTCATATCGACATTTCAATCTTCACCCACCTTGTGCCCATATTATTTGCCCACATATTTTGTGGTTACTTTTCTTGGTAAAATAAATTTCCATTAGAAATGCTCTTGTTGTGAGCATGGTTTGCATCATTCTAATTATAAGCTTAAATGTTCAAGTACTGTACTAGCATTTTTTTTATTTTGACATTTTTATTTGTTAAAAAGTGCATTTTACTTGTGAGTTATTTGGTCTTTGGAAGTTATTTTAATACCTTTATCACTAACAAGGAACTACAAGCATCCAAAGCCAAGGTAACAGCCTGATTTCAAGTGATTTTTTTATGATAAACTGGAACCTTATATAAGGAATTACACATACATTGACAAAATATATACTTCATATGTATATGTGTGTATGGTATTTACTAAGATAGTACTTACATACTTGATTTTTATATATACAGACACACACTCACACAGGTGGAATCCCGTTTTAACGAAACTCATGGGATCATTTTCATTATAATGGAAATTTCGTTATAATGAATATTGTAAAAATTCATATACTATTGTACGTATACTATGGCAAGGATCAAGCTTACCGCGTAGCATGCTTGTTGCATAATTTTTAGAACATTTAACTCTGGGCTTTGATCTACTTTTACTCGAACTCTTCCTGGCCTGCCACAGCGGTGATTCTGAGCTGCTGGTGTTCTTCTGATCTGAACATGGGAGCTAAAGTAGGATGATTGCACATGTTATGGCTCCTATCTCGTGTGCTGAGTGCAGCTCCTGTTTTGAATGAAGTCTTAAGGCTGTTCCTGCATTCTCTATACAGTAATAAAGTGCCTGTATTTTCTTTGTAAACTTGGAAGAGCCTTCCTGTCTCTTGTGAAAGTCTGTGACTCAAGCTTGACAATACCTGTATAAAACACATAGCGCTTCTTAAACTGAAAAATTATTTTATTTGAAAATGAGACGTTAGATGTAATTGAACACAGAATGAACATGAGAAGTTAGATGATGAAGTTATGATTCCAAATGCTTTTCCAACATTATTTTTCTTCATTCCAGAGTCAATTTTTTCTAGGATTGTTAATTTTTTTTCCAGTGTAAACTGAATGTCATTTCTCACTTACTAAGAAACTCAAACAGTGCTGTTTCAGAACATAACACAACTACACACGTGGATTTTAGGTGGAGTAATGACTCAGAATTTAGCTCTGTGTATGATGTTGCTCCTACACTCTCGCCAAGCCTCACTAAGGCTGGAAATTTCACAACAGACAATCTTTCTTTGCTACAGCCTGTTGCACGGTCCCCTAGACTCGGCGTGGAAAGTTTAGGTGCCTAATTAAGTATTTGTTGCATCACATTATCATCTTCAGTACCCATTTTTCGTTGAAAAAATGTTAGTTATACTGAAATTTACATTTTGTTAAAACTTAATTTGTTTAACATGATGTAGGAATGTTTGTTTGGGTCAACACAAAGTATTCATTATTCTGAAAATCTTGTTACTTTGGTATTCACTATAAGAGGATTTGATCTGTGTGTGTATTTTTTTCACAGAACTGTTTAATGTTGTGTGCAAAGCTAATTTCCTCAAAATTTGAAAATCTCCATATTCTATTATTTACTAGACTGCTTGGCAACTTTTTCTAAGCATCTGTTGCTCTCTCTGTAAATAAATATTTTTAATGTTATTTGTTACATTTACCCTTGGCCAACTACTTTTGATACCTCCAGGTTCTTGTTGAAGAACTGTTTAACCTCCTTAGCATTAGACCCGAGTGTCACTTGGACTGTAAAAATAATATTAAAAGTGTTAGTCCTTAGCGTCACTTGGGCAACTTTTTTTATCGTATAATTCTGCCACTTGCAGTTTCAAATGGAGACCTCACCCACGCCAATTGAATGTAACTGAATCACACCACACAAACTTTCATGGGGGGGAGTTCTTCAATCAAAAGTATTTGTATCACATCACACCAAGTTTCCGCCCCTTTCCCCCAAATTTGATTGAATGTCACTGTTCCATACCCTTGTTTCTGAGTATGCCTGTTTTTGTCTTGCATGCCAAAAATGTTCTGTTTAGTTTGTTTGGACACTGTAACTGGTTTATGTGTATGTGTGTAGCCCTGTCCAGGGTTGTTTCCTGCCACGCACACCAGGGCTGCCAGAACAGGCATTGCCCCTTCCACTGAAAGAAGCTAGACTGAAAATGTATGTGTTTACTTAGTTTGTTCCAGATGTGGAATGCATGAAAAAAGCAACAACTAAATAAATGAATAAATAAATGAAAACATACTAAACCTCTGTGAGTCAACAAAAGACAGGAGAAGATATATGAATTGCAACATAAAATCCCCAATCTGTTGTACAAAATGTAATGTTTCTCACTATCTAGTGTTGAAACAAAATTTATTTCAAGGACTGGCATAAAAAGTAATTTTGAAAGTAAAGGTTTGGATGGGTACATACGTAATTATACTTAAATAGTTACAAATGTACTTGATGCTTTAGATTGATATACAAAATGTGTGTATGTATAAATAAATAAATGTGTGTGTATTTATACTGTACTAGGGGGCTCGCTTTGCTCGCCAGCCCCCCTTTTCTGCGCTACGCGCCAGCCACTTTGCGTCTCTGCTGCTCGTGTTGTGATGAGGGGGGCTGGCGAGACACGGTCGCTCCTCAGAAATCCCCTCTTAAACAGTGATACAATAGGGAAACAAATAGTGTTTTTTTTTTTTTTTTTTTTATACCTCCTTTTTGCTCGATCAGCTGCTAGCTTGCTGCTGCTGCAGCCATGCCACATGATCTGCATCTTCCGTGGCGCTTCAAACATTTAAAAGCCTGTACAGCAGTTGTCTTTGTCTTTTATTTACGGCCCCAGGCGTGGTTAAATCTCTTGTCACAAAGTCTCGTCTCGCAGGATGTAAGTTCTTGATATTTTTTAGTTTATAATTAAAATGGAATAAGAATCTGAAAATCTAACAACATCACATTAAAGTTTGACAAATTCTGAAAAAAATGGTGCCAAACATATATATGTAGGTTTTAAAATATGACCGATTTAAAGTGTGAGGGGAAAAAAAGTGACAAATCATTGCACAAAATCGTTGCACTTTTAGGCTTAGGATTTTATATATAAAACAAAATTGCTTTCAGGGTTGTGCATCATAAACTGTCTTTCCTATGTACAGTGCATCCGGAAAATATTCACAGTGCATCACTTTTTCCACATTTTGTTATGTTACAGCCTAATTCCAAAATGGATTAAATTAATTTTTTTCCTCAGAATTCTACACACAACACTCCATAATGACAACGTGAAAAAAGTTTACTTGAGATTTTTGCAAATTTATTAAAAATAAAAAAATTGAGAAAGCACATGTACATAAGTGTTCACAGCCTTTGCCATGAAGCTCAAAATTGAGCTCAGGTGCATCCTGTTTCCCCTGATCATCCTTGAGATGTTTCTGCAGCTTAATTGGAGTCCACCAGTGGTAAATTCAGTTGATTGGACATGATTTGGAAAGGCACACATCTGTCTATATAAGGTCCCACAGTTGACAGTTCATGTCAGAGCACAAACCAAGCATGAACTCAAAGGAATTGTCTGTAGACCTCCGAGACAGGATTGTCTCGAGGCACAAATCTAGGGATGGTTACAGAAAAATTTTTGCTGCTTTTGAAGGTCCCAATGAGCACAGTGGCCTCCATTATCCGTAAGTGGAAGAAGTTCGAAACCACCAGGACTCTTCCTAGAGCTGGCCGGCCATCTAAACTGAGCGATTGGGGGAGAAGGGCCTTGGTCAGGGAGGTGGCCAAGAACCCGATGGTCACTCTGTCAGAGCTCCAGAGGTCCTCTGTGGAGACAGGAGAACCTTCCAGAAGGACATCCATCTCTGCAGCAATACACCAATCAGGCCTATATGGTAGAGTGGCCAGACGGAAGCCACTCCTTAGTAAAAGGCACATGGCAGCCCGCCTGGAGTTTGCCAAAAGGCACCTGAAGGACTCTCAGACCATGAGTAACAAAATTCTCTGGTCTTATGAGATAAAGATTGAACTCTTTGGTGTGAATGCCAGGCGTCACGTTTGGAGGAAACCAGGCACCGCTCATCACCAGGCCAATACCATCCCTACAGTGAAACATGGTGGTGGCAGCATCATGCTGTGGGGATGTTTTTCAGCGGCAGGAACTGGGAGACTAGTCAGGATAAAGGGAAAGATGACTGCAGCAATGTACAGAGACATCCTGGATGAAAACCTGCTCCAGAGCGCTCTTGACCTCAGACTGGGGTAACGGTTCATCTTTCAGCAGAACAACGACCCTAAACACACAGCCAAGATATCAAAGGAGTGGCTTAAGGACAACTCTGTGAATGTCCTTGAGTGGCCCAGCCAGAGCCCAGACTTGAATCCGATTGAACATCTCTGGAGAGATCTTAAAATGTCTGTGCACCGACGCTTCCCATCCAATCTGATGGAGCTTGAGAGGTGCTGCAAAGAGGAATGGGCGAAACTGGCCAAGGATAGGTGTGCCAAGCTTGTGGTATCATATTCAAAAAGACTTGAGGCTGTAATTGCTGCCAAAAAAATGAATTTAATCCATTTTGGAATAAGGCTGTAACATAAAATGTGGAAAAAGTGATGCGCTGTGAATACTTTCTGGATGCACTGTACTATACAATCCAGTTTTTTGGTTGGAAATTACTAAAATACCTAGATTTGTTTGTGCTTTATTTAGTAGATATTAGTGTGAAACAAAATGGTTTTAAAACATGTCTTTTTGTTTTAATTTGAAGTGTTAAACTTTCTACTCTTTTAAACTTGTTTAGTACATAAGCAGAGCAATGATGCCAAAAAAATCCCTTAGGGCATAAGGGGTTATGTCTACATGTCTATGTCATCCCTTTCTTTTGATCACTGAAATCATATTTTGTTGCTTCTTTAGAGTAGGGTGAGACTTCCAGAAATATGGGAGCACCTTGCAATAAAACTGCCATTTCTACTGCTCAAAAGAAGCCATTTACAGTTATTTAGACATACAATATGTGTAGAATGCCCCCCTTGATGCCTTCTGTGGTGTTTGCGCCTAGCATGGCAAAGGAGCAGACTCATTGTAAGGATTATATCTATGGAATTGACCATGCAGTGTCTTGAGGTGGAAGATCTCCAATACGTTGTTAGGGACAGGGTGGCATAGTCCGTGTACTTCTGCATTTGCTCACCACACCCAGCCAAAAACAGTGAAAATATAGCAACACCAGAAACAAAGGAACCACTTTTTGATAAAACCTGCAATATTAATGAAATGTTTTAAATAAAGTAATACTTTCTCAGCTGAATGATAATTTAATTGTGTAAGACTTGTAAAACACTTAGCATGCTTTTCTGTGATTCTAAAAATGTAAATTCTAAACATTGTAAGTTTTAAAAATGTTCAACAAGGGCTGAAGAGCAAACAGAGCAGAAAAATGTGTAATATTGTAACATATTCTACTAGTTTATTACACTTTTTAAAATCTTTGTTAAAAAAAAATAGCACTGAGCAAAGTGTAGCAAAAATCATCTAAAAATGATGAACAACAGTGAGTAATGTGTTTGACCAATATTTTACGAAGCTGCTGAAAAAAATTAAGGGAACACTTAAACATACATACTCATACACCAGACATTATGAACAAAATATTCAAGTTGAAAATCTTTATTGGGTAATACTGTGTAATTTGTTCAGAACAAAATAATGCAACAAAGGTGAATGGAAACCAAAATCCCCAACCCATTGTGGGCTAGATTCAACATTACAGCAAAAATTGAAATCACAGGCTGTTCCAACCTCCGTGTATTTTATCACAGTAATTCATAATGTGAGTCAGTAGTATGTATGGCCCCCACGTGACTGTAGGCATGCCAGACAAATTCTGGGCATGTTCCTAATGAGACGGCAAATGGATACCTGGATTTCAAGAACATAAAAAGCCATAATCCTCGATCATGTAGAAAATAAAAACTCATGCTGAACATATTTATAACTTCATCAGAACTACTATAATAACAGAAAAATAAGTATTACAAGAGAGGTAATTTATGTACAACTTTGACCCAGAATTGGATTGTCAGTCAGAGAATGTTGCATAATGCTATCATTTTATACATTTGGAAAAAAAAATATATAATTTTTAAAAAAGTATATTTACACTTTCTATTATGTGGATTTATGTACCAGGACATAAACAATCATAGGCCTGAACACATCCTTTAATTAGGTTAAACTAAACCACAGGTTAAACAACACTTAACAATTTACTTTTTCATAATTATTCCACCACAAATAAGACACCATGTAGAAAAAGTAAACAGACCCATTATTTAGTAGCTTATACAATCTTTTGTACTTTTCTTTTTTTCTGTATGAGTTGTTCCTAAAACACTGCTTTGACTTGGCCATTATAAAACTTTTATCTTTTTCACCTATTCAGCTGTGTATTTGCTAATGTGCTTAAGATTATTTTAATATTGCATGATTAAGCTTTAGCGATTACACAGATGACCATATCATTTACTTAGAGGAAACTGGCATAGAGTCGAGTTTATATGGACTTTATGATTGAATGATTGTGTGTTGTCCACAAACTGTGCCAGCACAACAACCCCCCTTATAAACATATTTACAGACCTATTAAAATAAACAATGACGGGGAACCTACGGTACTTAAAGTAGAATGTGTAGTTAGATACTGTAGTAATAGAAGAATTCAGAGGACATAAATGTTCACTTTTACTGTAGCCTGTTAAAAATTCTGCCTCAACTATATTATGTTAGAAGGTATTTTTCTGGAGTTGTGAGCCATAGTAGTATTTTGGAGGGCTTAAACTGCGTAATAGAATTGCCTGCACCTCACATTTCAGCATAACAGCCTAACCTGCCTCCCAATGGGCCTTTTAATTTTTTCTCCAGTTAAATGTAAGATGTGTTTCATACATAGCAGAACAGCATAAACAGTTGAAAGATAAGAGAATGCCTCAGCATCTTGTGAATTTTTTGGAGGGTTTAGCAAAACACTAAATATACAGTAAATTACACAGGCCTACCATATGTACAGCTAAAACTTCTGAGGTCCCATGCAACTGAGCATCATTCTGTAATCAAAGCCTTAGCATAACTACAAGCAACAAGTCACTTAACGATAAACAGTGACATTTAACTATAAGCAGCAGGAAAGCAACATATGTAATTAGAATTTTCTGCCTAGGTAAATATTTTAAAAGTGGTATTAAATACAGAAAAATCACTATTATCATCTGTAGCCTAATATACTTTTATGTTTTGCCAGGTTGTAGATTTTAACACCAGGCTGTTATACTTATTACTTATTTGGCTGATGCTTTCCTCCCAAACGGAGCACAGGCAAGTCATATGACTTGGTCATAGTTGCACAGTGTTGTTAGCAGGATTTGGACCCACAACCTCAGGGTTTGAAGTCCAAAACCTTTGCCACTACAGCACAATGTCTGCTAGCATACATTTTTTTTAGTTTACTATGTAAAGATGGTGGAAGAGTAAATAAAAAGGGTGAACTATACATTTGAAGACCTATATGTACCATTTCCCTGAACAATCTGCCCAATACAATGCTATGTATTAATCGCATACATTTAAAGTAAATGTTACAATACGCACCCATAAAGTCGAGAAGAGCAGGGAAATTCTTCCAAAGTTTCAGATCATAAAGAAAATTAAATGTTGCACACTAGCTTCACTTGTGTGTGTGTGTGTGTGTGTGTGTGTGTGTGTGTGTGTGT
>JANRMT010062819.1:43116428-43128749 GCA_026402145.1 Polypterus bichir lapradei | reverse complement strand
AATTTTCCTCCGATCAGTCGTAGGAACGCGCTTCATTCCGAGTGTAACATTTTTGTAGCTGTGATGTGTGCATCAGTGTAATCGATGTACCAGGAAATCATGCATTGACAAAAGTTCCCCTTTGCTTGGAATTGAAAGTGTGATTAAATGCGTTATTTTTTGTTATGGAGTACATGCATCGAAGCTTCTCAGCTGTGCTTGTGCTAAGAAAAGGAAAGATTTTAAAAATAACGTAACATGATTCTGCGTTAACCGCATATTTTTTCATACGTCTCAAACCAAGGAGATGCGAGGTTAAAATGAACCGAGAAGCGCGCATACATACTCAGTACATCCCCTCTCGGGAATCGAACCTCGGATGTAGGCGATAGAGGTGAAGCCTCTACAATTGCGCGACGGTGTGTAGCTCATCTATTTGAGAGTATGTAGATTGGGGTATATATATATATATTCGCAGCGGAGACGTAGTGTGTTAAAGAAGCTATGAAAAAGAAAAGGGAACATTTTAAAAATAACTTAACATGATTGTCAATATACAGTAATTGTTTTATGAGTGTTATTGAGTGTTGCTGTCATCAAGGATTCGATTATCATTATTTGTTTCAATCAGGGTCGTATTTGTACGATGTGTTGTGTTCAAGTTACATTCCGTGTTTGTCAATCATTGTAAAGATAAGAGGTTTCATTTATCGATTCGTTTCTTACTGCATCAATAAACAGCTCGTCTTCCTCTTTATCTGAGATGTGACAACACTGCATGCACGGGGTTTTTTTTACACTGTCTTCCTTTAGCGGGACATTCACTTTTTGCACCGTGTGCTTTGTTTCTGCAGTAGCTGCACTTATGAATATGCTTCTATGTATCAGACGCTTCATATTTTTTTGCTGCCTTCTCAATTGTGTAATTCTGTTTTTGTTCAGCGCTCTTTGGAACTGTTGCTTTTTGTCTGCGCACTGCGTCAGTTCATGTGAGCCGCTTGGTGTTCTTGCATCAAAGGTTCCCAGCTGTGCTGGTGCCATCTCGTGTTATGTCCATGGCTGTATGTAATGTCAGCTAAGACCCGGCACTTAAAAGTTTCTCTTGCAGTTTCGCTGAGTTTGTGCCAAACACCACCCTGACCATCTCATCTTCCTCTGCATAAGCACAGTCCTTCACCCATGAATATTTAGTGGCAGTGTTTCTATTGGATTGCCGCTGACGGACGGCCTTATATGGGCAGGCACTAAATTACAAACGCCAGCGGCAGCCTGTCTATGAACTTAATTTAAAGTTTAGGTTTACACCTTGCTTTGTTTCCGTAGTAGCACCACTCATGAATATGGTAGTATATGTCACTCGCTCGCTTCTTATTGTTTCGCTGCCTTCTCAATTATATAATGCATGTTTTCTTCAGCGGTTTTTGGAGCACTTCCTGGTTTTCTACGTACTGCGTGATTACGTGGGAGGCGTGATGATGTCACACGAAACTCCGCCCCCACGGCTTTCGCGCCCATCTCCATTACAGTAAATGGAGAAAAACAGCTTCCAGTTATGACCATTATGCGTAGAATTTCGAATTGAAACCTGCCCAACTTTTGTAAGTGAGCTGTAAGGAATAAGCCTGCCAAATTTCAGCCTTCTACCTACACGGGAAGTTGGAGAATTAGTGATGAGTCAGTCAGTCAGTGAGGGCTTTGCGTTTTATTAGTATAGAGATATATATATATAGTTATAGTGTGTGTGTGTGTGTGTATATGTGTATATATATATATATATATATATATATATAGATATATATATATATATATATATATATATAGATATAGATATAGATATAGCCTGGGGTGTACCTACTACAGACAGAAATAGCATATCTGTTTGTTGTTTTTTAAAAACAACATCTTGTTTTAGATCTTATTCTTACTCAGGTTAGCTCTGTTTCTAGTAAAAAAAAAAATGACTAGAGTCACCTTTTTTGCTGATTGATTAACTTTCTCTTTATTTTTGCAGTATTTTGGAGTGCTATATTCTATTACCTTAATGACATGTATTTACTGCACTTTAGGATTGTGTGTTTTACTGTTTTTGGTTTACCAGTATTCATGAAAATACTGAATGGGCAAGGTCAAGATGGGTCCTTTTTTCCTTCTTAAGCTCTTATCGACTACACAGCAGATGTAAAGTCTTAATATTCTAGAAAAAAAAATCTCTTAGCTTTTTATGCTCTTCACTTTCACTGTGCTTATCACTGCCATGTGCTTATACAGGCCATACCACCCTATATACAGCAAATTCTACTCACTGTTTTTACAGTTTTTATTAAATACACATACTCTGAAAGCTGTAGCTTCAATGACAGCATATTTTCATTGTAATCATTGTCAAAGTCAGCTTTTTGTTTGTGCCTATAAAGTGACCAAAATCCTGGCGTAATCATACATCTGGCTTCCCATGCAGGATCATTTCTTGCTTAGCACTGACTGCTGCTGGGTTAGCCTGTGTTTCCATCATGACCATCAATAGAATTGTACTCAGGAAACACAGTCTGGTTTGGGAAGTTGAGTTTTCAGAATGAATGAACAAAGCAAGCTAAGTCAGGTCAGTTTGGGGAGCATTACAACTTTTACAACATGTTGCCACCCCCACCACACAACAAAACAGCCTGGGATCCCAGTTGGCAATCTTCCAGGCAGACATTGGAGTAGATGGGCACATTAGCAGTTGGTTTCAGTGCCACGTTTTAGGGTGTCTGTTACTTAGAGCCCATGCAGAGTGCATGAAAACTAGTACTCAACATTTTATGTTTATGTGCAAATCTGATCTTTTGGGTGATAATTGGTGCATCGGTTTGTACATCAAATCTTGGAAAGGTGAGTTCATGGCCACTGATTTTACATACCAGACCTAGAATAGGAGCCTGAGAGTCTGAGGGATACTGGCAGTCTGATTCTGATTAATACTATTTTATCAGATCAATAGAGCAGCGGAAACTGGTTTGTCATATGTATAGCAAGAAGCCCATTGTAAAAGTCTGCCACACAAAAACTCCTGTTTTTAGTTTCACAAGTAACCCGATTCCAGGTAGGGGTAGGTGTAACTGAACTTTTAAAGTTTTTTGTGAAAATAAATTTTGACTATCAAAAAGTGGGCAATTGGATTTTTTTACAGTTGTAAACGTGTTATTATGGCCTCTGTGATTAATAGAAAAAGAAAAAAAAACATGCTTTTTGGTGTGCAGTACAACACATTTGCAGTTTCCCAGCTGGTGGGATTTTTGCATTGCTTCAGTTGGCTTTCAGCAGAGACCAAAATCATTTATCCTTAACTCCCTCAATTCAACAGGCTAACTAAAGCCAAGATGATGTTGTAATTGCAAATTTAAATAATCAACTAAGGCATGCTGGGTTGATCATAATTAGTAGACTTCTAAATATGGATAAAAATCCAAACAGGGAAAATATTTTACCCACTGATTCACTTGTTTTGATGCCATCTGTTGTGCTTTCACACCAAAAAATGTTTTCCTTCTGTTAACAAGTTGCTCTCATTTTTTTCTTGAAGAGTGGGAGTTTTTATTTTTCCCCCCTCTCTATCTTCCAGATTTAAGCATCTTACAATTTTCACTATAATAAAGCACTGCAAGGACCTTGTATCTGTGTTTCTTGGGTACAATGAATGTTTTGAGTTTGTAATGGGTTTCTAATTTAGATATAACTATATAGAAAGTGTAAAATGCAAACACTAACAATCAAAAACTGTGGCCTGTCTTATTTTGTTTTCAGTTTATTACACCCTCATATTTTGAAATCTAGACTATTGTTCTCACTGGTCCACCATGTTGATTTCAGATATTAATTGTCATATCTGTTCTGTTATCTAATCTGTGAAGACCAGGGAGTACAAGCTGGCACTTATCATCCTTAACACTAGAATTACCAGAGCCTACGAAAAAACTCGTAGATCCATCCCATCTTAAATTGCTTCTCACCTCTCCGTCAGCGTCTTTTGTCCTTTAAATGTGTGGATAAGCAGCAAACAGCAAGCAGCCTGTTATCACATCCCCCCACCCCGCAGAATTTTCTCAGCTCAAGTCTGTTTACCTGCGTGTCAGTTGCTTAGAGTTGTATAGAGTGAGAAGTCAACCAAAATGACACCTTTTATAAATACTATATCGTTATTTGGAACACTTGAAGTTCATGTGTGTTCCGTGTCTACAACGATCTATGTAAACACATCGTTAAAACACAAATGTTTTTCATGTTTTAGTAATAATTGACAAAATGTAGACTTGAAGTGTATAATGTGTGAAGTCTGAATTCCAAATATAAAAGAAACACTTTCACAAAAGGTACAAATATGACAGAAAGTGGGCTTCTATTCAAGAATATAACTGCAGAAAAACAACCCGCGTTAGGGTGCAACATTGACACGCATTTGCTACGAGCACTTCGGTATCGCAACGGTATCAGCTGCTGACTGGTAATCTAAACTTCACGAGTTCAATCCCAGATGAGTCCGTTTTGAGAAGTGAGCTGCACGTATTCTTACTATTTTTGAATAAAAACATACATTTGATTCCAGTCTGTAACAGCCGGTGTAATTTATGATACTTGTAAAGGTTAGCTTTGTTTTTTTTTTTTTTTTATTCAGTTTTATTCTCTCAGCCGCGTTCACGATCCCAAAACCTCCATCCCCACCCCCACCGCATTTGACACTGCTGTTTTCACATAGATGCGCTATAACAGAGGTAAACCGTCCTTTGTATGCAAGAGCCAGTCATGATTTGAGTTTACTTCTGTTATAGCATGTCTATGTGAAAACAGCAGTGTCAAATGCATGGGGGGTGGGGGGTGGGATTGTGAACGCGGCTGAGAGAATAAAACTGAAGAAAAAAAAAAACAAAGCTAACCTTTACAAATATCATAAATTACACCGACTGTTACAGACTGGAATCAAATGTATGTTTTTATTCAAAAATAGTAAGAATATGTGCAGCTCACTTCTCAAAACGTACTCGTCCGGGATCGAACCCGTGAAGTTTAGATTACCAGTCAACAGCTGATACTGTTGCGCCACTGAAGCACTCGTAGCAAATGTGTGTCAATGTCGCACCCTAAAGCAGGTTGTTTTTCTGCAGTTATATTCTTGAATAGAAAGTAATAGAAAGTATTCACAGCGCATCACTTTTTCCACATTTTGTTATGTTACAGCCTTACTCCAAAATGGATTACATTCATTTTTTTCCTCAGAATTCTACACACAACATCCCATGACAATGTGAAAAAAAATTTACTTGAGGTTTTTGCAAATTTAGTAAAAATAAAAAAAATGAGAAATCACATGTACATAAGTATTCACAGCCTTTACTCAATACTTTGTTGAAGCACCTTTGGCAGTAATTACAGCCTCAAGTCTTTTTGAATATGATGCCACAAGCTTGGCACACCTATCCTTGGCCTGTTTCGCCCAATCCTTTTTGCAGCACCTCTCAAGCTCCATTAGGTTGGATGGGAAATGTCGGTGCACAGCCATTTTAAGATCTCTCCAGAGATGTTCAATCGGATTCAAGTCTGGGCTCTGGCTGGGCCACTCAAGGACATTCACAGAGTTGTCCTGAAGCCACTCCTTTGATATCTTGGCTGTGTGCTTAGGGTCGTTGTCCTGCTGAAAGATGAACCGTCGCCCCAGTCTGAGGTCAAGAGCGCTCTGGAGCAGGTTTTTATCCAGGATGTCTCTGTACATTGCTGCAGTCATCTTTCCTTTATCCTGACTAGTCTCCCAGTTCCTGCTGCTGAAATACATCCCCACAGCATGATGCTGCCACCACCATGCTTCACTGTAGGGATGTTATTGGCCTGGTGATGAGTGGTGCCTGGTTTCCTCCAAACGTGACGCCTGGCATTCACACCAAAGAGTTCAATCTTTGTCTCATCAGACCAGAGAATTTTATTTCTCACGGTCTGAGAGTCCTTCAGGTGCCTTTTGGCAAACTCCAGGCAGGCTGCCATGTGCATTTTACTAAGGAGTGGCTTCCGTCTGGCCACTCTACCATACAGGCCTGATTGGTGTATTGCTGCAGAGATGGTTGTCCTTCTGGAAGGTTCTCCTGTCTCCACAGAGGACCTCTGGAGCTCTAACAGAGTGACCATCGGGTTCTTGGTCACCTCCTTGACTAAGGCCCTTCTCTCCCAATCGCTCATTTTAGATGGCCGGCCAGCTCTAGGAAGAGTCCTGGTGGTTTCAAACTTCTTCCTCTTACGGATGATGGAGGCCACTGGGCTCATTGGGACCTTCAAAGCAGCAGAAAGTTTTCTGTAACCTTCCCCAGATTTGTGCCTCGAGATAATCCTGTCTCGGAGGTCTACAGACAATTCCTTTGACTTCATGCTTGGTTTGTGCTCTGACATGAACTGTCAACTGTGGGACCTTTATATAGACAGGTGTGTGCCTTTCCAAATCATGTCCAATCAAATGAATTTACCACAGGTGGACTCCGATTAAGCTGCAGAAACACCTCAAGGATGATCAGGGGAAACAGGATGCACCTGAGCTCAATTTTGAACTTCATGGCAAAGGCTGTGAATACTTATGTACATGTGCTTTCTCAATTTTTTTATTTTGAATAAATTTGCAAAAATCTCAAACTTTTTTTCACGTTGTCATTATGGGGTGTTGTGTGTAGAATTCTGAGGAAAAAATGAATTTAATCCATTTTGGAATAAGGTTTTAACATAACAAAATGTGGAAAAAGTGATGCGCTGTGAATACTTTCCGGATGCACTGTATATCTAAATCTCTCTTTTTTTTGTCAGAGCGGCTTTGACATCATGGATCAGAAGGCACATACTAATTCAGCGTGAGCAGAAACACTCAAGAATAAAACTGAATAAAAACAATTCACATCCACAGTCATTCTCAGTCAAGCACAACACTCACACCCACGTCCACAGTTTTCCCAGTCTCGTTCGCACACAAGATCTGACACAGTTTCCAAATAAAGAGGGGGTATAACAAAACAAGTTTGTACCTACCATGTCTTTATCTGAAAAGGCGTCACATGGGGGTGGGGGGGCCGGGGGAATGTGTGGAAGCTTCAACGTGAGAGAATAAAAAAAAATGGACAAGTACTATAAATTTACACACCCAAATCAAAAGTATATTTTTATTGTATGATATAAACAATAAGAGTAGCTCATTACTTAAAATGGTAAATTTGGGAAGCAGCTGATATCAAAACTGCGACCTCTTGATTAAAAGGCAGCAGTTCTTAGCATTGCACCACACAAGCTGTCATATCAACTGCCTACCATAACCTGCTTTCTTTTTTCTTCAGTTAAATTCTTGAATAAAAATGCACTTGTTTTGTTATACTTGTACCTTTTGTGAAAGTGTTTATTTCATATTTGTATTTCAGGTTCCACACATTATACATTTCATGTCTACATTTTGTCAATTATTAGTAATACATGAAAAAATTTTCTGTGTTAACGTTTTTACAGAGTTTGTTGGACACTGATCACGCATGAAATGTATGTATTCTAAATGACGATGTACTTTTTTACCCAATAAAGCTCCAGCACTTCACTCGAACACTGAGCACTGAGAAACTTCTTTGCAAATTGAACTGCGGCGGTGGGTGGGGGGATGGAATAGCCGGCTGCTTTCCTTAATCGGCACATTTAAAGGACAAAAGATGCTGAGGGAGAGGTGCGAATGGATTTAAGGTGGGCCGGATTTTCGAGTTTTCTCGTAGGCTCTGGTAATTCTAGTGTTAATCAGACTGCAACTATCCCTGTACTAGCATCATAGTGGATAAGTGAGATTCACCAGTCAAGAGACAATGACATTCAATAAATTACAAAGAAATAAACTTTAAACAGCCTGCATATATAGAGATGGACTAATAGTCCATAGTAAAACATTGACATTAGAAGTTGCTAAAAAACTAAAGTCACGGTCAGTGTTGTAGATACAGAAGAATCACAAAATGGAATATAACCATAGGTGTAGGTGATTGAATATACAGTATGTTAGAATGCGGAGTTCAAAATGATTTATTTGATTTGAATATAACTAATTGCAGCTCTGTACAAAACATACCTTGTGAAAGTAGGAACAATAAACTAAAGGCCATGTTACATTACGTTACTTTACAGTAATTTTCAGTCATACCCTTCATTTACATAATCTTAATGAGTTAGAGGGAGTTGGCAGCATGCTCTTTTGACATGCCCTGCGATGCAGATGTTTTAGACCTCACAAACAGAGGAGAAGCTTGTCTGTCTGTGTCATGTTTTATGTACCACAACAGAATGGAAAGAGTGCTAGGTTGGCATTACTTTGGTAAACTTGATATGCCTTGCGATTCTTTAGATATTTAAACTGACATGGTCCTGTGACAAGATCAGCAGCTGCGTTTGGCAAGTCTGACATACCCTGAAAGTAAATGTCACGTAATTTGACATTGGCTTAAGTGAGTGTCTACTGAGGTTTGCCTAATGAGTTTTTGTAGTAGTATGAAGAACAAATGCAAAGAATTTTAGGTTTCTGGTATAATATGATATGATGCAAGCAGCAATGAGAGCAAACATGGGGTGCTGACATTAAATTTACATTTATTCAGCAGATGCTTCTATCCAGTGTGATTTTCAACAGAGGTCATCATAATCAAGTGTAAGCTTGTTGTACTGCTTTGGAACATGTGTTAAGTGGGCAAGAAGGAGAATAGGACCTCACAAGTGTCTCCATGTACATACAATAGATACCAACTAATCTGTAGGCAAACATTAAGGATTTCTCTTTAGTGTAGTGACCTGAAAAGCAGAGTAACTTGGGCCCATCTCTACTGGTTGAACACAAGAGGTATCGGTGTGTTTTGAATTATCTGCAGTGGCCTGGTTGCACATAAAATCATGCTTTGCGTTAGAAGTTACAGTAGTCCAGATATAAAAAGACCAATGTGTGGGACTGCATGCTTTGTTAGATGTGATCTGATTTTGCAAATGTTAAGAGTTAATCTGCATGAACAAGAGACAGTTGTAGTGTGGTCAGTGAAGGATAGCTGGTAATCGATGGCCAACCTCAAGGTTGCATACTGACTTGTCAAATATTAGTGATAATGAGCCAAGTTGAACAGTAATGGGGTGTTGAATAGATGGGCTGGCTGGGATAACAAATAGGACCATCTCTGCCAGATTGTGCTCCTTCATCCAGGTTGCGTTATCAGTGAAACGTGCAGAGATCCTAGTCCTTCAATTGAGTAGGTTTTGCAGGTACCATATGGTTTTGTTTGGCTCACCAGATTCGAGTACAGTACACCCCCAAAATTCATGGGGGTTATGTTCCTAGAGCACCCACGAATTGTGAAAAACTGTGACTTTTGGATGTGGTTAAAAAATGCCTTTTAAATGGCTACTTTTATAGTTTAAACCCTTAATACAGTATGCCCCCAAAGCACTTTAATTTCGTTGCAAACTCAGCTTAATACATTAATACATTACCTAAAAAATTACCTTAATACATTACCTGAAAAGAGAATGTAAAGGTAAACCCTTATACTGTATAGTACTGTACTGCTATGTCTCCCACAGTGCTAGAATGTAAAATACCGATGTTACCACTATACATACTGTAATTCATGCAAGCGCGTTTTCTTTGGTATGCATTGTCATTTTCTTTGTTATAAGTAGAGTAAATACATAATAATTTAATTTAATTAAAATACAGTAAAATGTACGGGTACTCACCAATGATGAATGATATTAATGATGATGATGAAGTAGCTGTGCAGTACGATGCAGAGGATTTAAAACTCCTCGGGTGGCGCCTCTTCTTCAGGCGCTTCAGGAGGAGTCGTTATCTTTGGACGGGTCGTATTCTGGTAGGGTTTCATGCTGGCTTTTCTTTATAGGTTTCAGGAACATTGTCTCCTGTAGCGAACTGCTGGTACAGTTGCCATGCTTTGTCATGGATGATGTCCAAGGGGATGTTCTTCTTCCTGCAGTCGGTGATCCACAATGCCAAGGCAGATTCCATCCTGACAATATTTTTATTCTTTACGATCGTTACCTTTTTGGCACTATCACGGAAACTTACAGATACAGTACTCAAGATCGCTGCTTCGTTCTTCTTTATGTAGTGTATTGTGCTTTCATTAATGCCAGTAGTGCTCTACTGCAGCATAACGTTTTTAGTTCCCGGAGCGAATCCAGTAGTTCAACCTTCTCCTGGAGTGTTTTAAACTTCTTCTGGCGCTTAGGCTCAGTGCCAGAAGCCATAGAAGGTGCTGGGCATTTCGGCGACATCTTGTGTGTTTAAGAATAACAAAAATGAATATAATAACAAAATGGAAAACACGAGGACACTCAGCTGGAGACGCATCACAGGGCAGCAGTCAATCAGCAGCAAGGAGAAATGAATAACGCTCTTAGATTGGCTACTTTCACCATCCCAAACCGCGTTTCCCTCAGCGGTTGCTTCCTATTCTCTCTACAGCACAGTATTGCCACAAAAAAAACCATAAATTTTGGAGGATAGTTGCGCTTTCTGCTAACAATTAATAGTTAAGTTCTAAGGAAAAATTCGCAAACCCTGAACTGCGACTTCACTGGGGTCTACTGTATATCGCTTTTTTGTTTTAAAAAGTATCATTAAAAAAAGGAACTGCAATCTCCTCAACTGCTTCCGAGATTTGTTGTCTTTATACTATGGCACTAAAACATACAGTGTATTTTTGGAACTTTTTTTCCTTATTGTTTGATTTCATGCAACATGTACAATAAAAAAAAAACAGCATAAGTCTTGAATTATGCCAAAAAGACATACTGTGCCCTGGCCTCTTGTTTGCCATGTTGCATTTGTGATTGTGGTCTCAGCTGTACATATGCACAAGTAAGGGTGTTAATGGTATTTTGCAGAATAAAATTCAGATCTCATACATCCTTAGCCAGTGAAGGTATCATAGGAAAATAGTTGTGTCAATCAGTTTCTAGTTATGAGAAATAGCTGATGTAATTTACTTCTAGAAAATGTGAATATTGCCTGTGGCATGCAGCCCTTGAACACACCTTGTAACATCTGGATACACTCTTGCTGAAAAGTATACAAATACAAATGGGATAATTGGGGAAATGGTCCACCTGGTTGGGTTTAAAAATTGTAGGGTAAGAGAGATTATTGGCATTGGTTTTATTTGCATAGTTGTTCTCAGATGCTAATATTCTTAAACATTTTTTTTTCTAAGTCACCATTCCCTTCCTATTTATCCCCCTTAGCTTTCCAAAGTAATTTCATTAACCTGTTAGATAAGTAAGTTCTCATAGGTTTCTAGATTGCACTTAAAGAAAAAGTTTCATTTTATTGTGTATGTTGCCTTGGTCTTTAATTACATTTTGAGCACATCGATAAATGTCTAAACAATGTGTTTCTGGTAGTATTGTAACCTACTTTATTATTCATATTTTATCCCAAGGAGCATCTTGTTCAGGCTGCTTGCCAGTTTACTGGCTGCCATTCATTGTAAATCTGTTTTCCAGCCATAAGACCTTGATAGTTCACACTTGCTACTTGGAAGAAAAAACACGTTTAAAAGCTGTTACCTCAAGGTGCTTTTTTTCTCAACAGCATTTGACTCCTTCACATAGACCAAAAAAAAGAAAAAGAAACTTTTTTTGTTATCATCTAAGGGAGTTTTTGTCCTGCAGCGGTTTACTAAACCTGAATATCTGAACTCTCGGAAACCTCGGAGGATTTCTCATGGATTGAATTGGTTGCATTGAAGTTAACCTACTAAGTTCATTATAGTTTATTAGATTTCAAGCAGATATAAAGGATGAATTGGCATCACAGTATTTACATATGCATGTTTTTGTAATTTTAATTTATTCGTATGTATTTGTGTGATAAGCCCAAATAAAATGCTGACACACTTTATCTCCAGGCTTGTAGCACAATTTGTTGAATTCCATGTGAAATCTTCATGTTCATATACGAGTAATTGTGTTCACATACCTTCTGAAGTAGCCGTTATGAGCGAGTCTGAGTGTTTGTGGGCGTATGTCTTGGTGTTAGTCCTTAATTTGCATTAAATTCCCTAATAGAGTCTGAACTCTGGTGCAGCCACAGAGGAGTCTGTCGCTGGGGATCAGCAACCTAACCATTTTGTAAATTCCTGCCTTATATCTCATGTTCTTAAAGTAAGCTTCAGATCCTTGTAACCATATATTAGACTAGCAAAATACCCGCGCTTCGCAGCAGAGAAGTAGTGTGTTAAAGAAGTAAAGAAAAAGAAACATTTTAAAAATAACGTAACATGATTGTCAAAGTAATTGTTTTGTGTATTT
>JANRMT010062819.1:43102886-43116328 GCA_026402145.1 Polypterus bichir lapradei | reverse complement strand
AAGAGCTCTGTATATATACCTTAGGCATGACAGCCTTGGCTACAATTAACATAAAAAAGAAAAGAAGACTTTTCAAGCTATCAGGCACCATATTCTTTAAAAATATACCAAGTTGTTTGAATGCACAATAGAATGCCAGTAATTACAATTTGTTGATCTTTGCACAATTTCAGAATGAGAATTTTGATAATTAAAATTTTTTTGATCTTTACATAATTTCAGAATGAGAATTTTGAACAATTCATTGATTTACGTTTGGTATTCCTATTTACAGCAAATCCCTTGTGACATTAAACTATAGGCAAAGAGACAATTTTTGGGCTGCAAGATGTAATAATTTGAATTGCACGTTTGAAACATTGCAGACTATAGCTTTGAACCACCCAATCTTACTGAGATTGCATAGGTGGTAAACCACCAGAGGGTAGAGAAGGCTAACAGGATCTGTGATATCTAGGGTTAATGTTTCCATGCTGGTGTTAAGGCAATCCTCCTGGCATTGCAAGCAATCTTTGCTTCTATCTAGAAAGGGAAGGGTGAACACCTGGATTGCAGCAACTACAGGGGGATAATACCGCTATCGGTGCCTGGTAAGGTCCTCGCTAGGGTTATCCTCAATAGGATCTGTGATTATTTGCTCACCTACCAATAACTGGAGCAGTCTGGTTTTATACCTAAGACATCTACCATCAACCACATCCTGGCACTGAGAGGTCTTATCGAGCGCAAACATGACCATCAGCAGAGTTTATTTGCAGCCTTTATCGATTTTCGTAACACATTAGACTTAGTTGGTCAAGTTGCCCTGTGGGACATCCTGAGACTTTGTGGGATCCCCTCGAAGTTTATGGATATCATGACCGGCCTTTACATTAGTACTGTGAGTGCTGTGCAGAGTGGATGCAGAACCTCTGCGTTTTTCCCAGTTGAATCTGGGGTTCATTAGCGTTGTGTTCTTGCTCCTACTCTGTTGAATGTTTGCATGGACTGGGTGTTGGGCAGGGTGGTGGGGTTCAGCCAATGTGGGGCATCTGTTGTTGAAGAGAGATTCACTGATCTTGACTTTGCTGGCGATGCTGTGATCTTCACTGAGTCAATAGAGGCTCTGATCAGGGCTCTTGAGAGACTGAGCAAGGCGTCTTAGTGTTTGGGCTTGTAAGTGTCCTGGATAAAAACCAAGATCCAGGCTTTTAATGATCTCATGGGCACAGGCATCAGCATTGTGTTTGTCTATGGAGGCAATGTTGACCTCGTTGAGAAATTTACTTCCCTTGGAAGCGATATTAATGTCTCTGGTGACTCTTCCTATGAAGTCAGTAGACAGATTGGGAGAGCATGGGGTGAAATGAAGTTGCTGGGAAGGACTGTGTGGCGCTCCTTATAGCTCTACAAAAGGATGAAGGTCCAAGTCTTTAGAGTTCTAGTGCTCCCTGTTTTGCTATATTGTAACATGAGACGAAGACTGGACTCCTTGTGTCTCTTCAGAGAATCCTTGGATACCGCTGGTTCGACTTTGTGTCAAATGAGCGCGGTTGTTGATGGAGTCCCAAATAAGGCACATTTAATTGCATTGTCGGGGAGCATCAGTTACAGCAATACGGCCATTTGGTGCGATACCCTGAGGCTGATTCAGCTCGCAGGATCCTTATTGCTGAGTACCCGAGTGGCAGGACCAACCCTAGGGGGATGTCCACGTAACACCTTGCTGCAGCACATAGATGATCATTTATGGAAGGTGAGACTGGACTGTGTGTCTGCCTGGGGGGTTGTCAACCAGGATCCCAAGCTGTTTCGTTGTGTGGTGGGTGCAGCAACACACTGTACCAGTTCATGCTCCCCAGCCTACCCTGACCTCAGAGACTATAGGTGGGTAAAACTGCAAACTGATTAAGAAATATTGGAGGGTTTTTAAAAAGGAGCTAATGCTGAGAAAGGACATTTTTATGTCTCTCTATTATAAAAAAAATCCTGTGGGAGGGAATGACTAGGAGACGATACATGATCTTCACGTTAAGATCACGGAAGACACTTAAAAGACCCGCAGGACTAAACAGATTGGCCACAGAGCATCTCGCTGAGTCCTTAAACATGAGACTGTGCCAAGAGAGCATATAAAGCATATAAGGACAATACGTTATAAATGAAATGTAGACGACTAAGCGAAGAAGAAAGAAGCGCAGAGAAAACATACTCAAAAGCGTTAGAGAGACAAAAAAGAAAATGAATAATCTAGGTGCAAATTCAGAAAATAAGGAAAGTAATTATCAGCCCGGAACAAGTTGAATTGAAAAAAAAGCACGTCCAATCTGGACGTTGGCACTATACACATGCAGAGCAGGTTAGAGATTATGAAAGCAGTGGAATTCGAAAGGCTCAAAAAAAAAAATGGCGTGATACATATGTGGAGAAAGTTAAAGAATATTAAAGTAGGAAAATTGGAAAGTATAAAAAAAAAGAATGTAAAGATCGCAGTAGCGCAAACAAACGGAAATTATTACTTGAAAAAGGGAAAGTAATCACCAATGACCAGGTGTCATTGAAACAAAATCAGGATCAATGGGAGAACTGAAATAAAACATAGAGTAGAAAACAAAGTAAAACATCGTAAAGAAGTTAAAAAACAAGGGGGCCAAACACATGCAGAGCAGGCTAGAGATAATGAAAACTGGAATTCAAAAGACTCGTAGAAACACATGCAGAGCAAGATACAGAATATGAAAGCAGAAAAAAATGACAGTGTCAAAACAAAGAAAGTAAACATCGCATTAGCGCAAAGAAAGAGAAATTATTACTCGGAGAAATAACAAAAAGACGAATAGAGATCGAATATATGGACATAGGTGATATGTCAGAAGTATGTAAATATTGTAAGGCTTTGAAGTTTAAGACAAGAGAATTTTAAAAACAGAGTTTACCTCACATGCATTTATTGGTTACTTTGCAAAAAAAATTATTAACTGCTGATGATGTAGATTGTTTTGTCTGTGCTGAAATTCCAAACAGAGAAACCTATCCTAAATTATGGTACAATGTCATTAGACAAATGTCTCACTGACCTCATTAAAAAGATTCAGCACATTGGGACTCGAAAGATTAAAAATGTTGTTTTTACAGACGTTCTGAAATAAAAGTGAAACTAATGAAATAGCAACAATTCAAAAGAAAAAAAAATCTTAAAAGTGTGTATCCGGAAAAACAAAAACGGGAGCTGGCAAGCAAAGTGAGCAGGGGGCAAAGCCCCCTAGTCATTACATAAATTAATTAATAACATATTTTGTAGTAATATACTTTACATTATCTCTACTAGTTGTATATCACACATGAATCATATGCCTACAATATAATGGATATAGCCAACTGATTTACAATGAAGTCAGTTAAAGTGTGATTCTGCTACAAGATCAGAAAAAAAAAATACATATTCAAAGAAAAACAGGTATGAAATGTGTTGTATGAACTGTGTTGTTTATATATTGTTACATTGTTCCAGGATATTGTGTTTTTTCTCAAAAAGGTGAATCTGTGGGGCATCTGTTGATCAAAATAAATGTGTAACTGCTGCCTTATAGATGTATGTGTAGGATTATACTGTTCTCTAGGGATAAGCTGCTATTGATGTTTAAATAATTTACAAAGTTAATTAGCAGTTTAGTATTCCTTGAAAGTTGTGAATAATCTGTGTTTTAAAATTGCAGCTAAATTTACCTAGACAGGGAGAGGCATGAAGTAAAAAGAACCAAAAAAGAACAGAAGAAAATACCTGCTTGGTCCTTTGTCTTTGTCCTACTATTATACAAACCCATCACTTAAATGTCTACTGTATACAGCTTTTAGAAGCATGACATAATAATGTTTATCTGAAACATTATACATGCAAGAGTCATGCCTAGTCCCCATCATTGAGGGACATTATTCTGATGGCAGCAAAAATAAAATAAATATAATTTCTTCTTTAAAATTACTCTGTAAAAATCCAGTGATGTTTATATTGGTCACAGATGTGTTAGCGGTATGTTTATTTGAATGGCATGCTTATGTCACTAGCTTTTACAATAGCTGTGACTGCTTTTGATAAGTGGTGCTAAGGTGCTAATGTTCTATGAATTTTTATCATTCCTGACTTCATGGAGTTATTACGTATATACCGTCACGTATGAGCATCTCAGGATCACTCTGATTTGCAATACCAGCCAGGACGAGATGGAGGTGCTGTCACTAACGGTATTGTTTCTTCCCCTTCACAGCACCAAGAAGACACCCAATAAGGGCAACTGACCCCACCCTCATCACTCAGAGATGGTCCATCCCTTCTGGTCAGAGCTGTAATAAAGTCAGACGTTCTTGGAATTGTGGGTATCAGTTTTGGTAGACCCACTCTTCAAGGCTACCTGATGTAGAAAGAACAAGATTGCCTAAAACAACTTGTTTGTGGCTGTTTTGATTGCACCATCATGTGCCTGTTCCTTTCAAAGAAGTTTTTTGGTTGTCATCATTAAATGGGGTGGCTTGGTTGACAACACAACTATTCGTTTGGACTCTTAAAGTCATTCGCCATCCACTATATATACTGCAAACATTTTTAAATGAAGAGAAATATAGTGGAAGAGTAAAAGTCATATTAGTTCATCTAAAAAGTTCTTGCTACACTTCATACTTTCCTTGAAATTTACCTCTGCACATAAACATATTCCTAAATCACAGCTTTATTCTCTTTCAGCAAAAATAAGAATTATTACTTTACAAGCATTGCAAGAATACATGTAAATATTTCTACAAGTCAAATTCACTGGTACTTTAAAATTCATTTCATATAAATATAGTACAATTGAAATTAAATGTGCCCACAAATATCAGTATGCACCAAATTTCTGGATCTTTTTTAAGGCGTCACTTATATACAGTATGTTGACACAAAATGATGTGCAATTCAATTTATTTATTTATTAAAATAGAGAACACTGTAATAGGCTAATATATGTGGATTTCATAGTAATTTTTTTCTATTTTCACTATTGTGACCATAAAAGATTTTACATTTGACATGCTCTATACTCTTTTTGAACCCATGATAACTAAAATTGACAGAAAGTCTATATTCTCAAGGTCTACAGATCTTCCCATTTGACCCAATGGATTATCACTGAGAGGTTGTCCAATTGCTGGGAATGCAAGGATTGACTCTGCAAGACTTTCAGGCTGTATTTTTGGAGGTATTTCACTGTCATCTTCTTTGATTATCTTCTACCTACTAATACTGTGTTTCCCCGAATATAAGACCTACTCCAAAAATAAGCCCTAGTCAAGATCGTCAGCTGAAAAGTAAGGCGCCTAATGCCAAGTTTATACTTCACGAAATGTGACATGTGTGGCTGAAACATCCATTAAATTCTGAGGACACCTTGCCACAATATCTCTGAAAAGGATGTTTAATGATTACAGTGATCCCTTGCTATATTGCGCTTCGACTTTCGAAGCTTCACTCCATCCCGGATTTTAAATGTAAGCATATCTAAATATATATCACGGATTTTTCGCTGGTTCGCGGATTTCTGAGGACAATGGGTCTGTTCTGTTACAACCTTTTAAAACTTTTTGTATTAAGATTTGCAGTTTAGCTCCATCTAGTGGGTGCAGCTGGTATTTTTCCTCCCCTCCCATGCTTTCTGTCATATGAGGTAATCAGGAAGTTAATTTAAGAATCAGGAAGGCTGCTGTCATGTGCATGGAAACGCACTAGTCAAATCCTCTGTCATCTGTGCTTATCTTCAGTGCTTGTGATAGCATCGTCTGTATGTATTATTTTATTTTAATGTTATCCTTCACTGTATATATATATTTGCAATGAAAGTAACTCTTTTACTAGTTTATTAATAACTAGCAAAATACCCGCGCTTCGCAGCGGCGAAGTACTGCATTAAAATTTTTATTAAGAAGAAAATTTAACCTTTTTAAACTGAGGGAAAATATGCCAATAATTATTTGTTAAGGATCTCTTTGTATACCATGTTGTCAGTTCGGCCCTCCGGTTGTAACATGACCAAGCTGTGCGCTGAGCTTACTCTTGAGCATGTAACTTACAGTTGGCCATGTGAACAGTAATCTTGTCTCAAATCTCACAGCTTGGATTGCTGCTGTCATAATCGGTTTGAGTTTCATGGTTTGTTTCAGTTACGACAGTATTTGCAGGATTTGTTGTGTTGAAGTGACATTTGGCATCTGTCAAGCGTTGTAAGCACACAACTGGTTTCATCGATAAAATCACATCCAGCTTTTGAGAGTTTAAACATTCTTAAACATCAAAGTGTCCACTACTGAAATCGTCACCTGTCAATCTAAGATGTTTAAGAGGCATTGGCGGTTTCGAAAGGTGTAAAATATTTGGCCATTTCAGTACACTTGAAAGCGACAACCGAACAATTCAGCGGCAGCCATCCACTCACATGCAGAACCATAGATGAAGGGCTTAAGCATTTCACTCTTATAGTGCTCCTGTGTAGTCTAATTATCTCCTGTACCGTCATCAGTTCACACCTTGAACCTGTCCCAGTCATTCAATACATAAGACAGAATGTTCCTCCGGATATCAAGAGTGAGCCTGATATGGCCTTGCAATATGTAACAAAGAGAATGGAAAAGGTAGGTGCTATCTCCAGGCATGGAAACCACTCGGTAAGTGACAGTTCTTTGATCGATGGTGATCACCTCAATAGACATGTTAATGGGGGTTGGAATGATAAAGGAAATGGGTACCTGAGCAATGTAAAGTAAGTCTAAAATACCTACACAATAACTATAATCATAATAAATGAACAATAAAACAACGGAGATGCCGTGGATTAAACAAAAAGGCTGTAGTTATCAGTAGGGAGACGTGAATCCCGTGGCGAAGCAAGGAAGGGAATGTAGAGACCGGAGTTATGGACGGCCTTATATAGGCAGGCAGCCAACAACGTGGGAGGCGTTGGGATGGGGAACCCAACGCCACCTCACACGGTGACCGAGGTGCAGGCTATGGATGTATATATGTACGTAAGTAGGATTCAGTTAGTGTTGGGATCCCGTGTACCAAATTTCTTGAAGATGGGCCCATAAGTAACAAAGACTGTTGAAAAGTTCAATATGGCGGCTGACAGTGGCATCATACCACCGAAACAAGTACGTACATTGGTTTAGGTTAGTGCAGGGAAGCCGCCTACCAACTTTCGAGAAGATGGGGCCACAAATAAGAAAGTTCAACATGGCGGACGTTGTTGACCGTTATGACCATTACGCGTAGAATTTCGAAATGAAACCTGCTTAACTTTTTTAAGTAAGCTGTAAGGAATAAGCCTGCCAAATTTCAGCAATATGGCGGCCGACAGTGGTGTCATACCAACGAAATAAGTACGGACATCGGTTTCCGTTCAAAGTTCAATATGGCGGCCGACAGTGGCATCATACCACCGAAATAAGTACAAAATTTCAGCCTTCTACCTACACGGGAAGTTGGAGAATTAGTGATGTTGGAAAGTTCAATATGGCGGCTGACAGTGGTGTCATACCACCGAAATAAGTATGTACATTGGTTTCGGTTAGCGCAAGGAAGCCACCTACCATATTTCGTGAAGATGGGGCCATGAATAAGAAAGTTCAATATGGTGGACGTTGTTGACCGTTATGACCGTTGCGCATAGAATTTCAAAATGAAACCTGCTTAACTTTTGTAAGTAAGCTGTAAGGAATGTGCCTGCCAAATTTAAGCCTTCTACCTACATGGGAAGTTGGAGAATTAGTGACGTTTGGAAAATTCAATATGGCGGCCGACAGTGGCGTCATACCACCAAAATAAGTACGTACATCGGTTTTGGTTAGCGCAGGGAAGCCACCTACCAAATTTCGTGAAGATGGGGTCAGCCTTCTAACTACACGGAAAGTTTGAAAATTGGTGATGTTGGAAAGTTCAATATGGCGGCCGACACTGGCATCATACCATCAAAATAAGTAAGTACATCGGTTTCGGTTAGCGCAGGGAAGCCGCCTACCAAATTTCGTGAAGATGGGGCCATAAATAAGAAAGTTCAACATGGCGGACGTTGTTGACCGTTATCAACCGTTATGACCGTTACGTGTAGAATTTCAAATTGAAACCTGCTTAACTTTTGTAAGTAAGCTGTAAGGAATAAGCCTGCCAAATTTCAGCTTTCTGCCTACATGGGAAGTTGAAGAATTAGTGATCAGTCAGTCAGTCAGTCAGTCAGTGAGGGCTTTGCCTTTTATTATTATAGATACGTATATAAGGCACAGTAATATACATTTAGAGGATATGTTTGTTGTTAATATAAAGCCACTTAGTGTTTGTATCCTTTTTCTCTGTTTTAGTTTCACCCTTTTTAATTCCAATAAACCTGTGGATAAAGAAACAACGTCTATAGAGTTTTGGATAAGGAAAGGTGATTATCTGCATGTCAAAACACGTAGTCTGTGTAGAGGACAGAACAGTGAAAAGACGTGGTTTACAGCAAGAAGCTAGTACTGTATATTTGAACAAAACGATGGAGGAAAAGAAGTCAGATACACTAAAAACCAGGTCCTATGCTGCAGGTTCCACAAGACGCTCGAACAGTTCCACTGAAGCAGCTGCTGTTTATAGCTAGAGCCTGAGCAGAAGCAGCCAAAGCACGCTTGGCTTATGCAGAAAAGGAAGCAAAAATAAAATTAGAGAAAGCCAAATTAGAGGCTGAAATGGACATGCTGGTGTTAGAAATAGAAGCTGCTGCTGCTGCCGCCGAAGCAGACACTTTAGAGGCTGTTATTGATGGTAGTGAACGACGTAGCTATAAACTTAAAATTGACACACCCCCTCTTGACCCAGTACAGCGAACACGAGAATATGTGATTGAGCAGTCCAAGAAATTTGATGACGTGCAGTCAGCACCTGAAGCAAGTCTACTCACTCAGGACAAAATCAGACAGACTTACACAGCGGCAGCGCTTTCTCACTCTGTACCAGTCCTCCATCATAACGTAGACATGGCTGACCCCCACGTGACACTGCCAGTAACAGCTCAGGAACCACAGTGCACACAATGTGCTCCTTCCTTCTCCTTGAATATGGAAATGAATCCACGTGCACATGGAGCACTGCCTGTTTGCTCACAATCCTTCACCTCCCTCAGTGCTCACTCATGCCACTCCATACTCCCGACATGACGATCCAAATATAAGTGACTTTGTGAGATACCTTGCCTGTCGCGAGCTGGTTACCACTGGTCTCATTCAATTCAATGACCAACCAGAGAGCTTTAGAGCTTGGCAGCGGTCATTTAGGAACACAGAGATCTAGGCTTGACAGCCAGTGAGGAAATGGATCTCTTGGTTAAGTGGTTGGGGAAAGAGCTGAGCATGCTCGACAAATCAGGGCTGTCCATGTTAATCAGAAAGAAAGGGGTCTCCGAGTGATATGGCAAAGATTAGAAGAGTGCTTTGGTGCACCTGAAGTAATCGAAAATGCTCTTTTTCGACATATTGATAATTTCCCAAGAATTTCAAACAAAGATTATTCAAAATTACGCGAACTAAGTGATTTGCTTATGGAACTGGAATCCGCCAAAGCAGATGGAGGCCTTCCGGGTATGTCCTATCTCGATACAGCATGAGGCATCAGTCCAATAGTTCAAAAGCTACCTTATAACCTGCAAGAGAAGTGGTTGTCCTTTGGATCTAACTACAAACAGCAGTGTAATGTTCTGTTTCCTCCCTTTGGAGTTTTTGTGGACTTCATTGCTTGACAAGCTAGGATCAGGAATGATCCTAGTTTCAGTCTCTTGGGTCAAACGTATGCCGTTTGTAAAACAGACAATACTTCTTGGAAGTCAAACAAGCAGAAAGACATTTCGGTTCATAAAACCGATGTGTCTCCCATGTTGGCTCTCACCCCAAATGAACAGGATATTAAAATCAAGGATTATAATAAACAGTGTCCTCTCCATAAGAAGCCCCATTTACTCAGGAAATGTCGTGCCTTTCGAGAGAAGCCATTAGAGGAACGTGAAGCTTTCCTAAAGGAGAATGGGATCTGCTTTAAATGTTGCATGTCAACAACACACAGCTAAAAACTGTAAGTACTCGAACACATGTTCAGAGTGTGGGAGTGACAAGCACATTTCTGCACTTCACCCAGGACCAGCACCTTGGACTCATAAACCAGACCTCTCGCCAGACTATGGCGGGGAGGAAAACACCATACAACCTTCAGAAGTCACTTCTCGCTGCACTCAAGCCTGTAGGGGGGGGTCTCAGTGACAGATCCTGCTCTAAGATCTGCTTAGTCTATCCAACCAACTATCGTGACAGAGCCTTGAAAGTCTATGCTATCCTTGATGAGCAGAGCAACAGATCGTTGGCCCGTTCGGAGTTCTTTGATGCCTTCAACATCCATGGTCCCACCTCTGCATATTCTCTTAGGACTTGTTCTGGGGTTTCAGAAGTTTCGGGGAGAAGAGCCTTTGGCTACCAAATTGAGTCGCTGGGTGGGAAAGTCAGTCTTCCTCTTCCTAGTCTTTTGGAGTGTAATGACATCCCAAACAACTGGTCAGAGATTCCGACACCTGAAGTTGCTCTGTTTTAACCACAGCTGAAGTCAGTGGCTCACCTTATTCCAGAACTTGAAACGAAGGCTTCTATTATGCTTCTACTTGGACAGGATATCATTAGGGTCCACAAGGTTCGGAAACAAGTGAATGGCCCACATGACGCACCTTACACCCAGAAGCTCGACCTGGGATGGGTTATAGTTGTCAACGTCTGCTTGGGCAATGTTCATGTGCCCACGAGTGTGAACGTGTTGTACACTAGCTTGACAAAGCAAGAATATCCATCTGTCTTTGAGCCGTGCCTGAATGTCTTCCATGTAAAGGAGAAATATAGCCACTCTCAGCTTTACAATATTCCCCCGGCGCTTTCTACAGGTAAACTTAATGTCAATCAAGAAAACAAGCAGTTGGGCTCCACAGTGTTCCAACAGACAAGCGACGACAACAAAGTGGCCCCTTCCATCCAAGACATTTTATTTCTGTGAATAATGCAACAAGGTCTCAAACGAGACGACAGCAACAGCTGGGTAGCCCCACTACCATTCAAGACACCTAGACAGCACTTGCCTGATAACAAAGTTCAGGCTATGAACCGTCTCTTGTCACTAAAGCGCAACTTGGACAGAAAGTCAGAAATGAGACAGCATTTCCTCACGTTCATGGAGAAAATGTTTAAGAATGGTCATGCTGAAGTAGCACCTTCACTTAGAAAAGAAAAAGAGCGATGGTTTCTGCCTATCTTTGGTGTTTATCATCCAAAGAAGCCTGATAACATTTGTGTAGTGTTCGACTCCAGTGCCCAATTCAATGGAGTGTCGCTCAACAATATTCTACTAACAGGACCTGATCTGAACAATACTCTTCTTGGAGTACTCATCCGTTTCCGGAAAGAAGCCGTGGCCATAACAGCAGATATTGAACAAATGTTTTACTGTTTCCTCGTAAAAGAAGAAGATCGCGATTTCTTGAGGTTCTTGTGGTTTCAGGACAATGACCTGCCCAAAGACATTATCGAGTACCGTATGAGGGTTCACGTCTTTGGGAATAGTCCCTCTCTGGCAGTTGCCATCTACTGTCTTAAGCAGTCTGTAAAGGAGGGCGATCCTGAAGTAAAGCATTTTGTGAACCATGACTTCTATGTAGATGATGGTCTGAAATCTCTCCCTACAGTGGAAGCAGCAATCAACCTTCTTAAAAAGACACAAGACACACTCTCTGAGTCTAACCTGAGAGAGACTACATAAAATTGCCTCAAATAAGAGAGAAGTCATGGATGCATTCCCATCACAAGACCATGCTGCTGATCTGAAAGATTTGGATTTCAAATCTGACCTTCACTCCTTACAATGCACCTTAGGTCTTAACTGGGACCTTAAGTCTGATACCTTTAACTTTGGGGTGGCCAACGAAGAAAAGCCCTTCACTCGTCGGGGTATCTTATCAACTGTGAACAGCATCTATGACCCACTGGGTTTCATCGCTCCAGTCACAATTCAAGGGAAAGCCATTCTTAGAGAGCTTATGCAGCAGAATAGTGATTGGGACTCCCCCCTCCCCGAAGAGAAGGAAGAGATGTGGCGCACATGGAGGCACTCACTAAAGGATCTGAGCAGCCTTAGGATTTCAAGACCTTACACGAAAATTTCCCCTTTAGATGCAACTCATCGTGAGTTGTGTGTTTTCTCTGATGCATCGATTAAAGCAATTGCTGCAGTCGCTTACCTCAAACTGACTGACATGGATGGAACCAGCCATGTTGGCTTTATCATGGGAAAAGCAAAGCTCACCCCACGTCTTGAACATACAGTGCCCAGGCTAGAGTTATGCGCTGCAATTCTAGCAGTGGAACTAGCCGAGCTCATCTCCTCTGAGATTGACATCCCCCTAGACACTACTACTTTCTACATGGACAGCAAAGTAGTACTGGGATATATTTATAATGAAACTAGGCGCTTTTATGTCTATGTTAGTAATCGAGTCCTGCGAATACGAAGATACTCTCATCCAGAACAATGGCAATACGTACCTACGGATCAAAACCCGGCAGATACTGCTACGAGGTTTGTCACTCCAGCCCACATTCTAGACACCAGCTGGCTACCTGGACCAAAGTTCTTAAAGCACCCTTCTCAAGGAACTTTCAAACTGAAGAACTTTCAACTTGTAAATCCTTCATTGGATACAGAAATCCGCCCTCAGGTTCTTACTCTGGATACGACTGTGATGAGCGGACAATTTGGGTCCCAGCGTTTTTCCAAATTCTCTAGTTGGAGATCACTAACTCGTGCCATTGCTCGACTTATTCATATTGCTCGGCTCTTTCACAAGAATCCTGAAGCCATGCCCAGCAGCTGCAGAGGCTGGCACTACTGTGATGCAGTATGCTCAGTTGAAGATCTCTCACAATCTAAGAGGATCATAATACGTTCAGTTCAAGAGACAGTGTATGCTCAAGAGTATACCAGTTTACAAAGGAAGGAGAAGCTTCCCAGGGGCAGTCCTCTTAAAACTTTAGACCCTATCATTGATGCACACGGCGTCATCAGAGTAGGAGGCCGACTCATTGCAGCAGAGCTTCCATATGATGAAAAAAGACCCCTCATTATTCCAGGGACGCACCATGTAGCAAACCTTTTGGTCAGACATTACCATGAAAAAGTTCAGCATCAAGGTCGGCTATTTACAGAAGGTGCCATACGTACTGCTGGACTCTGGATAGTTGGTGGTAAGAGGTGCGTGAGCAGCTTCATTCATGGATGTGTTACATGCCGCAAGCTTCGTGGGTCACCTCAGATACAAAAGATGTCCAACCTTCCAGTAGATTGTCTTTCCATAGAACCTCCATTTACAAATGTTGGCCTGGATGTTTTT
>JANRMT010062819.1:43005681-43066759 GCA_026402145.1 Polypterus bichir lapradei | reverse complement strand
TGGGCACGAAAAGCACCAGCGGCAGCCTGTCTATTAAGTTAATTTAAAGTTTAGGTTTATACCTCGCTTTGTTTCCGAAGTAGCTGTACTGATGAATATGGTAGTATGTCACTCGCTCGCTTCTTAATGTTTCGCTGCCTTCTCAATTATATAATGCATGTTTTGTTCAGCGTATTTTGGAGCTCTTCCTGGTTTTCTACATAGTGCGTTGACAGTCAGTTCACGTGATTACGTGGGCGGCGTAATGATGTCACACGAAACTCCGCCCCCACGGCGGTCAAGCTCAACTCCATTACAGTAAATGGAGAAAAATACCTTCCAGTTATGACCATTACGCGTAGAATTTCGAAATGAAACCTGCCCAACTTTTGTAAGGAAGCTGTAAGGAATAAGCCTGCCAAATTTCAGCCTTCTACCTACACGGGAAGTTGGAGAATTAGTGATGAGTCAGTCAGTCAGTCAGTCAGTCAGTCAGTGAGGGCTTTGCCTTTTATTAGTATAGATACCCTCATTACTTCCATTTTTACTGATAACTAACATATCAGTTTTTTATCTTTATTTAGCTTTAGGAAGTTACCATTAATTAATTCAGAAATACAAGACAGACATTGGGACAGAGAGCCTAGAGTGTCAGGGTCATCAGGTGCTATAGAAAGGTTAAGCTGTGTATCATCTTCTACATAGATGTCACAGGTTTCTTTGGTCACAGAACACTCTAGTTGAGGGTGTATCCTAGGAAATGAACCGCTGTCCTTGCAGAATGAGTGTGGTTGGAATATTACAAGTATTTCAGCAGTATAACACCTTCATTTTTAATGTTAATTCATTATTTCTTAATCTTTTACGTTTTTAATGTGTATTGGGGTGCTTAACTGGTACTCTAGTCAATTCCCTGTTAATAAACTACATAGTCACCCTTTATTTTAGGGGTTTTTGGTTTTCTTTCGTCAGTTGTATTTTTTTCTTTGATGCAAATATTATTGATCTTTGCTGCCTGCTTTTTTTTTTTTTTTTTTTTTTTTAAGTAGAACAGAAGATAAAGCCAGTAGGCATGATGCACCTGGCATATGAAACCTTGGTTGCATATGGTGGATTTTGTAATTTGTAATCTGCTGTTGTCCAAGAGAACATCTAATCATGATTTTGCCAAAGTTGTCTGACTGGTTGAGAACATATTCCAGATATTGGCTGTAGGGTGACAGAGTTTCAACAAATGGTATCTGTGTATAATGGAAGAGTTAGATTCCTGAATTTGAATGTGAGCACGGAAATAGTAGTACAAGTTTGAAAATAAAGACTACATTTTTTAAATACTCTCTTTTGTTAATTAGAAATGCTTTTGTTTTGGAAACTTAAGTAAAAACAGTTGGCAGCTTAGAAATTTTTCAAGGTCTAAAGCACACTAATTATCCACAAGAAAATCTGTTCATAATACAGGTAAAATTTTATTACCACGAATATCTTTACAACAAAATTTCATTACAACGAAGTATTTTTATGGTCCCGACAGCATTCCCATATGACACGAGTCTATAGAAATCTTGTTACTACAAAGTACATTCAGCAGATACTTTCATTACAATGAAGTGCACAAAAGACCTTGAAATGCCTGAATGAATCATTCACAGAGCAGTTAGTTCTGTGGGCGCAGCTCAGTTGTGCACAACGATCCACAAACAGAAACATTGTAAATTTTTTTTCTTTCTTCGAACTTTCCTCATACTGTTTTTTTTTTTTGCCTTTTTTGTTTCCTGCAGTTTTCAGTGATAACCTTTTGCTTATTGCTCATCAACATTTGAAAAACATGCATTGGAATTGAACTCATTGTCACCCTCCTATAGAAACGGCAAGACACAAAAAAACGATAACAGTTCATATTAGAACAAAAAATTTACATTTTTTGCAGCTCATGATTGGCGGAAAAAAGAAAAAGACGTTGCCAGTGAATTTGGATTTCGCCATCGACACTGTCAACTTTCTTGAAAGACCGAGCAAAAAAAGAAGAAAAACTTTGGGTTGCAAACGTATGAACTGCTGCATTTGAAGACATCGGAAAAGCAGTTTTTATGTGCTTCAGTGATGCTCATTCAAGAAACATTCCTATTAATGTGGCACTCATTCAAGAAAATGTGAGGTTTGTAAACTCTCTTGGGACCTCCCCCAACTAGACGGCATGCTGAAGAGCGTCACGAAGTGCGATGTCCGCGTCTGTACGGGGCAACAGCAGGTTCACAGCTATGCTGCATCTCTCCGCCAAAGTAAACAGAAAAGAGCTCGATGGGTGATGCAAGGTTAGGAGCAAGTAAATTGTAAATGCAGATAACAGGATTACTTGGTCATTGACCTGGCCACGACCCTGCCTGATTGCTATGTCTGTGTATAGCAGAGTGGCAGATCACGCTACAATAAATAACTGTGCCGTTCCTGTTTCAAGCTGAATAAAGCTGGTTTTGTTAAAGTACTGAGACTAAGCCTCGTGTTTTGGGGTGCAAGACAGGGACTTGTAGTGCGACCCCGATCTTTTATGATTTGCTTCTGTGGCGCTTCACTGCACCATAGTGAGCCTGCTGTTACCCAGCCCCAGCAACGGACAAACAATCTTCCACAGACGTTGCAATCGCGCTACAGAATGCACTTCAGCGTGTCGTTCCTGTTGGGTGGGGAGGATCCCAAAAGTGTTCAGAAACCTCACAATATGAAGAAGAAGAAAAGGATGATTCGATATCTGATTGATAACTGTGCTGCACACCACATGCTTCCGCATTTAGATAATGTTCGCGTTGAATTCCTCCCACCCAATTTCACAGCACTGTTTCGGCCATTGGATTTGGGCATCATTCACACCCTGAAAGTGTATTATGGCAAAGAAATGCTGAGAAAAATTCTTGTCCGCATAATTTGTAGGCAGGAGGAGATTAAAATTAACGTGAAAGAAGCTATTGAAATGATTGCAAACGCCTGGACGCAAGTTAAAAAAATCACTATGGTAACAAATACAGAATCTCATTACAACAAAATTTTTGTTACAACGAAATATTTTTTAGGTCCCTGGGAGTTCGTTGTAACGGAATTTTACCTGTAGTATTCTTAACAGTCAGTGGTGTATTCTTCATTACTTTTGATATTTGGTGGTTCTGGCAGTTTATAATGATAATACCACTTTAAAATCCAAAATAAATATGAATAAAACAGGGCCCAAATGATAATAGCATCACCATATTCTGCTCCAGAAAACTGTTATACAGAAAGTATGGCACATTGAACCTAAAGTATGTCTCATAGTTGTTGCAGATTAGCTTAGTTGAGGATTCTCTTGTCCAAATATCTCTTTCAGTCTGATCTTACTCAGTTAAATGTAGGTCTGGGTGACAAAGAAAGATTCTTCCCACTTCTCATCAGTGGTTGATGTTGCCCCAAGTTTTCTATTGTTTGACACATATTGATAGATGCACAGCTGTGTTGACAACTCAGTACCAAAAGTAAGCTGGAAATGACAAAGCATTTTGGAAAGGTTGATTACAGCCCTTCACTTACTTAGCTCAGGTTGGCCCCTTTCATCCTTGGATTGTTTTAGTCAGCAGGACTGCCATTCATTTTTTTATGATGTTGATGACCTATGTAAGTCCATTTGTAATCTTTTCACATATGAAATCCCACCTCTCCCAATCAACCTGAGCCCCTTGTGATGTGTGAAGCCTCAAGTCCTGGTACCAGAGGAGGCCCTGGGCTTTTATAAGAGGTAGATAACTTTTAAGATATTTTTTTTTCTAAATGGGCAGCAAGGTTGTATGAAGTTAATCTGTTTCTTTTACAAAAGCCTTCCTCATTTTGTCAAGTAAGTAGAGATGTCCCTTGAACATGACATAGTCACTGTCTGTCTTTTTAAGGTGATCTGAAGAAAGCATATCCCTGATGTTACCTCTCCTACTGTGTCAGGCCTGCTTGTAGTGCATGTGCTCACAAGTCTGTGGGAGACACAAATAAGAACTTGATTGTATTTTGTACACATGACAATAACCTTGAACTTGTGCATACATGTGAGTGAAATAAAACTAGTTATTGCAGCTTGTATATAGTTAGAACAAACAAATGAACATTAAAATCCATTCTTGGCTCTGAGTGACTGAATAAAATATTGGTATTCCAGGTTAGACTTATGCAGCATTTACATTTACAGCTGTTTAGACTTGAATCACATTACAGTTAGTCAAATTATGCAACCTTCTAATGTCCAGTCTACAGTTCCTTTTTGAGGTTTGGAGTTGGAAAAATAAAAAGGTCAACAACAACATTTATTTATATAGCACATTTTCATACAAAAAAATTTAGCTCAAAGTGCTTTACATAATGAAGAATAGAAAAATAAGAGACACAGTAAAAAAATAAAATAAGTCAACATTAATTAATATAGAATAAGAGTAAGGTCCAATGGCCAGGGGGGACAGAAAAAACAAAAAAACTCCAGACGGCCGGAGAAAAAAAAAAAAAAAATCTGCAGGGATTCCAGGCCATAAGACCGCCCAGTCCCCTCTGGGCAATCTACCTAACATGAATGAAACAGTCCTCTTTGTATTTATGGTTTTCACGGAAGGACTTGATGATGATGATGATGATCACGTGGACTTCTGGCTTTTAGTCCATCAATGCTGGGGCATTATGGTGCTTTGAGTAGGTTGGTGGTGGCGCAGGCCGCCACCACAGAGAAACCGGAAAAAGAAACAGAAGAGAGAGTAGGGGTCAGTATGGATTTTAGAGCCACCATGAATAGTTATTATGATGAATTGAACATACAGAGAATCAGGATTAAGATAAAGTGAAGTTATGAAAAGGCCATGTTAAAGTAAAAAAGTGGAAAGTTAGCTGAGGAGGTAAGAAAGAAGCTCAGGTTGCAAGTTGTACCATCCATTGCTATCTAAATGAAAATTTGCTGTATGGTAGAAGACCAAGTAAGACACCACTTCTAAGAGAGAAAAACAAAAAAGCCTGGCTGAAGTTTGCAAAAATTCTGCATTCCTTCTGGAAGAATGTCTTTTGGACAGACAAAATATAATTCAACCTTTCTTGTAAATTATACTAAGTTTATGTTCACAAAAAAACAAAATCCCACATTATACCCTCCCCCATTTAGTTTGTGCCTTGTTAATGGTATAATCCCACCCCATAAGAATGGATCAATACACGCTCCCTTCACCCCAGCTGCAGAAATGATTACAAAGAGGAAACAAAATCAAACAGTGACACAGAGGTTAAAAGAAGCGCCATTAAAAACTGAATAAAAAAAAATATATTGCATGGCTTTGTCAATCCATTCGGTGTTTGGGGTGGGTTTATACCGCGAAGAAGTCTCACGCTCACAACCGAGCAACGGCCGCCCAAGACCCAAAAGTAGGTTCGAAACGCTGGTTTAGGTGTGTGTGGTGTGTGTGACTAGCTCTCCGGGGCCCTGTCCAGGGCTGTTGCCTGCCCTGCGCTGAGAGCTGCCAGCAAAGGCATTGTCCACAGACCTGAAAGACAACACTGGAAGAAGCTGGTATGAAAATGTATGTATGCACTTAGCCTATTGTTCTTTATCAGTATGCTGTTGCTGGAGTATGTGAATTTCCCCTTGGGATCTATCTGTCAATCTGTCTGTCTGTTCCACACCTGAAATGCAAGAAAAAAGAGTCAACAAAAAACAAATAAGTGCAGTGAATATCTATGGGGCAACTGCAACAGAAGGCCGCAAAAGATGTGCAGACTGTAGCATAAACCCCAATCTAAACTACTAAAAGTGTAATGTCTCTCTGTGTCTAGTGGTAAAAAATTTGTTTCAAGGACAAACATGAGAAATAGTTTTAAAAGTAAAGGTTTGTATGAGTATGTAATTATACATACACTAGCCATGTGCGCCCAACTATGTTGCGCGTGTTAAAGTTGTCTGTGAAGGGCTCCCTGTTTAAACGCGGCTGCCAGGCGTGAACTGGGCCCTTCGTCGCACAGCATTATGATTTTTTATAAGGGAAACAAAATTACAAAAGAAATCCCTTGGACATTGATTCGATAGGAACGGCCTACTCGGAATCACTGTCCGAATAGTAATTATGTGGTGGTGTAGGAGCATTTCTGCTTCTGTCCATTCACAGTCCGTCTCGTTTTCACAACGCTATCGTTTCCTCTCACGATGTCTTCTCAACCTTTCTCCAGTCTCGCAGGTTGCTTTGTGGCAATCCAAAGAGTAAGGCAATATATACGGAGCAATGGTTATAAAAGGGGGACACATAGGTATCCAGGCTCTTTAAAGCCTAAATAGGGATCACTTCACTGACATGTGAGCAAGCCACGGTACAACTGTGAGACGCACAGCACTCGCCGGCTACAACGTAACAATAATAATTTCCGTAACGTGCTGTTACGTTGTCATTCATTTTACCCACTGCCTTTCTTTCATTCATATGTTACGTAGGCACGTACCTTTTATCTTCGGCAATCTCATTCTCTAACCAGGCCTCAGGAGGTAACCAGCGTAACACTGTCCATCACCCCTTTCGTTATTCCGGCACATTGTTGACATCCGTGAGTAACAACAACGTACTAAACTGGAAGGTGGTCTACGCATTCGTGGAATTTGCGGACAAACAAAGATCAAGATCTAAATGAAAATCTCTTTATTTAATTTAAAGCACAACAATTTGTTTAGTTTGAATGTCTGTGTTTTGAAGTGTGACTGGAGTACTACAGTCTTCAGTAGTATAAGCCTGGAGGAGATTCTTAATGCAGTGCCTATGTTTTAGCAGTCTCTCTACTGCCATCTAGTGCTTCTTCTTCTAATTCATTCGCGGACAAACAAAGATCAAGATCCAAATGAAGATAGTTACAAATTGTTTCCTTGTTGCTTCTGAGTGATATAAAGTGTGTGTGTGTATATGTATATTTTTTTTCTTAAAAATAAATATAACTGCAACTGCAATACTTGTTTTGAGAGGTTGTTTATGTACAAGAGACGAAATGTTTTCAAACAGGAACACAATGCTTGCAAACAGGGGACACTTTGTGCCAAACAGTTAAACTTTGCAATGCAATGGAATATGACATATACATTTGGCACAATTATAGCTGACAGATTGGGGTACAAAAGAAAATTTATTCAGTTCAAAATTGATTCATAAAATGTGGTGTTATATATTGTAAAATCCAGTTTTTTGGTATTGGTATAAAATTTTTTAATCATATAAATATTTTTTAAAAATCTGGAGTTTTGTACTTGCTACTCTTCAGCCATTTGCAGCTCCTTTATTACTTAAGTGGAATAATAGACATTTAGCTTTGGATGTGTAATTTAGGCACAATATTGCCACAAACCTATTACTATTAGGGCATAAGAGGTTATCAGATAGGACTGAAGTATGTCTGTTGTATACCCAAAAGGGAAAAACAAACCTTATAAAGCAGTGGCTTATCCCCGTTCTGAAGCATTTATGTGTGTTAATTGTCTGGGTGCATGCAAGTTTTTACTTTGGTGTCTCTTATAGGCAAACTAAAGCTGCTGAAATATTTGTATTCAAGTAAAACAAATGCATTTGTAAGACAGTTAAAATAATAGTTGCAGTCTGTAATAGCACTTGGCTCTCTTTTCTTCTTTTTTTTCCCCTCACTAAGAATTGGACGGCTGTTTGACGGTACGGAGCCCATCGTTTTAGACAGTCTGAAGCAACACTATTTTATCGACAGAGACGGACACATGTTCAGATATATCTTAAATTTCCTCAGGACGTCCAAATTGCTGATTCCTGATGACTTTAAAGTAAGTATCAAATGTGTCCCCCCCCACCCCCATTGTTTGGATTCCTAAGCAGAGAAGGGCAGTGAGTAATGACTATAGAGTTACAGAAAAGAGAGGCAAAAATGAGAAGACCTGAATTAAATTAAAATCAAAATTGAATGTTTATGCTTGGCACTGCTTTTTTTTAAATTATCAGGACTATAGTCTTCTGTATGAAGAGGCTCGCTATTTCCAGCTACAGCCCATGCTGGTGGAAATGGAACGCTGGAAGCAGGACAAAGAACTTAGCCGCTTTTCACGTCCATGCGAGTGCCTGGTGGTACGTGTTGCACCCGACCTTGGTGAGAGGATCACACTTAGTGGAGACAAGTCCCTTATTGAGGAGGTATTCCCAGAGATTGGTGACGTCATGTGCAATTCGGTCAATGCCGGATGGAATCACGACTCAACACATGTTATTCGTTTCCCTCTAAATGGCTACTGCCATCTCAACTCTGTGCAGGTGAGATTTGATTGCCTTAGATTTTCACTACTTTTTCTGTCTTTAATAAATGTGATTCATTGTGTTCATTTTGAACTGTTGTCATTTTCACAAAAGGACTTAAATATCACAGTTTGTATACATTTCACTCATGCATGCATTTTGGGGAACCAATACCAATGTACTGTATAGAGTAGGCTGAGCAACCTTGGTCCTGAAGAACTATAGTGGCTTCAGGTTTCTTTTCTTTTTTCTTCAACTAGTCTCTTAAATCCCTTTTTCATTATAACAGTCCAGCCGTCGCGTTAATCCTGTATTAAGAATGCATTGCATAGTAAATTGTCACAAAAAAATCCATGTGATATTTAAGAGGTCAGCATATGAGGTTTACTGAAGATGACTAGTTACCTTGACCTAACACTCTTCTTCTGCTTAATACAGTTGTATTACAGCCTTGTTATATGCTGAACCAAAAACCTGTCAAGACCACAATTAAAACTTGGTAGTACAAATTATAAATGCATTCTTTCATCTTCATCCATTATTCTGCATTTTTTATTAAACACTAGTCTCAATGTGAACTATAATATATTTCCTGACTTCTAGATGATGACAAAAATGTACAAAATAACAGAACTCCCCTTAATTTAAATCCCTTCAATTATGAAAATATTGCTGAAATGAATTAATTTTCTGTAGTGCTCAAACATAATGACCATTTCTTCAGTGAATGTTGAACACTTTGAAATCACCAAGCAACTCAGTCGGACAAAAAGTTCTCCCAGCTCAAGTCTGTTTATCTGAGTGTGAGGTGCCTGGAGTTGTATAAGGCAAATAATATATCGTTATTTGGAACACATGCATTTCATGTGTGTTCTGTGTCTACAGTAATCTGGGTAAATGTAGGGATGGCTGGAAATGCGAGGCAAGAAATGTTGAACACATACCTAAAACAGAAATATTTTTCATGTTATAGTACTAAAGACAAGATTTTAACATGAAGTGTATAGTGTATGAAGACTGAAGTCTAAATATCAAATCAATACTTTCACAAAAGGTACAGGTATAATGAAACAAGTGCGCTTTCAGTTAAGAATGTAACTGAAGAGAAGAAATTGATTTAGGGTACGACTCTGACATGACTGCTTGGGTGGTGCAGCGGTAAGAAATGCTGACTCATAATCAAGAGGTTGGGGTTCGATTCTTGGTGCTTCCAAGATTTACCATTTTGAGTAGTGAGCTTCTCTTATCGTTACTATTATAGAATAAAAACAGCGTTTTATTTGAGTCTGTAACGGCCGGTGTAAATTTATGGTACTTGTAAAGGATAGCTTTTTTGTATTTATTCAGTTTTATTCTCTCAGTTACGTTCACGCTTCCTCCGATCTGACACTGCTGTTTTCAAATAAAGACACGCTATAACCGAGGTGAACTCGGATGAGGGTCTACATCGGAGAAAGAGAACAGAAGCCCTCCCTGCAAGAAACGTCCACTCACATATAAGAACAACGCAGCTGCACCAGGTGTAAAGGCAAAAGATGGCAAACACAAGCCTTGCTGGAATACCATCTCTTTCCAAAAAACAGTATCCTTGTCAGTTTTATCATGATAACCCAAAAAATCTTGGTAAGAGATTTTAGACCCCAATTTTCATGATAGCTAAAACTACCCAGATAACATTTCATATCAGACAGAGTGGCATATGATCATGAGAGAGCAAGACTGAAAAGTAAAAGAGGAACTAATGAGAAGATTCTTTGTGTGGGTTGGCATTTGTTGTAGTTTGCCTCACAACATTCCCTTCCTTATCCACCAGAGTACATGATGGCACTGCTTGTTTGCATTTCCAGAGTAGCCTAATGCAAGACCATTAAGACATTTACCCATTTCATGACACAACCAGTAAACACTTAATAAATCAAGTTTGCAACAGTAGAGTTTGTTGTGCTTTATTATGCGTTATGCTATTGTCTCTTTACTCAAACCTAATTTTATGTATTTAAATTAACTGGATATAGTTTTATGTGCCTGGTCCCTCCGAAGCCATAATTCAAGCCTGCAATCTTAATTTGTTTGTTTTTAGAAGTGCTCATTGAGGGAGTTGTATACAGTAATCCCTCCTCGATCGCGGGGGTTGCGTTCCAGAACCCCCCGCGATAGGTGAAAATCTGCAAAGTAGAAACAATATGTTTGTATGGTTATTTTTATATATTGTAAGCCCTTATAAACTCTCCCACACTGTTTATAAATATTCCCCACACAGTTATACAGCATAAACCCTTTGTATTCTCTTAGGTAAGGAAAGATTCATTGAAATTATGTATGTAAACACACTGTTTATATACAGTAAAACCTAAATATTATTTTAAAGATATCGAGTGTCTCCGATATCGCATATGTTACAGACATTACGATAGACAAGCCACCAGCAATAAATACATACAATGCAAGAAAAATTGTACACAGTAAAATGTGTGTACAGTGACACTAAACGTACGTACATGTACTAAGTACTATACTTAGAAAATTAATTATGGTTACTCACCAACAATGACAAGACAACTTGTCCGATAACGATGAGTTTAATTTTACTGCACAACATAGGAGAGTGTTACAGCTCTTCTAAAGGAGCCTCTTCAGGTGACTGTGTAGCACCGCCGTTGTTCTTCTTCCGGCACTCTTTAATCCAAATCCCTAAAGCAGATTCCATCCGGACTATTGCCTTATTACGACCACTTACAACTCGTTTTGCGCCCTGGTTTAAAGGACACTGTGGCCGTAGATCTTATATTCTTTTCCTCCTTTTTAAATAAAAAGAATTGTGGGCTCTTTGATGCTGTAATGGCGTCCTACAGCGGTGTAGCTTTTTCCCTTCCTTCAACATATCCAAAACTTTTACCTTTTCGGCAATCGTTAGCATCTTCCATTGGCACTTGGGCACAGCCCCTGAAGCAGTAGCAGGAGCAGATCGTTTTGGAGCCATTACGAAGGGCTTGACTACGCACAAAGATAAACACAAAAGTTAACTCTTTACACAGCGAAACACGTTGATGCTGAACGAGCGAGACGAGATTTCCTGGTTAACGCCGCAGAATCGAATTCGGCGCTCCGTCGCTGAGCCAGTCAGAACACAGGAACTTAACTTAATCCGCAAATAGCGTTCGTTGTATGAAATCAACTGGGCAAACCAACTGAGGAAGCATGTACCAGAAGTAAAAAGACCCATTGTCCGTAGAACCTGCGAAGCAGCGAAAAATCTGCGTTATATATTTAGATATGCTTACATATAAAATCCGCGATAGAGTGAAGCCGCGAAAGTCGAAGCACGATATAGCAAGGGATTACTGTAAATTCAATAATTACTGGTCTGACTTTTAAAAGTATTCTTTAGTGCAAGAGGATGTTCAAATATTCTGAACACCTATTATAGACAGCTGCAATAGTGAAACATTATTAGCTCCTGCTTTATCTGTAGTGATTTTGATTCAAGAACTCTGTAATCTTTATATTTCCTAAACCTCATTTATCTTTTCAGTCATTTCGATTTCTTCTCTCTTCAGCTCGTCATCTTTCTCAGCCCAATTACCTCTTTACTGTGTGTTACCATAACACAGCATGTTGCAAACTGCTTTTAATTCTTCCACTCAAAATGCTAATATTTAACTTAAAAACATGGCAATAAGCTTGCAGTGAGAACAAGTCCCTGCACTTTGTGCAAACTCCTGCTACCAACTGAATGGTTTATTTAGGTTCTTGGATTGCTGCTGTTAGGGTTGCTAGCAGGCTTGGCAGAGCTTCAAAAAATGATGAAATTTAACATGTGAAAGTAAATGCTTTGAAAAGGTCTTTTTAGGTAAAGCTTAGGCAGGATCATTTTCATTGCTACTGTTAGCCTTGCACACACTAAAACAGAAGTAACTGAAGGTGACACCAAGTAACTGTCAATGATGTTCATCCCGTTTTATTTAACTCTAGCTAATGGAACACTCACAGATTATTGTCTTTTGAATGTTAACCTTTTTAGAGTTTGTTTCTTTCAAAACGTGAGGTTCCAGTCACCACAGCAAGCAGTCTTGAGATGCAATAGCTACCCTTTTTGTTTGCTTTTATTGTGTCACTCGATTGTAATCCAGGATTAACGTGATCATATTCTTACAACCATTTCATTACCTGAGCTTGCCATTCTTTTCAGGCTTCTAAATCAAGTTAGCCATTTATGCTTTTCAATATAAGAAGCAAGAGTTTGCTCAGTTTAGTCAACGTAAACTGACAGTTTTCTCATGCATGTCTATTACAGGATAAATGATTATGCATACACACATAATACAGACATGTTCACATAGCTTTCTGGCTATTACATTTCATTTTTAGTGTTCGTAAAGTGTGAAGAGTTTTGCTTTGCTGCCAAGGCAGGAAAGATGCCATGCATGTGCTGATGCAGTAAGGGCCCAGTTGCCATTGCTCCACAAATAAAAAAAAATAATTAAGTCAATAATAAACCACAGTGAATTTCTATGAGGATTTTCAGGTTTTTGATTCAGTTTGTTAAAGAGGTCCCTGTTTACATTATGTGTGCATATGTGTAATGCAACTCCTCTTCTCTCCCATTCCATTAGGAAGCTAAATATTTGTATTGCACACAAAAATATAAGGGGCTTTGCAGAAAGACATAGGGCTGTAAATCTATGTTTAATTTATTTTTCTCTTTTCATTAAATTATTGTAGATTAATTAGCTCCTCAGATGAGCAAAACATTATCGCTGTAGAATGCCATGTTTGGAAAGTTTAGATTTGGCTGTAGCTAAAAGATTTTATACATACACTACTTTAAATTAAACCAACATTTTTACACTTCATTCACACCTCTGGGTGGTTTTCTCTGTATGTAAGCACTTGTCACAGACTGGTCAGGTCCTTCCCCGGTGTGCTCTGATTAGTAAAAAGTTTACAAAGAAAGAACAAAAGATGACTTTTGCATTGTGAATGGCGCTTTCCAGGGGCCTAAGACTTGCTGTAAATCATCTTTCCATCCATCCATCCATCCATTATCCAACCCGCTATATTCTAACTACAGGGTCACAGGGGTCTGCCGAAGCCAATCCCAGCCAACACAGGGCACAAGGCAGGAAACAAACCCCGGGCAGGTCGCCAGCCCACCGCAGGGCACACACTAGGGACAATTTAGAATGCTGTAAATCAGGGGCCCTCAATCAGAGTCCTGGAGGGCCGCAGTGGCTGCAGGTTTTTGTTCTAACCCAGTTACTTAATTAAAAAGTAATTCTGGCCAATACTTTAATTTCATGACTTGTTTGTGCTTTAACTCTGCCATGTCAGGTAATTCTCATATCCTAGATTTGCTTCCCCTTTCTAAGAATATCATCCAGATGATTTGAAGGCTAAAATGGATGAGTAATTCTCAGTCCTTCACTTTTTTCTCTTCACTTTCCTTCCAAGTATTTAATTAAACCCAACAGTACATGATAAATACATGCAGGTATAAATGGAAACAAGCTAAATAAAGAAATGCTGGTCTCATGTGTCATTTGCATGTTATTGCTAATTAGGAGCAATTGAAAAACAAGAATACAGCTGTTTAAGACTAAAATAAGCAATAAGGGTTCAAAATCTTAACGAGCAAGACAACTAAAGTGAAGCAGAAGTGTTACTTAATAAGTGCTTCTTATTAAGCAACTGGGTTGGAACAAAAACCTGCAGCCCTCCAGGACCGTGATTAAGGACCCCTGCTGTAAATGCTAGTGTTTGCAATACTGCATGTAAAATGCTGGAAGTGCCCTAATTTCACATCAAGGTATAACAATCATAAATCACATAGTAAACATTCACCAGTCTGTCACGGCCTCCAAACGTCTGCTCGATTACAACCTAATAAACAAGTACCCAGCTCTATGGCTCTTTCTCAGCAGCTTCCTTCAAAAGTATCTGCAGTACTCTGAAGCAGAGTTTTTGTAAGATCACAATCCGGTAATCGGGAGCCCGGGATTCCTGGACATTTTTCATTCCCAGGAATGAAACTGCTGTAATTCCCGGGAAACCGGGAACAGCCAAGCTCGCATATATAGCGTGTAAAAGTGTAAAAATCGATCAAGAAATAGAGTTATAGTTGAAAATAATTAAGTGGCACGGTTTTTTGGCCCTCGGTGTAGTGTGTTGCCGATTAATTCAGTGAACAACAGACCAGCAGCAGTCGTCAATCTTCCGACTCCCACAAAGACTGAGCACAGTGGACTGGAAGAAGTCTGCACTCTGCAGCTCACGAATGCCGGGACGGGGCAGACTTCATTGACGTCTGTCAGACAACAGCTTTGAACAGCAACTTGAAATTGCAATGCGTCAATCTGTTGCATCTGCAATATCTGTGCCAAGAATCTTGCCATCACAGAATGATGACAGGAAACTGGATGCATCAGCAAAAGCTGAAATGGTGGTGTTTCAGACCAACGGCAAGTGCGGGCTTTGTTTAGAACAAGTGTATCAGTATCTGATGACTGTGCCGCCTACTTCAGTGGAGGCAGAGCGTGCTTTCTCAGCGGCTGGCGTACTCTGCACGAAGGTGTGCTCTCACCTGGATGACCGCATGCTGAACATGTTGTGCTTTCTACGCTCTTATTACCACAACTAACTAGATACATGTACTTATATGACAGCATGAACTGCTTGTAGATAAGGTTAGTCTTTTTATTGGTGTCAAAGTATTGCAATAGTTTTATTAAAAATAAGTGTCGGTCGTTCTAAAACCATTCACATGTGAGATGCCCGTGCACTGTGTCATCTCCGGGATTTCCGAATTCCTGGGAATGGATAAACCCATCCGGGAATGGATTCCCTAATCACAAGTATGACAAACAACAAGACGCCATCAGACTCATTTGGCTGGAGACCATTTCGACACTTTGTCTAGGATATCATAATACAGTTTCCATTTTTTGATCACTGAGCCAACAGTCCTCAGAAAACACTCGAGGCTGCATGCATTTCATCATTCTGCCTCTAGCTTTCTTAGAATAGTCTCCAGTCATTCTTTGCCCACTTGCCTTTCAGATTCACTGCATAACCAATGCTTCACACTGGCAGTTTTATCCCATAAATCTGATGTTGATTTTAGTTGTGCACTGGCAGAAGCCACACAATAATATCATTTTTTGGGCAGCTTATGTCGTGAAAGTCTAGAGCAACTAAAGGAACAGAGTTTTAAAGGAATATTCCACCCAGAAATTATATTTTTTGTATGTTACTTAACCCCTGTATTTTGCCCTCATGGTTGAGTTTTATTTCATGTTTTCATGGAGAACAGACATAACGACGTCTCTGATAGAATAGGGACCAATGCTGACCAAAAGCAAACGATATAGAAATGTCCATTAAAAAACATCTTGGGTCACATAAACCTCTTGTCAGGTCATCCAATTATATGCTGACTCTTTCCAAAATGCATGTGTATTTTTGCTTAAATATTGTTATATAAATAACTGTGGAAAATGAAAGTAGTCCACAAACAGGATACCCTTTCACATAGTATTGCGCTTTTGAAATAAAGGTAGGACTTTCGATCAATGAATGAGGAAGAGTGGTGGGCCTTAAATTGAAAAGTGTGAGCCTGATGTGAAGGGGCTTAAAAAGCATACAAAGCCAAATGTCTCACAGTGGCTCAGTCAGCTAATGGAGAGTCTGTGACATTATTAATTACTGCCATACACAATTCGTATCCGGCTTACTTGAACAACCCAGGAGAAATCTACCTCGAAGTTCAGGCCAGGATCATCAGCGGATAGGCTTACCCTGAAAGACTTGAAGCTGTTATTGCTGCAGAAGAAGGTTCCTCTACCAAATATTTAAGTGTGATGATAGAATGTTTATGCAGACAGCAGCAGGCTTCTTTTTATTTATTTTTAACATGAAATAATGTTGCATCTAAAAAATCCTTTTTAGTTTGAGTGCTTTCAAATAAACATCCGAGATACCCACATGTCAGAGAAAAAATCATCACTTGAAACAATTAGAGAATTTGTCAAGAGGCTGTACATGAATAAGCTGACCAAGTCGTTGATGGTGGTTGACTATCATCCACTGGATGGAGGCAATGGCTTCATGTTTTTTGTTTTGTTAATTCCTTTTTTCTGCTTTGGTTTGACAGTTTTTTTTAATAAGATGCTATTAAATGTCCTACCTGCTGGTGATAGGAAATTCATCAACAGTTCGTTCTTTATGAGCTGCTCTTCTTTTCTCTCACGATTGTCGTTCTGGTTTGTGAACCGAATCATTTCATTACCCACAAACAAGTTGCATGATTCACTTGTGATTCTGTAACATAACGTCTTATTTTATTTATGCATCTTAAATTTGTTGTTGCAAAAGGAACAGCAAAATGTCATATGAATTAGCATGTTAAATATTTAATTAATTTATATAACAAAATGTATGAATTATTAAATGATTTACTTGTGATGCGACCAGAGGTGGTGTTCTGGATGTTAGGTATGCACGAGTGTCTAATCCTATAAGTGAATCCAACAAATCTAGGGGGTGTGAAAGAATTGACTCATCACTACCACCTTCTGTGTCTTTTAACTAAAGGGCCCGTGTTTTTACATCCTCCCATTAAGACATCCCTTTTTGTTTCATGTAATGTTTTGTGAGCTGAACTGTGATCAGTATTAACACGGGAGTATTTGTTCTTTTCTTTCAAGTACGGGAGAGGTATGGTAATTGACCTTCTCAGGGTCATGCAGATAACTGAAAAAGGTGTTTAATGTCCTTTTACTTTGGGGGGTCGGGGCATATTGCACCAAGTACAGAGATGCCATTCTGCTCTCTGGCAGAAAATATTCCATGTGATTTGTCAAATTGTTTTTCAGTAGCACAACCTCAGTCGGCATTTGTCTACCAATTTTTGTTTTTTTTTTTTTTTGTTTTTTTTTTTAACATGAGTTCAGTCCAAGTGTTACATTCTTCCTTACAATGCTCTCCAGATGTCAAGTTTGAAAGTAAAATATTTCATATGTTAAATATTGTGCAAATGTTAGAGCAAAACTAATATTGGAAATGAAGTATGCGCTGAAGAATGTAATAGTGGTTGTGCTTGTCTCGTCTCTTGCAGGTCCTAGAGCGATTGCAGCAGCGCGGCTTTGACATCGTTGGCTCTTGCGGCGGTGGTGTCGATTCCTCTCAATTCAGTGAATACGTTTTGCGGCGAGAAATCAGGAGGGCGCAGCGAGGGCCCTCAGTCATCCGGATAAAGCAAGAGCCTTTGGATTAAAAAGCTACAAAATAAACACAAAGCTCTCGACTTCTGCAAACAGGACATTATAATAAGCAATTAATACTAAAAAGAACTGCAAATGGGGTCCTTTCCCTCCTTTTAATTTTCAGTGACTGATTTAAATTGGGAGCGTGGCCAAGAGGCCACCCAGGCATTTTATCAATACAGTATCCGAAGAACTTGTAAAATTCTGAATTTTCTGGAATTTTGTGACAAATGGCCTAAAAAAGGTATGCCCTTGAATTATATATAACTGGTCCCCATATTTAAGAAAAAAGAAACAAAGTTTGTTTTAAAACTTTCAGACAATATAAATAAAAAATCCCTTCCAAACAAATTGGGCTCTTTGCAGATGTACTTTTTTCAAATTTCATTTTTAATTTTATGAATGACTTTTCCCTTTTGTATGTAGATTATAATCGGCACAGAACTGCTGGTATTAAATTATTGCTTTGAAGACTAACTGCATTCTTAGAAACAAAGGGCTTTTGTAGTCGGTCCGTTTACCATTTCCTTACTATCAGGTTGCTTTCTGGATTGGATTTCTTGCAAAGTTCATGTGCCAGAAATCCAATTTTTAAGTAATATGATAGCATTTTAACTTCTAACGCATTCATAAAAGGGATATTTAATTAGTTTTTCATTTATAAATGAATAGTAGTAAGTAATATATTTAATAAATAGGTTACTGCTTTTTCTTAATAATTGGTAGCATCGATGTGAAAAGTTCAACAAATAAACAATGCTAAATGTTAAGAATGTGAATCACAATGGAATACGCTAACATTTGATAGGATGTGCTTCAATTACCAAACACACTTTAACAGCTTTAAAAATGAAATTCCACTATAAATCAACAGTATTGCTACTGTTAAGACTTCATAGCAGCTTGGGCCGAGTTTCACGGCAGTTGTAAGTCCTTCCTGTTAGTCCGCAGGCAAAACATTTGGAGAGGTTGTAAACTCTTCCACAGGCGGTACATTTCCTTCCATGGCCTCTATCATTAATGGTATTGAAAAACGTCCTGCAGCTGGCCATATTATTATTTTTTCCTAATACCTTGATCATTGTGCCTAATTGTACCCCAGTTGTCTCCAAGTCCACATCAACCTGCTTTATTTACGCTTCTAGTGCCAGATATTCTATTAAAACCAAAGAGACATAATCTCCATCAAGAAAAGCAAAAGGGCACAGTGATACACGGTAGAAAGTAACATAACGTGAGGCAGGACCTGCGGGCCACCATGATGGTGATGTTTATTTGAAGGGAAGATGGATAAATGCTTTACTTAACACACCATAACTAATGGAAATTGTGCAACGGCAACCTTGTACTGTTCGAGAAGTTTCATTCACCGCCTTGTGCTAAGCAGTCTTAGATGTGGTTGGTATCCATTGTGACAAGACCTAGTGCCAGGAAGCAGATTTAGAGAAGACTGAATTACTTTGCACACTATGCTTAGATGAGAAGTTAAAAATCAAATGACCCACGAACATTACAGCTCTACTTTAAACAAGTCGTCATTGAAAATATTACCACTTTATTAACCAATATGTGCAGTTATGGTGGTGCTCAATCCAGGAGAGCTTAGTGGAACTACTGGAGCGAGATTTTGCCCAAAAATGTTGTGTACGCTCACATTGAGATGTATAAACTGAACTGAACTTGGCGCAACGCTACGCACATTTTCAAGTCAGCCTCAGACCATACATACGCAAGGTTCTGCTAGGTTTTGTAAACTGGTGGCACCCGGCATCAAAGCAGTGCTACTGTTTCTGTGCACTTTCCCTATCTTTTTTAGATTTGTATTCTTGATGCAGGCTTTATCAAATACACCAAACTGAATTGCATATCATTTACAAATTTATTGCACTTGATTGTAATCAACCTGTAACAATATAATGGTGCATGCACTGGCCAAACTATTCCAACTATCATGGCTGCTTTAGCATTGTTAGAAGACGTTGCAAATGGGAAAATTAGAAGAGAGCATATAGAGATAATACTGATTTCTTGCCTAGTGATGATATTGACTGGTTGCTAAGTCGATTTTGATTTCCAAGAATTATCCTCTTGGAGCTGTGTGCTGAACTGGCGCCGGCTTTACAAAGACAGATTTTTGAAGAATTGTGCTCTACCTGCTCCTTTGCAAGTTTTGTCCACTCTCTGTTTTTTTTTTTATCCGTGGGAGCTTTTCAACGTGAACTGCCTGACCAGTCCGGTATTTCTCTATCATCACAGAGTTACGCCATGCCAGCTGCATAGGATGGTATTATCTGCTTGTCATACAGTTTTACAAGATTTCCTTACACTGTCGATGAACAAGCAAACATCAAAGTGCAGCAGCGTCTGGTTTTCCAGATGTAATCGGAGCGGTTTGACTGCACATACATTGCTATAAAGATGCCTTCAGAGGATGAATTTGCTTATGTAAATAGAAAGCATTTCCCCAGCAATAATGTGCAAGTCATCTGTGGTGTGAAAATGCATCTCATTAATGTCATGGAGAGAATGCCTGGCTCAACTCATGATTCATTCATTCTGAGAAATAGTGTTGGGAACAAACTTGAAAATGGTTTTGTGTGTGATGGCTGGCTTCACGGTAAGATAAGACTGTATTATGTAAACATATATCATGATTACTTAGGTGACAGTGGATACTTGCTGAAAACGTGGCTTCTCACCCTGCTCGCCAACCCACTGACTGAGCAAGAGCAACGTTACCTGGATAAGACTGGTGGAGTGCTGCTCTGTAGTCCACAGAAAGTGTGTTGCACTGTGCAAGCATGTAGTGTGCTGGCTAATGTGCCACACAATTGTGGCCTGCCTGTACCTGAAAGACGTGTTATGATGAACCTGACCCTGACCCACCAAGTGACCAGCCAAATTGGACAGCGTTACAACTTTGTTTGAATGTAATTAGCAAAATGTACAAGCAGGTAATCAGCTGCAGCTTTTATTTTTTTTAACCAATTTATTTAATTTGTGGTCAATATCACATAATACAGTATTCATTGGCCACATCTCTTACATCATCCACTATTGCATTTTGTGACTCCAGGATAGCGTCTGTCAACACCTGGCCATATGGTCACCTTGCGGTTTCTGAGGTAGGGATGTGTGTGCAGCCAACACCCGAAGATGTGCTCGAAACGGCAGCAGCACCATCACCTCCTGGGGTCATCTTTTGTAATAGTGCCTGAAACAGAATAAACAGTAGCACTGCATCTGCTGCCTACTTGTTTTTCTTATTAAACTTAAAAATTATTTACAAATGTAGAAATAAAAAAATAATAAAATAAAACTCCCCATCACCAGCTGGTAAAATGCCAGTTATAAGTGTCTTGCCAATAATTGCACCAGCTCACTGCTCAAACAGTGTAAACCCCAGAATTCCAATGCCTCCTCCAGTGGTGCTGGCACTCAGATGATGGGTCTGCGACTCATCTTTTCATGTCAACTGTGATATCTGACCACTTCTTTTTTTTATTTTGGGCACTGTGTGACTTTCTGAACTTGAACTTTTGAGTGCCCCCGCCACGCCCATCGATTTCCTTTTTTTTGCTTAAGCCACCAAACAATATGTTTTTTCTTGCCTCTGTTTCATAATCACTGAAATTATTTTTTCATACATGCTTTTGCAATTGTCTTATTAACAAAATACTGAACAAAAGGAGCTAGTTATACTGATTTGCATATTCAAATAGGCAGAATTCTGGGAGGAGTCGGGATTGGGCCATAGGATCATGCATGTGTGTTAAAATTCACTTTGATTTAGATTTATAAAGGGAAAGTGTGTAGGACTTTGCTTATGGTCAGTTTTTTGCATCTGAATTTTCTTTGTGTGTGCACACTTTTCTAGTTTTGTCCATACGCCATGTTTCAGTGTGAATTCTACGCAAGGTGTTATACATGAGACCCCAGGTCATTTCGCACTTGGTGCCTGTGGACACACCTGTACTTCCAGTGGCTGATGGCACCTTTCCTGCAGATGGCCAGACAATAGCCGATCAATAGATAACCATGAAGCAGGGTAATCTGCTGCACCAATAGTTACGTTTTACTTTCACAGGTATGTTTACTGTCCAGCACAGACTCTGAATTACTGCAGTCGTCATTTTCTCTGGGCTTTCTTCAAAGCACCTTTATTTTGTTTTCTTCATATAGATTGAACGTAATATTCCAGATATGACCTCACAAATATGTTATAGGCCTTGCTTTGTAATTGAAACGCTCAAACTTAACATTTATTTACTGTACATTAAACAAAATGTTTTGGGTCCTGCTATCCTGTCAGTGTTCTTAATAACATCTAGTCTCTCTCTGGGTGTAGACACTTTGAGGTCACAGTGTCACTGAAGAGGGAACCTCCTGGAGCCAAAACAAAAGCTAAGGAGGCCAAAGTACAGATAGTCATCGACTTATGACCTATGCATCTTACGACTATTTGACATACGACCGCTACCGCGTCTCCCTGCCAAACTTCAGTTTTTGCACGCCAGCTTTGTATGCCGCGACTAATTCACCTCAATCTCAGTTTATTACCTGCAGCTGTTTCGACTGTAACTGTTCAGTTATATTTGTCTTACAATTACAGGAAAATCAGCAATTGATCTCGACACAAAAATTAAGGTGATCGAACAGTATGAGGGAGGAAAGAAAGCGACTGCGATCGCATGTGACTTTTCATTATCCAGTTCTAAAATGGTGTTTGCTGCACTTTTCCTTTGAATCCGGTTAACCTCTGAAGCTTCTGCCTCTTTGTGCGAATTGCCATGACAGGGTAGTGAAACCACACTGAACTCCTTTACCTGTTAGTGTTTATTATTAACAGGCTGAAATGTTAAAACAGAAAAAATATGAGTACTCAAACTCTGCCGGTACAACTCCTCCATAACGGTAACGAAACATAACACAGACGAAGAAAGGATTCGTAAAGATGTTAATGGTTCGGTACCCATATGAGCAACAGTAAGAATGAAACAAAATAAAAAAATAATTTACAAAGAAAAGAGAGAAAATCTACACAATGTGCTAAGAAAGATGATAAAGGATGTAAACCAACTTGACTTGAGGGACGTATTATATTGTACTATACACATATATGGTCAGGTTTGAATACATATAATGGTCTGTCATGTCCAGATCACTTGTGACTGATCTGTCGGAACTGTACATGGTTGTAAGTCAACGACTGCCTTTATACAAAACTGACATCTTTATTATAAATACTGACATGGACAGCTCAATGTGCTTTACAAAATGTCAAAGAAAAGGCTAGAAGAAAAAAAAATTAGATGTGGATAGAAGATAAGAACAAATAAATGCCAAACATAATTCATAACACCATTTATTTCTACAGATCTTTTCATGCAAAGGAAACCGCTCCAAGTTCTGTGACATTCACAACCAGGGATGAACAAAGGGAGATTACAAATGCACCAAATGAACACAATTCAGCAAGCCTGGTGTTACTTGGTGCCAGTCTCCACTGGCATAGATACCACTGCCTCCCGATGAAGTCGCCCATCTTGCCTCCTGGCTCAAATCTTGATGGTACCTCTGAGTCAGAATCACTTTCTAGGTCCATGCAGCCCTAAGTTTGCTGTAGAGATTCCAAAGTATAACTTGCTTTGAATGGCCCCTGTATTTTTAAGCATTTATTTGTCCTAAACCTTCTAGGTCTATCCTCCATGTCTATTTCTTTAAAAACAGATAACTATATACTCTCCCTAGGTGAACATGAAAATATGCGCACTGCCCTCCTAAAACCTCGCACGTTTCTGTCCAGGTGACATCCCCCTCTCTCCTAGACATGTTTCTCAGCACACACACAATCCTGGCTTACAGCTCCTTAGTAGCCAAATCAGGGTCTCTTGCACCTCGAGTTTGGTTTCTGTGTTCTTCTTGGGTCTCCTGCTCTGTGCCACTCTCATGGTGACTTTAAAATCCCTGGCAAATTTTCCAGCTGGGCACACCTTAATTTCCTAGACTCCCGTGTCTCCTTTAATATTTTCCACCTATAGACCCCACACCCCAGTGCATAGTTATATCTATTACTGCTATGCGTAATGTAATTTTTTTTCCATTAAACTTCATTTGACGCATTTCTAAATTGGGTTTAGCAGGTCTGAAAATAAATTAATGACTGAATGAATTCTGGCAGGTTAAAAATAGTACTATCCAGGCACTGAACCGTGAGGAATCTTGTATGGAAATTGAAACTTGTAATGAAAAATGTACATTAATGGAAAACTGGAAAAAAATGCAGAATGCTTTATGAGTTTACAGAAAATACATTTCAAATGTATTATTAGAGTGTGAGTGAAACAATACTAATGTACTTGAAACCAAAAAAAAAAATGTAAACAAAAAGTCTGAACCGTGGATACGTACAGCATGCTGACCTTTTGCTTCAGTCCCCATCCTGCAGTTTTGATAATGATGCAGCACCTTACATGATCTTTTATGCCCTTGAAAATTGTTCCTGTCCTCGATTGGCTACGTCTACATTTTGAATGCCTTAAGACAGGAGTGCCCAATATGTTGATCGTGATCGACCGGTAGATCGCAAAGACCAACATGTTGAATGAGCTTAATTTACAGCTGCAAGGAAAAGAGAACTCCATGGTCAATATGATTAGCTCAGTTAATGCTTTCAAACGAAAAATGCAACATCTGTCCTCAAAGCTGCAGTGCCCTGATTTGGGGAACATCCAAAACCTCGCATCAAAGCTGGAGACGCAATGGAAGACGTGTGCGCAACTTGACAGCATTTGCTACACAGAGCAGATTGAAAATTATCTGTCATACTTTGACACACACATACACATATATAATTTTTAATGTAGGTAGATCATTTCGACCTGGTCATTTTAAAAGTAGCTCGCAAGCCGAAAAAGTGTGGGTCCATTTTTTTTCACAATGCTGTTACTTCTAACCACTACTACCTTCTCTTCCACGGGGTGTATGTTTCAGAAGCATGCTAATGGCACAAAACTCCACCACTAACTAACGGTTTTGTAGCATATGCAGTTACAAAATGATGAAAATGGTGATAACTGTACCGTAGTATGGCTCAGTACTAGTCAGTGGTACTATGTATAAATCACACCAAAAAGAGTTTGCTTCTTTCAGAAGTAAAAGTCATTAAATTTCTAGTTGAAAATGAATTGAAACTCAGTTGAAAACAAAACTGATACTTTTTCCATGCTTGTGTTATTCTGGGAAAAACTGTAACTCGAGATACTGTTCTTCTCACTGTGATGTGAATCCCGGCTTCTTGAAGTTTCACCATAGATTACTTATCCAAGGAAATAAAATTAATTAGTACTATTTATATTTGTATATTATTATATAAGTACTTATTTAATTTCAAGACAAACAATAACTATGTGCGCCCCTAGATCATAAAACTGGCCTAAAGTTGCTAAGGTAAGTCCGACCATCTTTGTTTTATAATAGAGCAACATTTTCTAGTTTACAGTGTTTAGGAATTGCTCCAATTCAGTGATTTCCAGAAATATGGATGGAGACGTTCTACATAATCAATAGGTGCTTTAAAAATTCTCTTTAATGAAAGATAATCTAGTCCTGGCAATTTATTTGATTTTATCCATTTCTAATGGCAATTTACCTGAATAATCTCTACTTTGTGACGTATTTACTTAATACAGTCATCCTTTGTTCTCTGTTTCTAATCCATTTCTCAAAACAGATCAGGAAATTAAAAGTCAGATATTAGGTTACTTCCAATTGTTTTAAATGGGAGGAAAATAATAAATGCGTTCACAGCCTGTCAGAAAACGCTCAATGAATTTCCCCAAATGTCGCTCTTAAATGCCTAAATACATCAACCACCCTTGATTTTTTTTTTAATGAAATATAAACTCTTAATTCATCAGTCCTCTACAAAACTGTTTATGAGGTCATTAAAGGATACATTTTATATTTTTCAAGTTATTTCCTTGCAATCATTACATATTGTAAGGTTTCTAAACTCTTTTGGGACTCCCTCCAACGGGGCGACATGGCGAAGAGTGTCCCGAAACGTGATCGCTGTGTCTGTGGAAAACAGCTTATCCTTTGCCAGGGCAACCGCAGCCTCGCAGCAAAAGCAAATCTGAGCCGATCGTGTTTGCGTTATAAGCGCCTGTCGTCAATGGGTGATGCAAGGAACATTATAAATGCAGGGAACAGGATTACTTGGCCACGGCCCTGCCTGATTGCTGTGTCCATGTATCTGAGAGTGGTAGATCCTGCTACAATAAATAACCGTACTGTTCCTATTTCAAGAAGAATAAAGTGGGGTTTGCTAAAGTACTGAGACTCGGCCTCGTTTTTTGGGGTGCAAGACAGGGACTCGTGCGTCACTATATATTAATTTGCCTCATTAAACTATGTTCTAAGTTGGTGTTTTTTTAATAAACTTTAAGTTCCTTGTCTATTCTTGCAGCCTACAATGGGGCTAAAGGATACACAAGGCTGTAGATGAATGAAAGGCCTAAAAACTAAGCAGAAACGTCAATCGTTCATGCCAAAAATGTTATTGAGTATTGATCTGCATTCTTGAGATGGATTGCAACACATATCATTATAAGAAGAGGAAAAGCACAAGGCAAAGCAGTGTTGTGAGATTGATCCATCTTAAATTGAGACTGTGCACTTTACTCCTACTTTGGCATCCTACAGGGCCGGAACGAGGACTCAACTCGCAAATTCATCCCCAGTTATTGACGCTGAATGTTGATGCACAGATGGGAGTTGCTGTCTGTATGCTGTACACAACAAGGCAATAATAACTGAAAAAGTCACACTTGCCATCACTTGTATTCTTTCAGTACACAGAAGCTTATTTCTTATGCCATTGTGCAGTGACATGTGCCCCCTCCACTCACACAGACTCCGAAGTAACTTGCATGCTACTCTTTCCTGTGGCTCCCCGCCGGTGGCTCCGCATCAGGAGCCCAATCTCAGTCGGCATTTGTCTACCAAACTGTTGTAGCAATCTGTCATGCGCCATATGGCTAACAGAGCCTGCGGACAAGGTGACAGCTTACCGGTTCAGCGAGTGCTGTGTCTGCGGTCCACACCCTCGGGAACAGGAACAGGAGATGTATACTTACACCTATGGTCCGGTGTATCCATTAGTTTTTACTTTTAATAAATACATGCTTCACTTAGAAAACCGTTTTATGTGGCAAATGTACATAGTGTGATCGTGGAGAAATAACTTCTTCTTTAATGGGAATGTCTCTACACTTCAGGCTATGTTCCTGAATCGAGAGAGAAGCCAAGTCTTCAACGCACTCGGGCGGAGGATGGAAGGTTTGCCTCTGAGGCACACTAGCAATGTGGATTTTTTTATTTTATTACAGAAAAATATACTTCATTTTAGAATAAAAAAATTAATTACGTTCTCAATAGTTTTTTTTTTTTTTTTTTTTCCACCTCTTTTAAAGCCATTGTTGAGATTATACAGTGTGGGGAACAGTCCGGACACAGACAGGTAGGAATACAATACAATTTATTTTTGTATAGCCCAAAATCACACAAGAAGTGCCGCAATGGGCTTTAACAGGCCCTGCCTCTTGACAGCCTTGACTCTCTAAGAAGACAAGGAAAAACTCCCAAAAAAACCCTTGTAGGAAAAAAAATGGAAAAAAACCTTGGGAAAGGCAGTTCAAAGAGAGACCCCTTTCCAGGTAGGTTGGGCGTGCAGTGGGTGTCAAAAAGAAGGGGGTCAATACAATACAATACACAGAACAGAACAAATCCTCAATACAGTATAAAAATAAAAAATGTAGAAGTACGGAGCAGAATTTAACAGTAGATGATATCACATAATATGATTTGGATTTGTTTGGAGTCCTGGAGACCTCAGCCATCAAGCTGCCTCCCCCATTTGGCCATTCCACAGCTGAAATAGCACTAATCCGATGAAAGGACCCCTCTTTCCCATGATTCCTGTGATCCTCCATCAGGGATGACTTGACCTTAGGCGGGTAAAACAACTTGGCAGGTGGGCCGTGGCACCAAGTGCCACATTTGAGTACGGAGAAGAGCAACCGAATAGGTGAGGGTAAGTATCAAATTATAACTATCATGTTACTTATGTTTTAGTGCTAATAACCAACAACAGAGATGCAGTCTGTACAGTTAATCAGCAGTTCTAGTCAGGATATGCTAAAATGAAGTAGTGAGTCTTCAGCCGGGATTTAAAAGCTGAGACCGAAGGGGCATCACTTATAGTAGCAGGCAGACCATTCCACAGTTTAGTTGCCCTGTAACTAAAAGCTTGACCTCCCACTGTTATTTTATTAATCTTTGGAATCCTAAGCAGACCGGCATCTTGAGATCTTAATGTGCGCTCAGGTTTGTAAGTCATGATAAGTTCAGACAAGTAAGCCGGGCCTTGTCTATTTAAGGCTTATGTTAAAAGGAGGATTTTGAAATCTTCCCTAAACTTAACCGGGGACCAGTGTAAGGATTTAAGAACTGGAGTTATGTGTTTGTATTTTCTTGTTCTTGTAATAATTCTTGCAGCAGCATTTTGGATTAACTGGATGCTGTATAAAGAACAGTTTGAACATCCAGTGAGCACCGCATTGCAGTAGTCAATCCTACTAGAAATAAATGCATGAATTAATTTCTCAGAGTCCTGTTTATTTAGAAAGCGCCTTAATTTCCTAACATTTTTAAGATGGAAGAAACATGTTTTGGACAACTTTGTAATATGTGCTTTAAATGACATGCTAGAATCAAAGATAACTCCTAGATTGCGGGCTGATTCAGTAAAATTAATTGGGATTCCAACTGAGTTAAATGATGACAAAATATTGTTGTGATCAGCGTCATTCCCTCCAACAATTAACATCTCTGTTTTATCGGTGTTTAAAGACAAGTAGTTCTCATCCATCCACTCCTTTAATTCACTAACACAACTAATTAAAGACAACAGAGAAACTTCATTTGATCTAAAAGAAAGGTATAACTGGGTGCCATCTGCATACAAGTGAAAATTAACATTATGTTTCCTAATGGTTCTTAAAGCACCACACACGTTTATTTACAGACTACTATTTACAGTGAACACACACAACCCAATGCCGCAGCAGCAATCACCCCAAAGCCCAGGCCTCTTCCAAATGCCTTTCTCTTCTCCTGACCGCCTCCACTTCTCTCCACCGAGACTCTGTCCACTTCCACCCGACTCCAGCCCTCAAATGGAGGGAGGCGGCCCCTTTTATTCCCACCCGGAAGCACTCCGGGTGTCCCTGGTGGTCTTCCCCGCAGCACGTCCGGGTATGGCAGAAGTACCCCGGGCCCCTGTAGGTTTGAGCTTCCAAGCTGTTCCCGTGGTCCCCAAAGCCACCAGGGCAGTCGCCCCCACGTGGTCTGGAGGAGGCGTAAGCCACCACCAGCCTCCTATGACAACAGCTATTTAGTGATGTTGCATTACAAGGCCAGGCGTCATTGTGCAGCACAACTTTCTAAGTTTTTTTTCAGCGGCATGTTGAAGGAAATGTGCCTTTTAGTGAAAAAATGGTAAATGTTTTAAATTTATGATATAAAAATCCCAAGCCATGATAGCACTAAATTGGGTTAAAGAAAAAGTTGGATAATCTAACTGCTTCAGAGATTCACTAGAAAAATATGAAATGAAAATATACGCTTATTTCCTTTTGTGTGTGTTTTCTCTTCACACAGACACATAAATGACCAAGTAGTGTGGTGGACTTTAGGGACCTTGAAATCTTGACTTGATATTATTATATTCACTTAATATTCTCCTCCTTCTTGACTTAAGTGCAGCATTTGACACTGTTAATCGTGAAATCCTCCTGTCACGTCTCTCTGCTGTAGGCATCTCTGGCTTAAGCCTTCAATGGCTTACATCATATCTTTCTAATAGGCAACAGTTTGTCACACTCAGCCGATACAAATCCTCCACCTCACCTGTGTCGCGTGGTGTCCCTCTGGGTTCAGTCTTTGGGCCGTTACTTTTTATACTTAATATCCTTCCTTTGGGTCAGATTATTCACAGACATGGCCTTAACTTCCACTGTTATGTAGACGATATACAGTTATATCTTAGTACAGACTCCCCTACAGATTCACCTCCCAGCACACTCACCGACTGCATCACTGATCTTAAGCTATGGATGGAAAATAACTTTCTCAAACTTAATGCCAATAAAACTGAAGTGTTACTGGTAGGTCCAAAATCCCAACTTTCTAAGGCATCCAATTTCTCTGTTTCTGTTGATGGTACACTTGCCAAACCTGCTCCTGTTGTCAGAAATCTTGGTGTTTTGTTTGATTCATCACCTAACTCTGAGCTACACCTTAGGTCTCTTTCCAAAATTTCATTCTACCACCTCCATAACATTGCTCGCCTGCATCCATTTCTGTCCTTTAGTGATGCTCAAATGCTGGTTCATTGTTTCATAATGTCTCTTATTGATTACTGTAATTCCATCTTCATTGGCCTCCCTGCAAAATCTATACAGAAGCTACAGTATATTCAGAACTCCGCAGCCAGAGACCTCACCCACACAAAGCGTTTTGCTCACATCTCCCCTGTTCTCTCCCAGCTTCACTGGTTACTGGTTCCATCAAGGATTAAATTCAATATTCTGCTTCTCTTCTTCAAAGCCCTACATAACCGTGCCCCCCTCCACCTCACTCAGCTCCTAGCTCCACACACTCCTTGTCGCTCTCTCAGGTCCTCGAGCAGTAATCTCCTTATTGTCCCACGCACCAGGCTCTCCACGCTGGGAGGCAGCTCCTTCAGTGCTATAGCCCCTCAACTCTGGAACTCTCCTCCTCAGTCTCTCCATGATTGCTCTTCTTTCTGCAACTTTAAATCTCAACTGAAAACTTTCCTCTTCTACAATCTTTTGTCATCTGTGTAATTTTTTTTTTACTCTGTATGTAAAGTGACCTTGGGTTTGTATTATTATTATTATTATTATTATTATTATTATTATTTTGCAGATTTTAGATTAATAAGACAGGCAAGCTTTGTGAGACTGAATGGCCTGATCTATTCAAAATTTTTCTAATGTTCGTATTTCAACTCCTTCATCTTCTCACTTCAGATATAATGGAAAAAAAAACTCCTTGCATTGGACTTTTGCGTTTATGTCTGGAATAATTACTGGCAAGGCCTCATCAGATCTATAGCTTCTAGAGCTGGATGGCACCTCCACAGCCTCCATTCAGGCATCTTAGTTTTGCTGCTTCCCACCCTGCTAATTTCCTACAAATGCTTTGTTTCGGTAATCATGGACTGTTGCTCTGTGTGGCCTGCTGGAACTAAAACTGACTTGCACCTGCTTGATTCCTTTTGGAGACGAGTCCTCCATTCATGGGTCTTAGATCCAGGTGGCTCCCAAGACAGAGAGAGCCTTCAGCCACTGGCCCACTGCTGTTCTGTGGCCATCCTGTGATTGCTGCACCATCTTGTTACAGAGGAGGTGCCTGCAGTTATGACTGACCTTCAGTTGTACAGAAAGTCCATAGTTTCTCACCACTGCCATCTTGCCATACCTTGTTTGTGTATCAATCATCATGGAACCCCACTGAATCAAGCAGTGGAACGACCTGCCATGCTGGTTACTTGTGATGAGGCCATCGCTCCATTCAAGCACACTTCAGTAGTTTAAAATGGTGGTGTCCCTCTATTGTACCCATCCCTCAGCCTGTTCTTTCTTAAAAAAAATAAATAGTGGCTAATGCTGTTTCACATAATGAGCATCCTTGCTTTGAGTCCTGTGTGAAAATGTGCATGTTCAGTTTGATCGGGTTTACCTCTTTTGTTCAGGTTGTCCCCTCAACATCATCCATAAAACACACTGTTTAAGCAAACCGGTGGTTCCAAACTCGTGCATGAATGCTAGAGTGGGCTCTGCAGCGGACTGGTCTGTCAGGAGGAGCTCTGACCAAATGTCCCTGAATTGGAGCAAATGTGTTTGAACGTTATTGTACTTCTTGGCAAGTTTGATTTCCTTTAAATTTTTACATTATGATTACAAGCCTTGTGGTTAGTGACAGATGGCATATACTATAAGTTCTTAGGTGCACCATGGAATCACACCTTCATACAGATTCTCCATTCCAGCATGCCATATGTGGGGTCTAAATCGAGAAGACTAGAATGAACAAAATGAGAGACGTTACTGACTTTGAACGTGGCCTGATAGTTGGTGTGAGGTTTGTCACTTCTGGGCCAGGGGTTTCCCTAAGTGACTTGCCTTAGGCCAACCTATCACAGTCCAAAAAATGATATATCCCACATATCTGTAATAAACTGCTACACAGACCTACGTCCTGTTAAGTGCATTTAACAAAACTATATACAACAATACACTTTTACTATGGAAAAAATAACCTGCTCATAATAAATCAATAAACTAAACTCACCTTAGGCCTAGTGAGACTTTTGGGCTTGGATGTTCTTGCAGTTACTCTGGGTTACAGCAGGCTTAGGGATAATCTCAAATCTTTCATTTCCCACATTTAGACATGCTCTGTTTTTGGTTTTCAGTACTTTGAATGCACAAAACCTGCCTCTCTCAGATATGTAACTGCAAATGGTAAGAAGCATCGGAAGGCTTTTTCACTCAGCACTGGGTTTTCGTTTCTGAGTTTGCTCCAAAATTGTGACAGGGAAACGGCAGAGAATTGCATTTTCAAACTTCCATCATTGGTGATTTCATTTAATTACTCTTTTGACCTCAAATCAAGACAGTCCTCTTTGGTTCTGAACTCAAATGGTTTTCTAATCCAGTTTAAATGAAGACTGTCCAGGTCTGGGAAAAGGTATCTCTTCAGGTGAGTCTAGGCAGGACAATGTCTGCAGGCGCTTTGGGCGTTCCTAGCTCCTGGTGAAGGAGTGGGAACATTACAGTATATCCTTCTTTTAGTTTTTTCTCCCAAGGTCCATTTTTTTTTGTATAAATGCACAAACATTGTCTTGCAAATTAAGTATGCTGTGATCACGGCCCTGCATGCTCTAATTCAAGGTATTTAAAATATGTCGGCCAAATAAGCAAGCTTCAGAACCTACGACTGGTTGTCGAAACAGCTAGCAAACTGGGAGCTCTCAGACGAGAGAAATTCACGCTGATCTTCACAGACACCAAGCACTCGTTTTAAAACTGCCCCACGAGAAGCCGCCAGACCTCACAATGTAGCTGAAGTCTTTCGAAACTGGCACCCATGTCACTGCACAGTTTGACAAACAGCCTGTGTTTAAGGGGACGTGCTTTGATACCACACAGCACTCTAACAACATCTTGAAGCACTTGTTGCGATTTGTCCCCCAACCTTTTAGCGATAATGGCTTCTCTGTGAAGCATGCAATATGTATCCATAACATCTGGAGCTCTGGCCTTTATTAACACGCTGACTCTACTACACTTGCCTGTCCTGGTGGTGGCGCCAACCATGTATTAAGACCAATCAAATTTACCTGCATGAACGCGTCCAAAATTTGAAAAATGTCCTGACCTGTTGTTATCCCGTGAATTTCTTTGTAGAATGAAAGCTCCTCAACCAACTTTCCATCTCTGATAACTGACAGTGACAATAATGTGTGTTGCATTAGCTACATCTGTGTTTTCGTCCAACTGCATCGCATACCAGGGGCTGGTAATTGGTCTGTTACATCCTCCGCCATGTCAGATATCCGTCTACACACAGTGTTGTCTGTCAAAGTGACAGGATCAATTTTATGGGCAGCATCCTCTCCAAACAATTCTCAAACTATGTCTTTGGTCACCGGTAATATCACATCTTCTCCAACTGTGTGAGCTTTCTTCACACGGGCAATGTGATATGGCTCCATAAAAGACGCCTTCTGCTGCCCTCTCTGAAACCGTTGCCTGCTGTGTGAAGGTGCTCACATGTTTCACAAGCGGCGCTGCTTTACTTTGGAAGAAGTGAAGTGAACATCTGCTGGATACTTTTAAATTTAGACGGCTTTCCTTTTTGTCAGAACTTCCTGACAAAGAACGCATTGGGGTAATCATCTCCGACTTTTTTCTTAGCCAGCACGAGTCTATGTATGAAGCTTCATATTTTCTAGATTTAGATTTTGCTTTCACATATGACTTATTTGATGAATATAAAATAGAACTACAAAATGGGGTTTCTTTAGAATGTTTCCTTTATAAAAAACGGTACGTCATTACGTATATTTTTTCATTTGATGCACTATGTCTAGCTTGCTGTGAACTGCTTTAACGCCATAATGCAATGTGTTTGTGTCTACAGTAGCCTTCAAGTAGCATCTGAAAAACGTGTTTATTAGTAGGCATAATTGGCAAGCGCACTAAAGAAGTGACAATGATATATTAAAATACAAGGTGAACCAGGCAAATGCTTTATTATTTACAACTTTCTAAATAATAAAATTCTATGGTTTTTTTTTCCCCATTTTGCCGCAAGACCCCCAGACATATTCCTGCAGACCCCAGGTTAGGAACCACTGATTCTAGGCTTTTCATGCACAACCTTTTTAAGGGTTTACTGAGAATGGAGTGAAAACAAAAACTACCAGTGATGGGCAATTTTGTGGATGAAAACCATTTGTGGGTTCAGGGCCGGATTTACAAATTTCTACGCCCTAGGCCAAAGCACATAATTCTGCACCCCCCTCAAAAACTTGATTTATAATTTTCAATTTAATATGTAATTGTTTCTGAAACATATAAGCACTTAATGCAATCTTTATAATCTTTGAACCACATTATATTTTTAATTCAAAACTACACTACTACAGTCAGTCAGTCATTTTCCAACCTGCTATATCCTAACACAGGGTCACAGGGGTCTGCTAGAGCCAATCCCAGTCAGCACAGGGCATAAAGCAGGAACAAATCCAGGCAGGGTGCCAGCCCACTGCAGGGCACACACACACACCCACACACCAAACACACACGGGACAACTGAGGATCGCCAATGCACCTCAGCTGCATGTCTTTGGACTGTGGGAGGAAACTCCTACACTACTTATGAAATGGCATAACATTAACACCTACAAAAAAACCTTCCATCGAATTTCTTCAAGTCGTCTTAAATACCTGCTAGAATTTCTTCCTTTGTGCTTTTGTCCATGAAAAGGCTTCAGTTGTTTCATTGAAGTCGACAGGTCTTGTTAAATCTGTTTCAATGCAAAGACGTGCAAGGGCATTCAGCTTAATTTGCTGCATCATAGATCTTAAATGATCCTTGATTCTTTTCAGAGAAGAAAAAGACCTTTCAGCCGAGGAATTCGTCACTGGCTTGCAGACAAACCTTCTTAAAAAAATGTCAATGTTTGGATAAGCTGTTTGTAGTCCTTTATCTCGTAGTGCTAAGGGGTTTTTAGTCCCAGTGTTGCAATCAGTTATGTGAGAAGTTCATCGCATAGAGCGGGTTACAGATCATCTTTGAAAATCAAAAGCAGGTTTCTTCCTTCTTCTTCAAGTTCAGGACAAGTCATGGCAAAATAAATGTACCGCTCAATTTATTTAATGTATATGGATGTAAATTTAAAAACCAGAATTTTATATGGCCTTGTCAAAATAATACTGAAAAATGTGTAAATATTTGTTATTTCTTCTGTATATACACACCCCTGACTGCTGCACCCTAGGCCATGGCCAAGGTTGGCCTTATGGGAAATCCGACCGTGTGTGGGTTGAAAGGAAAATGGTGAGAACTGCACAGTCAAACAGATCGGTCACAGCCAGTCAATCACATTGGAATTCAACACGGGTGTACAGGATGTCATCTCTGAATGTGCCACTTATTTGGTTAGTTAGTTAGTTAGTTGGTCTCAAATAGGATACAACAGCTGAAGACCATGTCATGTGCCAATGTTCTCATGAAAATAAACAAAACTCTTTTTCCAACAAGCACAGAAGTATCAAAATTGGACTGTTTAGGACTGTAAACAAATTACTAAGACAAATTGAGGTTCATTGAAAATATCAGGGTGATGGAAGGACCAGAATTTGGCTCAAGCAACAATAATCTGTGGAGGCATCCTGCTTGGTGTCAATGATACAGGCCACTAGTGGCAATGTGACGGCGTTCTTGGCACTGGTACCCAATGAAGAACACCTGAATGACAAGGCATACCCAAACATCATTACTGACCAAGTTCATCCACACATGAACTGACACTTCCAACAAGATGATGCAGCCTGTCGCAGGGATATTTATTGTCACCAGTGTTTTGAGGAGCACAACTGTGAGTAATGGAAAAGGAGAAGGAGGGAGTGTATTTAGTGTCAAAGCCACGAAGAAGGTCTTTACTCAAAGAGTTGAGAGAATCTGAAACAAACTACAGAGACATTTTACTGAAGCAGATATTGTGACAACTGTCAAAAAGTATCTCGAGATACTGGAACAGCTTAGCTATTAGCTAAATAAATCAAGCTCGATGGACGAAGTAGTCTCTTCTCATTTGTCAAATTTCTAATGTTCTTCAGTATTTTACACAGTCCCCTGATCTCACCCTTACTGAGCATCTTTGGGATTAGTGGCAGAGCAAGATTGTGTAGCCGTTCAATTTGCACATCATAATCATTTCGGCACGGTACCATGGATCCTGTATCTTCTGTATGATCGAACAAGCTACTGCTGCTGTGAAGACTTAAGGAGGTGCAACATGGTAGTGAAGAGATGAACGTAATAAACTGGCGGCTGCTTTGTTTGTGTTCATTTTTTTAAAATCTCTACTGGTCTTTCATTTTGGGAGGAGTGTGTCCCAGCCTTTATAAAGCACATCTTCACATTTATCCTATCGCTTCTCCACAGTCTCAGCACTTTCAGGTAGATGTTTATCTATCTCAGTTCATTGTTTTAAATTTTGTCTCGCCTGCTCAGCATTTGACTTAATAAAATTAAATTGTTCTCTTTTTTTGCATATTTAGTCAACCAAAGCATTGTGAAACAAACTGCATTTTAATTATGAAATCCTAAAGGTAGGCTGAATACTAAACTACTAAACCAGCTTCTCCTATCACGTGTGGCTTAACATAACCGCCACTAATTACATCTTTGAGTGTCTGAGTCCATTATTTGTTGTTTTTCCTAATCTATGTTTAAGTAATTCCAACCCCCCCATCTAATCACTTGTTCCCTTATGATATTGTTATATATTAGTTCATTGCTGAGGCTCTTTGCATTGGGTGGTCATTCCAGGTTTCTTTACAAAGGTGAAGAACCTCCTTCTCTCTGGGTAAAAAACGTTTGGCCACCCTTGGAAATTTAATGCACAATAAATGGAATAGTGAGGATCACTAAGAGGACATTGTTCTACTGTTACTTACAATGTTGTTGTTCACACTGGCAGACATGATCGGATTGTCAGTGATACAACCACTTGTACTTATGAGGTCAGTATGTGAAGTACTTTACTTTTCGGAATGTGAATCATGAAAACGCACTGTCCACGTTGCCATCAGGACTTATGAAGACTGTGCTAACAGAATACCGAGAGGTCAAATCAACTGCATGAGGCACTTGTGGACTTGTATTCCTTAGTACTTTTTACGGATTCTAAGGAAACATTTAGGTCTAGTTGGGGGAAACCGAGCTTTTACAGTAGATACAGCAAAATGTAAAGTTCAGCTTGAGAATATTTAGTGCAGCAACTGCACCCAACATTACAGCATTTGCTTGTAGAGAAATACCACAACATGAGCACTTTTCATAAAAATGTGAAAATGTCACATTGAAGAATAAATCTACTTCTCAGCCTCTCTCCTTTGTCTTTCAAAAATCAACATTAGAAATGTAAGAAATATTGTTGAAAAGCACTCCATAATGAAATTGTCAGAAATACACAAAGGCTTGTCACACACGTGCGCCTTGGGGACAGCTTAAAGGCACAGGTGGTGGTAATTCCTCGCCGATCCACTGGGTGGCACTGTATTGTATTGCCGCTACTCATCCTCCCTCTGCAGAGCGGATGATTGACAACCTCACTAACTCTGATGTCATTTCCGGTGTCTGTTCACCTTGGCCTGCCTGGCTTGTATTTAGCCAGAAGTGTCAACATCTTGGATGATCTCATTTCAGACTCACTGAAATGCATTTGCCTTTACAATATATGGGGTCACAGTGTTACTCCAAACCTTTATCTTGTCTTTGTCCTCTTTTACAGGCTAGATCATTTTTGTGGCGGGATTCCTTCATAATTACCAAGATAGACTTGTTAATTTTCTTATAACAGTTTTCTTTTATATTTACCTCGTCTCATTCATTTTCAACAGTGCTACAGATCAGTGAGAAGGACAAGGAGACCCATACACTTCGTGTTGTTCTTTAAAATAAAATGCCATAACTGTTAACTTGTAAAATGGGAAATTTTATAATATAACGGTTAAAGAAATTCAGAGCGCATATAAGCGTACACATTGTAAGCTTGACAGATTTCAAAAAACGCAAGCCTACAAGTTATTGGTGATTTTAACCTAACAGTTTAAATATTTTCCAAAGAGAATGAATTTAGGCACATTGTGTTTTCTAACCAGCAGCGGGTGCCGCAGTGTAGTCTCATTGCATTGACAGCGGCCTGCTGTGCTCTTTTCATTCCACACGGTCTCTTGCACATTAACTCTGAGATGGGCAGCTGACTTTTCAAACGCTGAGTCCCATGTCTGTAGGACTCCCAAACTGTACAGGCTGAAATGCTTGACAAAGCACCAGTCTTCAAGTGATGCCATGAAGTGCTGGCTACAGAGTATAACAAACTTTGGACGGTAATACCTCGGTTAATGAAATCTCTGAGAACAAGGCTCCTTTATAATGAGGTCAATTTAGGACTTGCTATGACGCATGTACAAACTGAAGGACTGGTACACTTAGAGTACCATGGTAATCACTGTTTGACTTCTTTATACAAGTTAAATTGAGATACTTCATGCGTACGGAAGTCAGGGCCGGTGTTCTATCGAAACATGCTATCTGTTGAGGGCCACTGCTTAGAATTACCGCTCATGCTTATTACGCAGTCACGTCATGTTTTCTCGTGTTTGTTATCACACCCATAGAAACGCGCTTCCTGAGTTTATAACGGGTTATTTGACATTTTGTGATCGTTTTTCTGGAGTGTTGGAGAGTTTCCATCCATCCATTATCCAACCCGCTATATCCTAACTACAGGGTCACGGGGGTCTGCTGGAGCCAGCCCCAGCCAACTCAGGGCACAAGGCAGGAAACAAACCCCAGGCAGGGCGCCAGCCCACCGCAGGTGTTGGAGAGTTTAACAAAGTCTTTTAATTAATGAATAAAATCCCAAACCAATAATATCCAAAGCCAGGAAATCACACAGAATCAAAAGCCTGTTAGCCGGTTTAGTTTTGACTTTTATTAAAGATAATAAACAGCCACGCTCTGTCTGTGGAGAAAGCCGCTGTTTCTGAGCTGGGAGACTTTTTTATACGTAGCTTAACATAGGGAAGGTTTTTGGACACTCCTTTGGACACTCCTGCTATATCAACATGAATATTTTCTGGATATTTTTATATATTTTCATAACATCCTGCTAATCCATGGAGACTGATCTTTTTTGCTGTCTTACTCGTGTTTCACAATTGCAACATGTTTTTTTTCTTGTTTTTATGATTACATGATTAACTAATTCAGTTTGTTGTTCATTTTTTGCTTTTGTTTTTCTTACCCAAATATTTAAAATGTGATTATAATAATAATATTGTGTCTATATAAATTATTTCCCATGCTCAACACGCTTCTCTGAACAGACAGCGGGGTATATATAACATTGGATACACATAGAACATTAAAAACATAGAGGAGATACAAAGCATTAAATACAATAAAAGGCAATAATCCAGAGTAAAATACTCTATTCAATACTAAAAGAAAAGCCTGAACAAATAACATCATTTGTGATACACACACATTATCCTGAGCATCTGGACAGAGAGGTAAACTGAAAGAGGAGGCAGAATGTCAGGTTAAGTTAGACGCCTTCCTGAACAGATGAGTTTTAAGTTGTTTCTTAAAGGAATGAATTGGGTCAGCTGATCTCATTAATTTCTGGTGGTCATACTAAAGTCTGGGGGCTATAGAGCTGAAGACCCTGTCTCCTATAGAGTGCAGGTTAGTGTGGGGTACAAAACGATTGCCAGAATCAGAGGACCTTAGTGGGCGAACAGGAGCATAGGGATGGAGAAGGTCGCTAATGTAGTCCGATCCGGTTAACAGGACGACATGTGTGCGCCAGCGTTCTCTCCGAATCTGTCCCTCTGAATGTGTCTTGATGCTTTCCATTGCATTGTAGCTGCGTTTGTAAAATAGTTACAAATTGCTACTGGATGCTTGCTTGAGCATTAAGTATGACGCATATACAAAAAAATTCCATAATCCACGTATCCTTAATTCAAATTAAGCAAACACTTATGTGAATATTGCCATTAACATTAACTTGGCTTTTATACGCATTCTTAGTTAATGTCATTCTTGTATACAATTAGTTTCCTCTTTATTTTGTGGGGGGTTTCTTTTAGCGGTTAAAGCTTCCCAAACTGTGTGCGGTAATATTTTTTCATAGGTTACCACAGATCAACGGACATGCCTATCGATTTGTGCTATGGCAGTACAATTTGACAAAGCAGGACAAATCAATAGAACACCGGCTCTATCATTTAGGCAAACTAGGCGGTGGCCTAGGGTAGCAAAATGTGGGAGGAAGGCGCTGGGGACATTTTTTATTTAAACAATACAGACCTATGAACACCAGGCTTAATATGATTGTCCAATTATTTTGTTTTATATTATTTTCACATTATAGTGATGCTTGGTCTTAATGTTTGATGACCAAAACAATTAACATTAACACGAGTAACAAAAATATAATAATAATAATGAATTTCAGACTGCAGAATAGAAGACACAGATATGGTAAAATAAAATTAAATGATAAAAATGGCAAACAAGGCTGCTAAAGGCTGGTTTAATTTAAACTTTAATCATCTCCCAGACTGTCTAACATTAAAAGTTGCGTTAAAACTTGGAAAATATTATTCTCTGTTGTTCACCACCCTCTATGAGATTTTCACTTGGCACTCCATAGTCCATCTATCACTAAAAAACTCTCTGAAGTTCTACATTGATTGGATAGTTATAATTCATTATTTGCATACTCGCAGTGCCTGAAGTGAACCCAAATTACATGGCGGCACTATATTTATGCCCCCTGTGAAGATTCCTGATGAGGTACTGGTACTCACTGGTATGGTAAGAAAACTTGTCGATACAATGAAATGTAAATCATCAAAGTACAATGGCAGCCAATCGAACTGCTGGGTTTTACTGGAGTCACCTGTGAAGATTCCTGATGAGGTGTCCGTACTCACTAGTATGAAAAGAAAAGGAACCAGTAGGGTGAAACTTAGATTACTGCGTCATTGCTAAATAATCAGTCAATCAAAGAGCGGTTCACTGGTGAAAATTACCGAAGAGGTGCCGGTACTCTATGTTGAAACTGGAAGATGTGCTATTATTACACAGCAGTGAGTAGTATCCCACTTCAAGTATTGCATGCATGAGGGTACAGTAAATAATCTTGGGCAAAAATTCATATTTAAAAATAAACATTATATTTCAATTTCTTTGAATTCTGTGATTATATTAAGTTTTTCAGTAACATATATTAACTTAAGTGACATGTATATATTATGGAGCAGTCTTGGTAAGATTATAACTGGACTGTCACCATCATCATAAGTTACATGTTTGGCTAGAGACCAATAAGTCATATAATTAAGTGATTATACGCCTATGTGAAACAAATGTGTGATTTTTCTTGTTTATTTTTAGAGAAACTAGGGGGCTTCGCCCCCTGCTCGCTTTGCTCGCCAACCCCTATGTCTGGTTTTCCAGATACACACTTTTTTAAGATTTTTTTTTATTTGAATTGTTGGTATTTCATTAGTTTCACTTTTATTTCAGAACCGCTGTAAAAACAATACAGTGATCCCTTGCTATATCGCGCTTCGACTTTCGCAGCTTCACTCAATTGCGGATTTTAAATGTAAGCATGTCTAAATATATATCACGGATTTTTTGCTGGTTCACAGATTTCTGCGGACAATGGGTCTTTTAATCTATGGTACACGCTTCCTCAGTTTGTTTGCCCAGTTGATTTCATACAAGGGACGCTATTGGCTGATGGCTGAGAAGCTACCCAATCAGAGCACGTATTACATATTAAATAAAACTCCTCAATGATATACGATATGCTTCCTGCGCGGTGCTTCGCACATTTGTTGATTTTTGATTGTTTGCTTTTCTCTGCCTCTCTCTCTGACATTCTCTGCTCCTGACAAGGGGCTGTGAGCAGAGGGGCTGTTTGCTTAGAAGATACGGACGCTCCTCTAAAAAATGCCGAAAAGACTACCTTCACGTTGATCCCTTCATTGCGGCGGCTTTATCGTGGTGCTTCGCTTACTTAAAAGCCCAACAGCCCTATTGATTTTTGTTTACTTTTCTCTCTCTCTGATATTCTCTGCTCCTGACGCTCACTCCTTTGAAGAGGAAGATATGTTTGCATTATTTTAATTGTGAGAAAGAACTGTCATCTCTGTCTTGTCATGGAGCACAGTTTAAACTTTTGACTAAAGGGTGTTATTTTATGTCTAGAGGGCTCTAATAATGTTAAAAAATGTATTTAGAAAGTCGTAAACAGGTTTTCAATGCTCTAACTGCGAAAATATTAGATTTATAAATAAAAAATCATACTTCGTGTAAATTCATTTATCTGTCTGGAGCGGATTAACCGCGATAAACAAGGGTTTACTGTATAACTGTGTGGAGAATATTTATAAACAGTGTGGGAGAGTTTCTAAGGGCTTAAAATATATAAAAATAACCATACAAACAATGGTTTCTACTTCGCGGATTTTCACCTATCGCGGGGGGGTCTGGAACGCAACCCCCGCAATTGAGGAGGATTACTGTATTTGGAATCTTTCGAGTCCCAATGTGCTGAATCTTTTAAATGAGGTCAGTGAGACATGTGTTTAATGACATTGTACCATAATTTAGGATAGGTTTCTCTGTTTGGAATTTCAGCACAGACAAAATGATCTTCATCATCAGCAGTTAATAATATTTTTTACAAAGTAACCAATAAATGCATGTGAGGTAAACTCCATTTTTGAAATTCTCAAGATTCAAGATTCTTTATTTGTCACATGCATAGTTATACAGGGACAACACACAATGAAATGCATCCTGATTCGCTTATCAAAAACTGTGCAAAGTTAGAAGAGTATCAGCTAGATTAACAAAAAGTCATAGATTGAAAGATAACACTATAGTAGAACATAAATAAGTAAAATTATGTGAATAAAGTAGAATTAAGTTTTAAGTTGCAATAGTGCAGCGATTATTGTGCAAAACCAAAGTTAGATAGGTGCATAGTTAAATGAGGCAGTTTGTTTGCGCTACAGCAATCTTTACTTTCTTTTTTTTTATACTTTCTAATTTTCCTGCTTTCTTATTCTTTAACTTTCTCCATGTGTATCACGCCAACATTTTTTTTTTTTTTTGTCTTTCGAATTCCACTGCTTTCATAATCTCTAACCTGCTCTGCATGTGTTTAGCGGCAACATTTGTGAGCGTCTTTATGAAATTCTACTTCGTCTTTTACTCTGTCTTTTAATTCTAAGCCGGATTGGACCTGCTTTTTTTCCAATTCCACTTGTTCCGGGCTGATAATTACTTTCCTTATTTTCAGAATTTGCACCTAGATTATTCTTTTTCTTTTATGCTCTTTTTTCTCTCCAACGCTTTTGAGTCTCTTTTCTCCGCGCTGCTTTCTTCTTCGCTTATTCGTCGATGTTTCATTTACAATGTACTGTCCTTATACACTTTATATGCTCTGAGAGCAATGGATCTGTGTGTGCTCAAAGCCTTTACACGACTAAGTGTTTTGCTGCCTCTTGGCTTATTTGATATTGATGGTAAGTAGGGCGTGTCTTGCAAGAATCTCATGTTCTACATCCCTGCAAGACGTTCCTGGTCAATCTCTTAGCACAAAGTCTCATGTTTAAGGTCCCTGCGAGACGCTCCATGGCCAATCTTTTTCATCTCGCGGTTTCTTTTAAATGTCTTCCGTGATCTTAACGTGAAGATCACATCTCGATGCCCTTGTGTTTCTCTCCAGGATTTTTTTTTTTTTATAATAGAGAGATATTAAATTAAATAAATAAATGAAGCCTACCAATATAGCCCAATTACTACTTATTTTCTGAAATGGCGCCAGACCCGAAAGCTTGCATTTTCACTGAGTCTTTTAAGCAGACATTGCTATAAGTAATCAACGACACCCTCTCAGCAATCTCAAATTGTATATTCACTGTTTTGCATCCAAAGCCTCCATACTTCTGTCCCCAGTCCTGGCTCCTCTTTTGTGTCTCCAGGTTTCAATGTATAGATCTGGCATTAATGATTCTACTCAAAGCAGTAAGGATGGCAGGGCCCTACTTACATTTTTGACTAGGGCAGCCAAATTGCTAGAGCCAGATCTGAGGATACTTATATTAATACCAGTAACGGCGCACTGCACAATAACGTGCATTGAATACACTTGACTTGAGCATTCCTAGTTTTCAGACACTTTCTCTATACATTTAGCATTCATTTGCTCAGAGGTTGATGCGCTTGCTGCTTTCTGAGCAGCTCTTCTTTTCTCCACCCGAGCGGCCTGCTTCTTCTCTTCATTCGTCAGCATATTTTCACGTTAAAACTGATTAAGTCATTATTTGTGTTGCAATTACTTAGTACATTTCCCTTAACTTTTCATTTAAGCTGGCACTTAAGAATAATTTAAGATATGAAGAGGTAGGGGAAGTGACGGCGAAGGTGGTAGGGATGAGAACGGCGCCCGTACACATGCACCACACAGCCGCCCTGCTGGCCACTGCTAAGAGTTGATTCTACAATAAAATAACATAAAAATAAAAAGAGGAATAACCTTGGAGGTCAATCATCACCCTGAAAGCGGATAGTAGACGTCACGTAGTATATGTGTACCAAATTTCAGGTCAATAGGTCAAACGGTTTGCGAGCTACAGGTGATTTAAAATCCTGGACAGACTAACGGACAGCTACGGTAGCGTACTATATATAAAGATTTTTAGAAAGGAATAAATATAGTATGCTCAGCAGGTCATGAAAATGTAAAGAAATGTCTTTAGAAACTAAAATTCAGATGTTCAGAGGGAGCAGAAGTTATATCAGAAGAAATATCACGTAGCAGAATCACTATGGATAGCACCAGTCACGAAAGAGGAATGGAAGATTAGGATGCAGAGAAAGCACTCATCTGCAATTACATCAGAGTAATTAATCATTTTGGTGCGTAGCCACCAGAAAATCTCCTTAAGGATTCTGGCATGAATGCTCTTAGAAAGTTGGGAAAACTGAGACAGACGGTGTTAGGTAGAACTGGTGGCATGAAAGTCCAAGCCCAGGTAATGAGCAAGTCACATGGAAAGAGCCTCTGGTGGCCATGCACAGTAGTGGCATTGTAAAGAAGCTAAGGAAGAAGTCAAAAGACAACATAAGCCTGCCGTGCTTGAGAAATATAATAATTGGAAAAAGTGGTGCAACCAACGTGAAGGGTTGAGTGTTCCAGAAAGTTCCCTAGTCCCTAATCTACAGGCAGACTTAACTATTAGGCAAAGGTAAGCAAGTGCCTAGGAACCCAAGATAGTTCAGGACCCCATAATAAATTGCATTTATATATGATTTTATTTTAAAAAAAGAAACTTGTACCAAAATTTCAAACATGCCAAACCTGTTGTCATAGCTATTATTTTCAGTGGTCTTCCATCAGTGCAGTCCCCCCGGCACTCAGGACTGAAACTACCACACAATGGACGTGGAGCCTGAAAGGGTAAACTTAAAACGTAATGAAAAAAACAAACTCGTACAAACAGAACAGAACAGAAAATGAAATAAATTGAAGTTACCCGAGTGGAGCAGAAACATAAATAAATAAATAAAGGAGGAAATCAAACAGCTTGGTGCAAAGCTTTTGAAGTTAACATCTTTTTCTTGAAATAAACTGCTGCCAGCTATTTTTTTTATTGTTCTAACAGTAGCACTGCAAGAGGATAAAAAAACACCCAGATGATGTTCTACCACAGCCAGAGTATCAAAAACCCACCACTTCTGATGCTAATAATGATGGCACCACCTCTTACAATCAGGGGTGGGCAAACTACAGTCTATGGCACAGGTGCAGACAGCCTGCAGGGTAGAAGTATCTAATGTTCTGAAACCTCTTGAGGTGCTCATATAGTGATGCAGGTGGCCAGTGTAAGTGTAATAAGTTGCCATGCAAGATCATCCAAAAAGTATTTAAATAAAGCAAACCTGTACCACATGAATAGGACCAGTCTGTACAGGGGTACGTATATGTGGTTTAAGCTGCTTGCTTGCCTTTGTCTTGCACGTTTGTTTTTAAAGAATATGAGTTTACGTGTGGTGATTTAATCAGTGATGGATCTCAGTGGCATCAGCACCAAGAAATCGGAACCTTAGGTGTCACTCTGGCTCTGTGCATAAATCAAAGTAAAATGCATTGTTTTCAAATGAGAAAGAAGGACCTTAAAATGTGATAGACAGATCAACCGAAATGGAGAATTCCTGTAATGTAATTGGTGCGTTTAGTCAGACGAGAAGTAAAAGGCATTTACTGGTGGCACAACTGCAACTGCTCTTTCATAAATCTAATTTCAGATGGATTGCATCATGTAGGAGTTTGGAGAAACATGAAATTAGCTTTTACTGAATGTAGTTAGTGTGTTTAATATCTTAATGATGCTGACACATTGAGTTAGTTCAATTCAGCTTAAAATGTTTTGCTGCTGATTTTCGTTTCTACTCAGCATCTGATGCTTCTCATTTCAGTGTCCAACAATAGTCATCCATCATTGATGGATGCCTCTTGCCCTAATATTGCTTTTTCATGGTTGCAATGTCCTGGTGGAAAGTTTCACTATGCTAGTCACTGACTGCAGGGAAGAAGTCCACATGGAAATGCAGAAAATGACTCCAGCAACATGTTGCACTTCATGGTTTTGTATGCTTGAAGCATGCTGTCAACCCAGCTGGACGTAGTGTGGTGCTTTGTAGTTGCCAAAAAAATTCTCAAAAGCATCCTTGAATCTTTCTAAGCTAGGGTTGCCAGATTAGAAAATTAGAAATACGGGACACTCTTAAAATCTCTCTCTATATTACTATATATATAAATTTATACATGCCCCCTACACACCAGACCATTATATTATATAAAAGTAGAGAAATAAGTTAAAAACATAAAGCAAGGATTTTAATGGGTTATGAAGAAAACAAAAGTAAAATCATTTGAAAATTATTTAATACAAGCTAAAAAAAAATTCTGTAAAAGTGCAATCATTTGAAAATATTTATTTAATACAGACAACAGAGAAATATTATTGTTATTTAACATGTTCAATACTGAAAAGTGCAATTACATACACCGCAGTTTGCTTCAAAACAGCTTCTACCTTGTTTGATAAATGTCTATTTGCTGGAATATTCATCACGAAATTTACACTTACGTTTTGGCATCTTCGGATGGACGGATTAGTTTTTAAGTTAGAAAAAAAGTGGACAGTGGCAAGTAGTAACAACACACTTTGTTGACACTGCATGTGGCAATGCTGATCCAGAACTGCACAGCAGCGCGACTGGAAAGTAAAACGGTAAGAGTGTCGCAGTCCTCAGCCAACCATAGCAACTGAACAAGCTGCAAACAGGCAGCAAACACCAGTTTCCTCATTACGTACATATTTTTATTATGAAATTTGAAAATGAACTGAAGATGGGACATTTGGGTGTCCCTGAAAGGTCAGTACGGGACATTGGACAACATGATCAAATATGGGACATGTCCCGTATATAAGGGATGTCTGGCAACCTTATTCTAAGCTATTTCTTCTACCCCCCACTAGCAGATTTTCAAACTGCTTGTCACTGAGGACGTTTCTTATTTGTGGACGAACAAAAATGCCTTCTTTAATCTTGGCATCGGTTATTTGTGGAACCATCTGTGTCAAATCTCGAAATCATTCATTTTCCTTGTTCATCATTTTCACGCACACTTTTCATCAGTCCAAGCGTTATCTGAAGATGAGACAAACATATCTTTGTTGGGTTGACAAGTGGTTTATGTGCACACTGTTGTGCTCTGGACGGAGCGGCCTGTTGTTTTTAATGTAAGGAGACTCTAGCATGGCTGTCCCATTCACAAACATAAACACAGACCTTGGACAATCTGAGCTGCATTTTGAGCAGCAGGGCCACTATTTTTAGACCATCACCTAGTTGTAGTTATTGTACTGTATATGTACACTTACAATATGAGAGGAAATCATAAAAGTGGGTGAGTGCAATAAAACAGGACATTTAAAGTTGGCTTTTGTGATCAGTAATAGGAGAGAAACTCACACAAATAGGAGAAACTCACATTATAGGACAATTTTAAGTTGATTTTTGTTCTCAGTAGGCCAAAATCCATAACCTATCCCCCAATGTGTTCAGGAAGTAAACTCTTCATTGTCTAGTGTTATTCATCTTTATTATTGTCTGCATGCATATTTTTAAAGGTAATGGCAAAACTAACCACATTGTTATGGCTGTCACACCATCACTCATTCGTGTTTCTCCTTTCTGGGCTTGAGACAAACTGGGGAAAGGAAGCAGCCTTTCAGTTTCATCTTCTTTAAAGGTGATATGTCTATCCTTCCACTTTGAACTCCATTCTGTCTTATTCAGGCCAACAGAACTCTTACAAAGATGATAATCCTGCCATCAGCTTTTTGACAGGAAACAAATCATTTTAAAGTAAATGACCGGTTCTCTAAGGTGAAAATGGTCATCTGTGACACAAGGAGCAGCCAGTGAGACTGCAAATTAAGCAAAAGCCCCCATTCACATTTACCCTTGTCACTACCTTTGCCTCAAAGCAACAATTCTCAAAAAATGGAAAAGACTTGGTTTTAAGAAAATTTGGTAAGATGTAGCTGTTGTGTGCTGTTTAACATTTAAACGGAACATACAGCATATGCCCACAAGGCGGCCCTTGTGGCTTCTTTTTAAAGACTGACAGCACATGCCACATCTAATTAATGGTTTACAGTTAGACGGTCACCTGCGGGAGAAGCCGGAGAATGGGGTACAAGTTTAGGATGTCTGCAGTCATAACAGACTGTCCACGGATTACCTCAAGTTTGTCTAAACGGCACGGCACAGTTCAAGCACAGCCTGGGTTGGTTTATATTGTAAATGTCTAGCCAAAGAACCTGCTGTTCTAAAAGTTTCTTCAATTATTGCTATCTGCTGACTGCAGGGATGTTAAAGTTGGATCAAGTGAGTTTCTCTCTGCTACACCAAAATGTCACCCTTCATTACAAATTACCTTCAGAAGCTTACTGCCCCCAAACTGCACTTTCTAGTTCTTCTGGTTACAAATGAGAGGAATGCAGCACATTTCCTCATTGAGCCCAACAGTATGTGATTGCTTTTTAGGACTCACATTACACATGTACACTCACAGTGGATTCAGAAAGTTTTCAAAACCACTTCACTTCTGGCACACTTTATTCCGTTGTAGATAATTAATTTAATTTGAAACGGATAAATCTGACATTTTTGCCCATCAAGCTATGCCCAATGATCCATAATGACAAAGTGAAAACATGCTGTCAGAAAGGTTTGCAGATTTATTAAAAATCAAAAACAGAAATCTCTCATTGTTATAAGTATCCTGACCCTTTGCTGTGACACTCCAGATTCTGATTGGGTACATCCTGTCTGCTTTTATTATCCATCAGCTGTGTGTCTTACAAAGGGTTAACAGGCTCAGCGAGTTCAGCCGTAATCTCTCTCCCTTTTTTATTCTTTTTTGTATTCGTGAAATGTAAAACATGAGACATCAGACAGACGAGCTTCTCTTTTTTTATATGAAACACTCACATTCTTTATTTCTTGTCCCTGCATTAAATGTACTCTACTTCTAACTGAGCACTCATTGATTGTCAGCTCTCATGCACATACAGCCCACCCCTACGACTAAAGACAAAATTAAACCTGTTTGATTTTATCAGAGCTAATCATCGACTAGCTAAAGTGAGTCACTGGGTATGGCAAATCAAGGGAGCGTGCCGACAACTGGCTCCGACTCACCGTTATTATGTTAATGAAGGCCATGCCTAAAAATCTCTGGAATGGTCATGTAATGTGACATGGTCTTAATTAACACCCGGGCATCATTTAAAAGCAAGTCTTGCACCCCCTTTAGCACTCTTTTGGCTGAGCTGAGAGTCAGTGCCTTAAGCTTTCAAATCTTTTACAGAAGAACAACAGCAACTGAGGCGTTCATGACATGAGCTACAGAAAACCACAGCCCAGGGGGTGAGCAGTTGTCATGGACAGAGACGGGCAATGAGGTAACGAGAAAAGCTTGATGTCTTTTAATATAGCAGAATCTCACTTTTTTTCTGAAAACCACATGGTAAAGTTGTACAATGTGCTTCCAACCTCAAAATATAGATCAACACTCACGAACATTCTTGGTTTGAAAACGTACACATTTGATACATTTTAAGGCTTTTGTTCTTATGGTATCTCACTAAACACCATTTAAAAAATCTGAAAAGGTCAGTCAGTCAGTCATTATCCAACCCGCTATATCCTAACACAGGGTCACAGGGGTCTGCTGAAGCCAATCCCAGCCAGCACAGGGCACAAGGCAGAAATAAATCCCGGACAGGGCGCCAGCCCACTGCAGTAGAAAAGGTGCAGCATTTTTTAAATACATAAAAAAAGCTTTACTCAATAGTACACTTTCCTATGGCAAATTTAAGGGTACCATGACTGTGAAAAAATACCAGATTTGAAAACTCCAAAACACTTCAACAGATGAAAATATCAGATTCTTGTGCCTCTTGGTGTAACACCATACCCCAGAGAGTAGACCTATATATATAGCATATCACAATCTGATTGTATGGGTGGTTACCTACCAGGTAACGCGTGTGGTTGGTCTGCAAGTCGACAGACATGCGCCACGGGTGCCCTCTCAGTTGCGAGAAGCAGATCATAGAATGTTACATAGTTAACTGTGAAATAATGTAAAGAGTACGTGACATGTGTTTCGCCCTATTTTGGGCTCTTCGATTGTGACATTGTGAGAAAAAAATCCTCTTCCAATTCCACATCCAGCCCATACCCTCCCCAAACAATTTTTTTTAAACCCTTCATTAGTCGATATAAATTGGAAGGCTAACTAGATCACAGCCGGAGTTTTGCAGTAGCTAGCGCGTTTGATCGTGCGTGCGGGATGACCAGTGTGTTAGAAGAAAAGAGATCTCAGACTGGCTGCGCTGTATGTCAATCAAGTGGCAAATGCCATAGGGAGGATATACTATGATAGACTAACGTTTAAAAAAATTTTTTTTAATGCAACGCGATCTACTGGTCGATCGCGATCGATGCATTGGGCACCCCTGACCTAGACGGTGTGGTTATAGTCCCAAAAATGATGAGAGTAGAAGAGATGACTTGACCCAGAGAACACTCTAGTCTGTCAGTATTTGCCTAGAACTACTAAAAGATATTGGCCTTAAAGCTGCTCCATGGTGTTTGATGGAATTAATGCAACTCAAGAGATAACTCCAGGACTTTCACTAAATATGTGGAGGGAGAGATGGAGAGGGAGAAGTGGCGGCCTTTCCAACTGCTGCCAGGTGGATGTAAATCCTCCTCTCACTTAATAAACCCCCAGGAGCACTGTAGACATTTAGTATTTGCGTATTTTGTACATATGGTAATCCACCATTTGTGGTACAGTGGGTCCACAGCTCAGATGAAAAGGCCAGTTTTTAAATACATAATCGGTGCACTCATGGCTTACAGAGGGGGCGAGGTAGTGTGGCTGGAGTGGTTCTCAGACGCTACGTGATGCAGGCATTTCCTCACTTAAGTGCACAGGTGGGGAATCATCCGTATCTGTAATTGCTGCCGAGAGCTGCTAATCGCCACACCTGTGCAACTTCCCCATAATAAATATGAGAAGAGCGAGTGCGGAAGGGGAGAATAATGATCGAAAGAACTCAAGTTAGAGGAGATGAAAGAAGAAGACGCTAGAAGCGAAGGATTTGGTGTGCGAGAGTGAGAGCGAGCAAGCAAGAGGGCAGGCTTGCTGATCAGAGAAGGCAGCTGGGAAGTGAGCCCTAGCGGGGTGTTTGGCCGACACTCAGGGGACAGCACAAAGTGGTCACTCCTGCTGAGCACTTTGGAGGAGCAGGAGTGACTGAAAGGTGGTTGCCTTGCTGCATAAGGCAACGGGATTCAGGAGGCTTGGGAGGGGGAAGCCCCAGTGTGAGCACCCCAGTCGCTGGGGAACCCAAGTCAGTCTGGAGAGCCCTACGGAGCCAGGGACCACAAGGCTACAGACTAGATCGGAGAAGGTCAGCCATTACAGATGGTGTTGGGTTCAAGGGCTCCCAAAAGGGAGATGGGAGCATGGAGCAGAACCCGCACCCTCACACCATTGTGTATAATAAAACTCGCTGGTTTTGTACTGTTAGGATTTGGTTCACCGTATTTGTGTTAAAAATCTGTGTCATCTGGCAGCTTTTTCAACATTCAAAAATTAATTTGAGAGTAGGGTCATCACAGTAGAAAACATGTAAAAACTCTTTACAAATGTATAATTACTGTTTCAGTTGGAGACCTTTTGTCTACTTAAAAAAGGAGATGGACAATAAAAAAAGGAGACAGGCATACTCAATTTAAGTGAAAAAACAGAAACAATGAACTGCAATCTAAAGCAGTGCTTTTCAAAATGTTTTGGATCGAGGATCACTTTCGCAAAGATACACTCAAAGATATGGAGGACCAGCTATGGCCAAGAGCCACTACATAATAAAAATCCATGTTATAATTATCACATTCTTTTTTCTACAGATGCTCGTGAAAAATGCCAAGGTACAAAAATAAAAAGATGGCACATAGACTCAAATAGTGAGTTAGCAGTTCTGAACAGGACTGTTTAGTAAAAAGCACCTCCTTAACTGAAGTGCCCGTACTATTCCTACTGTTACACTATGGACGTACCCTAAGAAATACAACAAAATCCAGCTCAAACAGCTCTGTCGCACTTGCACTGCTCCTCTGTCTCTTTCTATGTTGCTACTCAATGAGTTACCATGTTGGCTCCTTTCTGTTGGTTTTACCTGCAGGTCTCAACCTCTCACCTTTTCTCAGATTCAATCTCTTGCCTACCAGGTGCTCAACAATGCCCACCTGGAAGGCAGACCTACATTGCAAGACTAACATTCAGCCATTGCTGGATCTGCATTTCAAAGGTCCAGATGGTCCTGTCACGATGGTGGTTCTGCTCCATGCTCCCATCACACTTTCGGGGAGCCTCTTTGAACCCGACACTGTCGGTAATGTAACTGGATGAGCTGGACAATGAGGACACTAAATGAAAGCAAGGGGAAAGGTGCAAAGTGCAAAAGTGCTTTTATTTAAAAATAACAAAACCAAAACAAAAGTGTCCAAATAAAGTGCAGTGCTCCATACTTCATTAAATAAATAATCCATTAAAAACAGTGAAAAGGTGGAGGATAAATCCAATAAATAAATCCATAAAAACAAAGTTAAAACAATGGCTGGAAGCAGTCTTTTAAAAACAAAACCCAGTGCCGCCTTCAACTGGTGCCTCCCCTGCTTCTCCCATCCAGGGTATGCACCAGGGGAGTCGCCCTACTTGCAGCTAACTTCTGTTACTGGTCTGGTCACCTTTTGGTCCCTGGCTCTGTAAGGCTCCACCAGACCAAGACTCAGGTTCCCCAGTGACCAGCGTACTCACGCTAGGGTTTCGATCCCAAATCTCTGACTCCCGCTTGCTTCCATGGCCTTGCGTGTCCCCGATCGTGGTCACTCCTGCTCCTCTGCAAAACTCAGCCAAACACCCCACTAGGGCTCACTTCTCCCAGCTGCACTCGTTCACACCCACACCGACTCTCAGCTTCCCTTTCTTCCTCCTCTAACCTCCACTCTTTCGATATTTTTTCTTTTCTCCGCACTCGGGCGTCTCCTATTTATAATGGGGACGTGGCTCAGGTGTGGCAATTAGCAGCTCCCAGCATTGCGATTCCTCACCTGTGCACTTAAGCGAGGAAACACCCACACCACGTCGTGTCCGAGAACCGCTCCGGCCACACTACCACGCCACCTCTTTATGCCGCGGGTGCAGTGATTATTTATTTTAAAAGATGGCCTTTTCTTCTAAGCCACGGACCTGCTATATCACAGGTCCATAGTAAAGCCTGGAAGATGGCGTTACAGTCTGTAGGCATAGTAAATTAATACAGACGAAGCAGAGTGTGTCAGCGTTCTAAGGAAGTTAAGGGATTGATGTTGCCAGAGGTTGGCTCCTGAGTCGGAAAACAGCAATGATTTTAAAAAAAGAAGAGTCCAATGTATGAAGTTGGGTTGGGTTGGACAGGAGCGAGACTATGACTTTGTAGACATGTTGAAAGAGAGAAGGAGAGGAAGCAATCACTACAACCTTGCAGAATCAAAGTGGGAAGTAATGGTGTAGAAGTAAAAAGATGTTATCTTGTGCAAGACAGTAACACAGGGCACGCTGTGGTCAGTGTCTTAGAGCCATTTTAGGTAGACTCATCAGCAACAAAAAGTTCTTCTAGGAAAGATGGCTAGGTCAACTCCTGGACCACACTTTGAAAACCACTGATCTAAACAAATTCTGAAATACACGCATAACAGTTACATTTTTATCTGGATTAACATGTACTTCTGAACTTCTACTACTACATTAAGACCATTTTCTTTGATTTGTACCGTCTGAGTTCTTCATTTCAACCCAACCAAGTTATGCCTTTATTGCACCAAAATAAACAGAGTTTTAGGGTGGTGGGGAATTAGAGTCCTTTCCCAAAGAAAGCAGAAATAAACCATGAACTGGGCAACTGTTCATCTACTGGTACACTCACATACATCACGCCAGTTTCGAGTTGGCAATGAATCTAACACTGGATTTGGGAAGAAACAATAAATTCAGAAAAAAATTCACCTCAGCACATTGAGTGCAAATCCACTGTCCTGGAGATGTGAGGTGGAGGCATTTGGCATAGCTATCAGTTCAGCGGACCTCACCTTCACTAACTTTAACTTTTTTTGTTTTAGATTCATTTAATTAGTTTTGGTTTTTCAACTACAGCTTCAATTTGGTTTCCTAATGGCTGAAAAAGCCCTCAGCTGGAATGTCTGCATTGGTTACTGAAGTAAACTGTTGCAGGGGTGCGTTGAGAATGAGATGCTCCATGTTTATTAATATGCGCTCACACACGGCCATTCATTCAGTGGTTTTGTGAAACTACTTTCTGATGTATAGACTTGCTTCCTCACCTCAAACTTTGCAAAACTGCTAAAAGTATAAAAACACATACATTTTTAGCCTTGTAAAGGAATCAATTTGAAGCAGGGATCACAAGCAGCTGAAGGCACACAGTCACCATGACACAGTGAGCTTGCTCAGTTATTTCATTTTTAAAAGACTGGCTTCTTTATTTAAAAAAAAATATGGATAGGATAGCATTTCATGGTGATGTGCAGCTCATTTTCTACTTTGGAATTTCAATTAAAAGGTCGGAACCCAGGCATGGTCACAGACTTTTTGAAGTCTTGTGTATTTTTATTAAAACATTTTTTACACTGAGCTTTTTTAAATCTTGTAACTGAGATGGAGAGAATGAATAGAGAAGACCAAAGAGGTTTAACAAAACAAGGCCCTGCTGCAGCCCTACCACCTGGGGAGCCGCTGTCTCGCTCACACCAACAAAATTGAATCGAAACCGGCTAAACTGTGATCCTCATGTGTAAAGCGGCTGAGAGTGTGACTAAATCTGTGAAAAAATGAAATAACTTCCTTCATGTTATACATACTATTCAGTATATGATTGTATCTGCAGCAAATCATAAATCATGGCAGCGTGGAAATACAAGAAAACCACACATTCACATACAGGGCCTGCCTGGTTCAGTACAGCTGCACTCTGTTCTTATTGTATACAGTAAGTGTTACTAAAGGAAATGAATCAAAACTCAAAATATGAATAAAACAAAGTGTTCTGAATCAGCCTCATACCACCACGTCATGTGTATGTTACAAGTATGTTACATTCCCTCATTGGGAATGTTAATAGCTCATTGCTACATCTTCCTCCCTAGCTTGCTCAAGCAGTATGGAGTTCTTGACCCTTAACACTGGCCTTGAGTTTTTGATAATGAGCAGGGGCCTCATGTATAAACGGTGCGTAAGCACAAAAATGTTGCATACTCCCATTTCCACACTCACATCGCGATGTATAAAACCTAAACTTGGTGATAAAGCCATGCACATTTCCACGGTACCTCATACCCTGTCGTACACAAGTTCTGCGCTCGGTTTTGCAAACTGGCGGCACCCAGCGTTAAAGCAGTGCTACTGTTCTTGTGTGGTTTTTCTTTCTTTTTTAGAGCCACATCCCTGATGTGGCTTTATCAAATACACTGAAATTAACCGATTATTGTTTATTAGTTTAAGGCATCTGATTGTAATTAACCTGTAACAATATAATGGTCCACGGAATGGCCAAACTATTCCAAATACCATAGCTGCTTTAGCATTGTTACTCTCAATGCACCACTCAGACTATTTATCCCACTGTATCTGAGTGTGGAATCACAGCTCTACAGCAGCTGATCGGAAAGAAAATTATCAGTATACAGCATCTAGCACATGCTGCCTCAGCCATGCTGTCTATTGAACTGCTCCCATACAGCAAATGCTTCAGAGCCTTTCCTGTATGGACCTCACGGTTCAGAAACAGTTTCATCACAAGAACTATAAACGCAATCAATCAGTCCATCAAGTGCTCCTTCTAGAACTGTTTGTACTTATAAGTACAACTACCTCGCTGTAAACTTGTGATAGTTATAATATTGCACAACCTGAGCCACTTTAGCGTGTATTTACATATGATGACGATATCATTTTAAGATGAAATGCAGCAAAATATGTTTATTACATCATACAGATAAAATGGTAACATTATTTAAATAATCTATATTGTTAAATAAACATGTGAGGACACGGTGTTGCAGCACTAGCAAGGAGCTGGCGCTCCATTCACAGATTGTTCCTGCCTCGCGCTATATTCCTGCTGGTGCGACACTGGATGGATAGAAGGATAGAATAATTAAACATGTACTACAAAGATATTTCAATGTTCCTTAAAAGTTTTGACGAATCGGTGATCTTAGCTTACAGATGGCTTAATGTCTATTACTGAGCTGATTGTGTGGTGATTGGGTACTTGGAGAAAGAAAAGGAAAGACAGGAATTGGGGGTTAGTACGTTTGAAAGAGACAATACTGCTACAATAAATTATTTCATCGAAGGTCGCGGCAAGCATCTTGCGTGAGGCAGGAACAAAATCTCTGGACAGGGCGCCAGCTCATCACTATCACTACGCCACCATGTTCCCATGTTTAATATCATATAAAGTATACATCTCAGTTTTTCAATTATTCAGAGAGCTGTAATATTACGAATGTAATGGAGTCTGTGTCCTGTCAGAGGAAGAGAAAGCCCGGAAGCACGTAGTGATTCGCACACATAGAACACATAGAAGATCAAATACAAAACAAAGCATTTAACGTGGTACTTTATAGTTACGATGGTATTTGAGAAACTAGTAAATAAATTAAAGATTTTAAGATGAAGTTTATGATGTTTTACTTTGATGACAAAATAAACTACGTGATTAAACTGGAAATTTCGAGATTAAAGTTGACATTTCGTGCTTTTTTTCCTACTGTGTGCCTATTTTTTTCTTTTCTCTGTACCCTAATAAACTTTCATATTACACTCAGATGGTGGGCTATGGCTTGCCTTTTCACGGCGACTTTGATATCTGACAACTTCTTTTTTTATTTCGGGCAGTGTGCGACTTTGTGAACTTGAGCTTTCGAGTTTCTCTAACACTCTATGTCACTCAATCAACTTCCTTTTGTTGTTTGTACCACTGTTTAAACCAACAAATAGTAAGTTTTTTCTTGCCTTCACTTGGTATTCGCTGAAATTCTTCTATTTCACCCCGTGCTTTTGCCATTGTCTTTTCACAGAACGCTGCGCTTAAGGGCTATTTATTTGAATATTTGCATATTCAAAATGGCGTAATTCTGGGAGGATTTTGGGAGTGGCAGTAGGCGCATGCACGTGTGTTACTTTCACGCTGACCGAGATTTACGTAGCGGAAGAATGTGGAAGTTGGCGAACGCACAGATTTATGCATCTGGATTGTTTTGTGTGTACGCACATTTCCGCTTTTGTCTGTATGCCATGTTTTAGTGTGAATTCGGCACACGCCGTTATGCATGAGGCCCCAGGACTGTAGACCTCTGCATTACAAAACTGTGGTGCTGTTGGGTGTGAAAAATAATGGCTATAGATGCGTGAAGGTTGAGTGTGATGTCTGAAACTTCTCAAAACAGCCAACTAAAATAGTAGGTCAACTGAAGTGAGTTCTGGACAGCTTCACAAATTTAATGCCTTACATTCAATTGAAAAAAGTAATTATTTACAATAGTCCAAGGAGAACCATGGTGCATGTCATTTGCAGATGACATCATGTGGAAAGGAAATAGTGGAGAAGAGCTATGAAGGACAGAACCCTTAGTATTACTAGGAAAAAAGAATACCTAGGGTTTAAGTAAGAAAACCAAGATGGAGATGTTAACCTCCAGGGAGAAAGACTTAAAAGGTGGAAAAAAAATATCTCAGAGCAACAATAACAGAGGATGGAGAGCTAGATCTAGAAATAGACTACAATCACATTGAAAAAATTGGAAAAGGGTATCAGGAGTGTTATATGACCAAAGAAAGAGTGAAGGATAAAGTGTATAAAACGGTGGTCAGACCACCATTGTATTGTATGGATCAGAAATCCGGGCAGTTAGAAAGGTGCATGAAAGAAAACTGGCTACTGCAGAAGTGAGGATGTTGAGACAGATGTGTGGAGTAACAAAACTTGATAAGATCAGGAATGACAGAATCAGAGTTACGGTTAAAGTTGCAGAAACCTCAAAGAAAGTACAGGAAGGAAGGTCAAAATGGTATGGGCATGTAATGAGAAGAGAGGTGAATGATGTGGGAGAAGAATCATGAATATGGAGTTGCTGAGACAGAGGGGAAGAGGACAACCGAAGAGAAAGTAGCTAAACTGTGTGAGAGGGGATCTAAGGGGAAAAGGGGTGTCAGGCGAGGAAGTCTACAAAAGTGCATCTTCCACGAAAGTGAGCCAACGTGAAAGTTAGAAAAGCTTTAGAAGAAGAAGGATAAACCATATAAGCCGATCAACTGGTTTAAATATGTCTGACTTTTATGAAATTAGATTAGATTACGTTTATTGATCCCAAGGAGGAAATTTAGATACATAAAGCAGAAGATACATAAAAACAGGATGCAGACTCACATGGACAAATAAAACAATCAATTAATCAATAGATAGATAAAAAATGATAAATACAGTATATATTACACAGGAAACAGCTAAATGAATACAAGCGAAGTTAAAAGTATTTGGTCTGGGATTGCTAGGAAGAAGCTTTGAATTACCTGATAGCTGCAGACAATCAAAGCTCCAAGAGGTACTTCTTAGCACACCATGGAGGGACTGAGCCAGTGGTAGATTGAGGACACCGCCATGTTCTACCCTTCTTGGGTTCATATTACAGAATTTTTTCCACTTACACTATTAAATACTTGACTGGATCGCTCAAACTTATGAATTAAATCAATGAGTTAACTGGGGTTGTAGTTTAGAAATTTGCTTTTTGCATGCAACAGAAAGCAAATTATTCTTTATTGTACAATAAACTTTTTCCCCCCAATACATCTCTTTTAGAACATGGAAACATTTGTGAATTTCACATATACTCTGTATATTCAGAATATGCATTAAGTACCTGTAATATAAAATGGAATTTTGTTGGACAATTTGAAAATGTGGCAATAAACGTCCACACTAGATTTATGTTGATATAAAATCATCATATTACTCAGGTGGATTCATGCAGAATAATGTGCTGTTTGTTCATTTATGGCAGCTAAAATAACCAAAGGTTATTAAATGACATACATGATTACAACATTTAGTTTGCATGTCATCTTTTCAATACAACATCTAAAATCACGCATTTCCTTTTTTTTAAAGGAGATTTATTGTGACTTTTGTTTTAAGCTTTTTAATTTTTGAACCTGTGGAATCCATTTAAACTGATGAGCAGCATCCGAGAAATTGGACATTTCTTAATACTTAAGCTGCATTTGAAACTTTAATATGCACAATTATATAGAAACAATGATTTTTAATAAGATATAGTCTAAAAATCACCACACTTAAGGTACAGTAGCTAGGCAGCTCACATCTCTGAAAGGTTGATAGCTGACTACTGTATCTAACACGGGAGAGAGAAACAGCAGATTCTTTCTGTTTTTGTCTCTCGTTTTCTAGGGTTCATTTCTATTCATTAACCAACATGCCTCCTGAATGGAAATGGCAATCAACACACAAAAAGATGCTTGAGAAAGACATGGTTTTGTTGCTGTAGAAAGAGAGACAGCCATTCGATTTCTTGTCCAGGTGCTCAACATCTTGGTATGGTCTGACTAGGACTTGGAGGGCCAGATGAATGATTGCTCAGACCCTTTCAAAGTCTGTGAGCCTAATGAGGGAGAAATTGAATACTAACCCTCACCTATTCTGTTTCTGTTCTCGGTACTCAAATGTGGCAATTGGTGCCATGACCCACCTGCCAAGTTGTTTGCCTGCCTATGGTAAAGTCATCCCTGATGGAGGATCACAGGAATCATGGGAAAAAGGGGTCCTTTCATCGGATTGGCTGGCCGAGCAACGTTTCAGCCGTGGAATGGCCAAATGGGGAGGCAGCTTGATGGATGAGGTCTCCAGGACTCTAAAAATATCCAAATCTTATTATGTGATATCATCTACTGTTAAATTCTGCTCCGTACTTCTAAAATTTTTATTTTTATGCTGTATTAAGGATTTGTTCTGTTCTGTGTATTGTATTGTATTGACCCCCTTCTTTTGACACCCACTGCACGCACAACCTACCTGGAAAGGGGTCTCTCTTTGAACTGCCTTTCCCGAGGTTTCTTCCATTTTTTTCCCTACAAGGTTTTTTTTGGGAGTTTTTCCTTGTCTTCTCAGAGAGTCAAGGCTGGGGGGCTGTCAAGAGGCAGGGCCTGTTAAAGCCCATTGCGGCGATTCCTGTGTGATTTTGGGCTATACAAAAATAAATTGTATTGTATTGTATTGTATTTCTCCCTTGGGCTCAAATAAAGTTCTGTCTATCTATCTATCTATCTATCTATCTATCTATCTATCTATCTATCTATCT
>JANRMT010062819.1:42991699-43005671 GCA_026402145.1 Polypterus bichir lapradei | reverse complement strand
TCTATCTATCTATCTATCTATCTATCTATCTATCTATCTATCTATCTGATGAGTAGGGCTCTCAGCATTACCTCTTTGCTCAGTTGTTGAGTACTCTGACACCATACTGTCCAGTGTTGTTTTGCATTCTCTTTCAAACCAATTCCTGGAGATTCTTTAAAATAACATTGTCAAGATGTGAAGGTCCCTAAAGTCTACACTCCACCACACTACTTATTAATTTATTCCATATGTCTATGGTTCTTTGTGTGAAAGAGAACATTGCAACATTCGTGTAAAATCTGCCCTTAACTCTGTGTTCTCGTTGAGGAATTATTTTTAAAAGTTACAGCTGGGATCCACTGCACTAATTCGCTTCATAAATTTAAACACCTCCATCATGTCTCCTCTTATTCTCCATCTCCTTAAACTGAAAAGGTTCAACTTCTGCAGTCTCTCCTCATGGCTAATACCTCTTAGTCCAGGAATCAGCCTAGTCACTCTCCTCTGGGCTTTCTCCAGCACTGTCATGTCTTTTTTGTAATGTGGAGACCTTGAGCTGCACACGGCACACCAGGTGAGGCCTTATATAACTAGTTATAACTTGACTTGTACTCCACATATGATGATTTCATCCTAATAACCTTCCTGATCACTGCTGTTCTCTGTCTGGGTGTAGGCAATGATGGGTCCACTATGATTCCGAGGTCCTTCTCATAAGGTGTACTTTCAAGTTTTAGGCCTCCCATTATGTTCTGAAATGTAACATTTCTAGTTCCTACGTGTAATACCTTACATTTATTTACATTAAATGTCATCTTCCACAAGCCTGTATGTTGTCCATGTCCCTCTGATGCTACGTCATCTGCCCTTCCACCTAGTTTGGTATCATCCACAAAGTAAACCAGCATGTCATTTAAACAATTGTCCAAATGTATATATCTTAAACAGAGCAGCAGCCCTAACACTGACCCTAAAGGGACACCATTTTTAACATCATCTGATTCTGAAAAAGTTCTCCTTTGTTTTCTGTCTTTAGGCTAATTTTGTACTCACCTACACGTTCACCTTGAACTCCCAGTTGTTTTCGTTTGAATTTCCACTTGTTTCAATCATGACTATAGCCTCTCATCTTAAAGCAACAGGGTATGCAAAGGTGACTCCATCCTGCAATTTTGTCATCTGCTGCTCCTACTCTTTCAAGTAGTACAGTATGTAACCCTCAAAGAAAGCTCTGACATAGGGGTGGAAGATGAAAAAAACTGCTGCTGTGAATGGCACTGAGCCGACTTCAAGACAAGAGAGTACAGTACAGTATGTTACAGACACTGTTGAGAAAGGCTATGGTGCATTGTAGTAACCCGCTTATAAAAGGGCAAACGTTAAATGGGAAGCAGGAAAATGGTGTTCTAGGGTGGAGAAAAAACCAAGTCAGACAGCATTATGTGGAGAAAGAGGTGTATGCTAGACTAATAGAGAAAGAGAAAGACTGGGATACCTGAAGATGGGAGTTGAGGGCAGGATTAGATTATTACATCTATTCTTGTATATATGATACACGATTTCAGTAAACATATTTAAACTATTCACAACACAACATCCTCAATCCTGCTTAATCCATTTCAGGATCATGATGGCTGGTACTTATCCCGCTTCTAGTCCATTCTGTTTTACTTTGCCGTACCTCCACCTGGACTGAGAGGACAAAGCCAATGACTCCCTGTCACTGTCAATATAATGCTACCTTCTTAGAAGTCAGCAGTGATATAAATAAACAGGACCAGACTTTTGTAATATGACCTGTTTTGCTTTCTGGCATGTTTCACATCAGCAAACTCCACTGATAGATGGTGTGACCATTTCCTTTGACAAGGCCAAGTCCTAAAGCAAAAGCTGTCAACCTCATTAGCTTGTTTGTAACTGTACCTGCTGGGATCACATCACACGCTGCACCAAAGAACTGCAAGTGACCATTTGGTTTACAAAGGCTGATTCTTTAATCCTAATTAAGCATTTCTTTGTTATTGCCACAACCTTCTAAACTGTAGGAGCAGAGCACTCCATGCCAGGGCTGTCGCACTGACCCCAGCATCAGCTACTGCCTAAGTTAATTCTGGGCTATGAACTAAAGGGCTCAGGAAAAATACATTTTATTTTTTGTTTTCTGAAAATGACTATTTTACAGGTGTTCTAAGTAATACCACATCTCACTATTTCTATTTAACAACAAAGACCACTCTGATTTTCTAAAGAACGTTTGATTTCTCTTTTTAATTTTCATACTTCCACCCATATTTTGTTTTCTTTGCACTAACTTTCTAATTGCACTTCTCAATCCCAAAATGATTTAAGCTAAAATCTAAACTGTTGCTGCCTGTGTGGCATTTGCAGCTCCTTGCTGTACCCGTGCACATTTTCTCCATTAACTCTACTTATTCTGGTTTCCATTTTAAATCCTTTTAACATATTTTTTATGGGTTGAATGAGTGTGATGATGTTTAGCTTTCCCTCATAACTCATACCCTGCAGTCCCGGAGTGACTCTACTAGCTGTGCCCTGATCCATACGCAGAATTCCAAGGTCTGAGTTAAGCAGAGAATAATCCGTTTAGTTAAAATCATCAGAGAATTGGACCAACTGTATTATCTACATTTTTATGTACATCATTTGTAAAGATCAGAACAGAGTAGGACTCTGAGATGACATCTGTAATGAATCTGGGATTTCACATCTGTCTCATTTATGGATGATATACATTTGTTATTTTTGTTCATATTTTTATTGTAATTCTGTCAACACCTTTCTGTGTTCTGTTTGTTTTGGAAGTTTCCTGCCATTTTATGACAATCTTTGTACAGCTACAGTAGTAGTATTTACAGATGCTATGTCCGTTTTCAGCCCTGTAACATATTATGATGTCAGACGCTGTCTATATAAGATTGCCTATTGCTTCTTGTACCCAAACTCATTTCATTAAGTGTTATTTAGGGGCAAATACAACAGTTAAGTTGAGGCCATTTGCTTTGCTATTTTGACTACATCTTCTGGTTTGATGTTTGCTTTTGAGACTTTCTTCTGGTATTCTGACCCCAGCCCATTTAAAGACTACCATTTTTGCCAGACTTCTTGTATGTCTTACATCTCTTGGTAAATGTTTCTCATGTTTTATTCCATTCTTCCTCACAATGTGATCACAAGAACGTGACTTAACTCAAGAAAACATCCTCACACCACTACCAAGTATTCTGCATGTTCATCCCACACCTTGCATCCATCTCTTCTTGAGTTTGTTCATATACCTCTAACCAAGGCTCTTCAGAAAACAAACCATATTTACAGTATCTAACATATTAGATAGCCTGCTGACAGAAAAGCTATGGTAACTCATAGAAATAACCACTCTGCACAAAAACTGTGATAAGCACAAAATTATTACAGAATGCACAGCACATCAAACCTTAAGGTGAATGGGCTACGACAGCAAAAGACCATGTCAGGTTCCACCCCTGTCAGCCACAAACAGAAAGATGAGGCCGCAGTGGGACGGGCTCACCAAAACTAGACAGCTGAAGACTAGAAATACATACAGTAGCCTGGTCTGATGAATCCCTATTGCTGCTGAGGCACACAAATGGTAGGGTCAGAATTTGACAACAACAGCATGAATCCATACACCCAACATGTCCAGACTGGTGGTGGTGATGGAATGGTGTGGGGAATGTCCTTTTAGCACACTTTGGGTCCAATAATAGCAATCAATCATCACTTGAATGCTATTTGAGTATTGTTGTTGATGACATGCATCCCTTCATGGCCATGATTTACTCATCTTCTGATGGCTACTTCCAGCATGATAATGCAGCATGTCACAAAACAAAAGTAATCTCAAACTGGTTTCATGGACATGACAATGAGTTCAGTGCTCTTCAATGGCTTCCTAGTCACCGGGTCTGAATCCAGTAGAACACCTTTGATATGTGGTAGAAGTGCAGAAGATTTACAAGTATGAATGTGCAGCTGACAAATCTGCAGAAACTGCGTGGACCACAATCTTAAAGGAATGTTTCCAACATCTTGTAGAACCCGTGTCACGAAGAACTGAAGTTGGTGTAAGAGAAAAAGCAGGCCCTACCAAGTATTAGTATAGTGCACCTAATACTTTGCTCAGTGAGTATATATCATAACCTCTTCTTCCATGTTAAATGGAGTTTTTCAATCAAAACCCATGCTAATTATCCCTTAACACCCCTATAATGGACGACTGCATTTTAAGCGGATGTTTAATAACAGTCTCCGTTACTTCGTAACAGGCCTGCACTCTTTAGTAGTCTCTCAGTGTGGAGTGACCTCTTAGCTGTGTACTACTTTTTATTTATAAGTGCCAAGTGTACTAAGTGATGTAAACTTGCTGGCAAATGACTTTATGAAATTCTGATGAGTCACAATTTTATAAGTATTTACTGTTTTTACTATTCCCTTATCAATTAAATTTAATTTATTCTTATCAAGTGCACTTGCATTTGTGAGCTCAGCATAATATACAGTTAGGAATAAAATATAAAACAGGAAATACAATAACCACAAATCTTAATGTTGAAACTTAAACAGAGAAATATGATGCAATATATAATAAGATGTTAAATAAATATGCAAAAGTCTGAGACGCTTGGGAACGTTTTAAAAAATAATGCCATAAATAATTTTTATTAATCAATAAACTTCTCAGAACGTGTAGTAAACAGAAAAGAAACTAGTCAATATTAGTCTAACTGCCCCTTTGCCTTCTCTTAGGTCCACTCTTATGCAGGTTCACATGGTCAGTTGTTCTCCTGGAGAACTTGCCACAGTTCTGCTGTAGATTTTAGATATCTCACTTGCTTCTGTCTCTGCAAATAATCCCAGACTATCTCAATGATGTTGAAGTCTGGGCTTAGTGGAGACCATACCAAATGTTGCAGGATTCCCTTTTCCTCTTTTTCCTGTGGATATTTTTTATGATTTAGGCCATGTGTTTGGGGTCATTGCTTTGCTGCAGAATGAGGATGGGACTAATCAGACACCCGGCCTGTACTTCACAGCAGTGAAGGGCTCATCAGTTTTAATCAAATCACCAACTCTGTTTGGTTAAATGCAACCCCAACCCTGCAAAGAACCTCCACCATGCTTCATTGCTGTCTACAGAAACTCATCCATGTACTGTTCTCCATTCCATTGGTGGACAAATTGCCTTGTGTTAGAACCACAATGTCACACTTTGACTCGTCAGTCAAGAGCACCTGCTGCCATTTTCTGCTCCCTAGCCCTTGCGTTTTCATGTGTAAGCAAGAACAGTAGTTTTAATTTATTTTGACCTCTGAGAAATGCCTTTTAGTCAAATCTCCTCCATATTAATAGGACTGTAGATGGGTGTCCCAGGGTCCCAGTGCTTTCTGCCTGTTCTGAGCTGATAGCACTGGCGGACATCTTGTGATATCGAGAGGAAGTAAGTTTGATGTATTTTTATTTGCTGCACTCAGTTTCCGTGGCCTACCGCTGTGTTTCTAGTCTTGCCTGGATGTTTGCGCTTCTGCAGAAGAGGTGGGAAAGTACATCTGGAAAAAAATGTCCGCCGAAACATTTCTGCTTAGGGGCAACCCTGATGGTGCAAGATGGCCGCCTTGTTCATTTTTTGCTGTGGTGTAAGATTTGCAGTTTAAACTGACTCATCTGCTGCAACCTCACCTTTTTCATACAGCTGTTTCTTACCCAGTTTTATTCCTTGGACCTGGCTGTTCCTCTTTCAGTTGATCACTTTGGTTCAATCTTCACATTATGTCATTGATCATTAGCACATTTTTGTTTTATATACTTAATCAATCACTTGGCTTTATATTTACAAAGATCTCACTTTTTTATTTGGATGATGGTCTGTTACTATGTCAAGTTCTTTCTTTAAGGAAATTCAAATGTTTGATTGTATTGCTTCACTTTTTACAAAAGGAAGGTTTTGATCTCTAAAATACGCTCTATTCTTATAACACACTAATCCAGAAGGCATAAAATAACTGTCTAGCACAACACTTTCCGTGATCTCTCTAATGTGCTTAAGACTTCTGCACAGTACACACAGGGCGGTGTTAAGTCCAAGTTCCAACTGTTCCATCTATCCATTTTTCTGAGGCCAAATTTAACAGTTTCTGGTGTCTAGGAGCCAAGATCTCTCCTTGTAGCATCAAGTACAGGACAACACAGGATAGCGTGTTAGTCCATTGCAGGACACACACACACAAACATGGTTGCTCATACTAAGCTGATTTAGCACCAGCAGTCATCCTAAATTGTGGGAAGAAATCAGAGTGTCTGAAAAAACTCCTGTGCTCATGGGGCAAACATACTGAACATCTCTATACATGGTTCATCTTTACATTTATAATAATCTGCTTGTGCACCTGCATTTTGGTATTTCTAATTATCACTTTAATTGTTAGCGTGTTCACATTCACATTTGTATTACAGTGTAACATGGAGTGCACTGTTGTTTTTTACACTTGTCACTACTTGAATATGTTATCATCTTCATCATATCTTATCACGCCACTGCCGTATCCAGGTAAGAGCGGTGTCATTAGCATCCTTAAGGTCTTCATCGGTACATGTAGGGCCTCGGGAACATTCATGAAGAATGTGGTCCATTGTTTGGGTGGGCTCACCACAGGGACATTCAGCGCTTGTTGTGAGGCCCCATCTAAATAGGTTGTCCCTTGTTTTGCCCACCTATGACCTAGTTCAGTTAAGCATGACCCAGTCTTTCCTAGACAGGGATGTTTCATTGGGTAGATGCTCTTGAGGTGTAGGAAGAGCTTCATTGGGAGGGCTACAGTCAGACTCTCGCCACCTCTTGAGCCTATGTTTTTTGGACTGCTTTGGATTAAGGGGTTCCACTGTGGCGAAGCTCCGACGAGAAGGTAGTCAGCGATTTACTTCCTGGTGATGGTGAAGTGGGTGTCTGGAGTCCATCAGCTGCTTGAACCTTTCTAATCTTGAACTACTTTCTCGTCGTATATGGGGAGGTGCAATCCCAGCCAGCCTGTGTAAAACATGAAGGCACATTGTTCGCAATGTGCCGGTGATGATTTGCCATGCACTGTTTAGCTCACGGTCAACCTTGTTGGCATGGGTTGACCTAGCCCACACTGGTGCACAATACTCTGCTGTTGAATAACAGAGTGTCATGGCTGTTGATAGCAGGGTCTTAGGGTCTACTCCCCAGGATCTGTTTGCTAGTTTGCCAAGGAGATTATTCCTGCTGGATATCTTCTTTTTGAGTTTAAAAATATGTTCTTTAAAAGACAGTGTCCTGTCCAGAGTGATGACTAAGTGAACAGGATGTTTGGTGTTCTGAATATGTTATGCATGCACGCCTTGCTGCCATCTTCTCCATGATCCCTACTTGCCACTCAAGGTCTATAAGTGAACGAGGGGCAAATTTGAATTGCTTTGTCTGTGAGCCTTGACAGGCTTACTGCGCCTGAACATTTACTGTTGTAGTTTTAAGGAAAGATTTCCTAAACACTTAAAAAAAACATATTACCAGTTAGTTGAAACATTTCACCTCTTGTCCATATTCATTCTTCTAGGGTCTTTTCAACATTTTTCCGTTTCTAAAACATACAAGCAGTATATCATTACATGAAGAACATGAAGCCTTGGAATGGAGACACCACAACTGTGGTCTAAAACTCATTTTCTTCAGAGAAACAAGCTACACAATAGCTTATATAAGGTTTATAAGATGAGAAAATCCTTATACTACATTCCCACTGCTATGTTTTTGTTTAAACATACAGACATTACTCTCTGTTTTTGCCTTTTGTCCACATTATCCTGGCATTTTTAACCCCCAAAAATGGTGACTTTTGAAAATGCTCCCCAGACTTGTATGCTTCTTATAATACCAATTCAGCACTGCACTGTGGAATGGATGAAAACGCAGATTCTAATTGTGCTCTGATTGGTTTTTGCTTATTACAAAGTCCTTCTCTGATTGGATCCTGCTCATTGCGCTTGGTCACAAATCATATTCCAACATAACAGACACAGAAGAGTTACTTTCCATGGTGCTTATTGCGATGCTTACCTGCATGCATTAAAATTGTGTTTTGTACAGTTTAAATGCTGCATACATCTGCAAAATGCAAATAATTAACTGGTGGTCACAATTTTGCAATAAATCCTGTGGCTGGCAGTGTAACCATCCCTTCAAGAATTTATCCGCAAAAGCATACATGACAAACGTCTATGTTATATATGTTTTTGGTCATTTTAGTGTGGAAAGAGATACTTCTGTAAACTATTTGAAATCACTAGTAGTTTGGACTTAACCTCACTGTGGATTTGACGCAGCACTGACAGTGAAATGATTTTTGCACAGTACATTTCCCAGCATTCTACCTGATCCACTTATGGTGGTAACGCTCCCTGCTGGACAAAACTGGGAAAATCGCACATCTATAGAAAGCAAATCTTCAAGAAACAAAAGCAGGCGTGCAGTCAGCTAGTTTGCAGTTGCTTCACTGATAGGATTGCCTTTCACCAAAAACAGAGTATTTAAAGGCGTGAATAATCCCTGCAGTTCCTTCTTTAGTTTCATTTCTGTCCTCACTGCAGACAAAAGCCATCATTAAGCTTTTTTTTCCCAAGTTATTAATAAAATAATGAATTATTCAAACTGCCATCTTTTATTTTCTTTCTATATTACTGTGACTATGTACACCACAAGTTAGTAAGAATAAGAATCGGTTTGCATTTATAGGATTCTTTAGAGAATATCTGTTTAGAGAGCATCACCGTGGTACAGTGTTTAGAAACATGGGTTCGATTCATGGCCCAGACATTCCCAATGTGGAATTGGCAAGTGCAGACTGTCTCCCATCCCAAAGACATAAATGTTAGGTTAAGAGTTGACACTAAATTTTGAGCTGGCGTGTGTGTTATGAGAAAGACAAGTTTCCTGTTGCCAGGTTGTGTCCTGACACTCTCAAGCCTGTCTGCCACATTTGAACCAGCATTCTAAAAGGGATGCACACATGCAATCCTAATACTCTTTGGAATTACCCATTCACGCCTGCATTTAATTTTAGTGTTTGATTAATCTAAATTCATTGTTGCGTGAGTCCAAAGCCCTACTGCAGCATTAGAACATTAGAAAAGGTCTTTTGAAAAACAGGCCATTCAGTCCAACAAAGCCCACCAATCCTATGCGCCCAATTTCTCCAAATAAACATAGTATTTACAGGTACAAGATAGGAGCCAGACTTGAATGGCAGGCTTACTGAGCTTATGGCCACATCAGCACACAAAGAACCTGAAAACGCCGCAGCTTCAACTCCTTACGACTACCAAGTGCCATTCTCAGTTTCAATGTACATTTGGCCTGATGCTTTTTATTTAGCTTGTGCATTAAAGTTTTAAAATGCCATTAACTGTATAAAATTTTAACTTATATATAAAATTTTAACAGTGTTCAGAAGTACTATTCATCACTTAGATGTATTGATATTTAGATTTACACTAAAAAGCTTAAATCACAAGAGTTGAATATAATGTGCATTTCAATTCCTGTAATGATGCTCTGCTACAAGATTCATTTACTTCTTACTTGACACACTTTTAATCCCACCCATGGATTACTTCTGTCCAAACCACTTTAAAAGAGTGTCATGATCCCTCTCCTTCTAGTATGCATGTTCACTGGCATTTCCAAGCTAAGAAACTACTTGGGGTCTTACAGACATTAGGAAGACCCCAGCTCTCACTGTTTTTCAGCACTTATAGTATCGAGCACAACAAAACAATGTTAGGTGCTTTTATCTTCCATATGAGGTGTATGTTAGAAATATCTATATTTATCTCTCTATTATAATAAAAAAATCCTGGGATGAGACAAGACTTTTTAGACTTTATCAGAGAGATACTTTCAAGTCCCGTGAGTCAAGAGTTTGTGCCAAGAGATTTAACCACGCCCGGGGCCGGAAATAAAAGACAGAGTAGATGACAAAGTAGAACGTTGTAAAGAATTCAAAAACGATGGCACATGCAGAGCAGGTTAGAGATAATGAAAGTACTAAAATTCGAAAGATTGCATTAGTGCAAACAAACGGAAATTGTTACTCCGTGAAATAACGGAACAGCGAAAAGAGATCAAATATATTGTTCAGCTTTAAACTTTAATTCGGAGACTTGTAGATCGTCTAATTTGTGTTGCCATCAAGGAAAAGTAGTGTTTCTTCCAAATGAAGAGGTGTATCTCAAGATTCAAGATTCAAGAGTATTTTATTGTCATTCCATCCATATACAGTATACAGCATGCAGTGAAATGAAACAACGTTCCTCCAGGACCATGGTGCTACATAGAACACAGGACAACGAAGAATCCACGACACATAACATAAAGACACATAATATATAACAAGGTGCATATATAACAAGGTGCATGTGAGTAAAATGTACAAACATGTGCAACCATGTGCAACATTGCAGAGCAGAACACATATATCAGATATCAGATTGGTCCATGAGTGTTCAGGAATCTGACTGTTTGGGGGAAAAAACTGTTACACATTCTGGTGGTAAGGACCTGAATGCTTCGGTACCTTTTTCCCCAATGGCAGGAGTATAAACAGTGAGTGTGAAGGGTGTGTTGGGTCATTCACAAATGTTGGTGGCTTTGCGGATGCAGCGTACGGTGTAAATGTTCATGATGGAAGGAAGAGAGACACCAATGATCTTTTCAGCTGTCTTCACTATCTGTTGTAGGACTTTATGATCCCTGACCCTGCAATTTTCAAACCAGACACTGATGCACTTGCTCAGGATGCTCTCTATGGTTCCTCTGTAGAATGTTGTTAGAATAGCTGGTGTAAGATGGGCTTTTCTCAGCCTACGCAGGAGGTAGAGCCGCTGCTGGGCTTTCCTGGCTAAAAAGCTGGTGTTGTAGGACCAGGTGAGGTTCTCTGCCAGGTGGACACCCAGGAATTTGGTGCCATTGACGACCTCCAAATGTTAAGCTGTCAATGTTCATTGGCAGATGGTCACTCTTAGTCTTCCTAAAGTCAACAACCATCTCCTTTGTTTTATCTATATTCAGAGACAGGTTATTGGCTTTACACCAGTCCGTTAAATGCTGCACCTCCTCTCTGTATGCTGACTCATTATTGTTACTGATGAGACTCACCACAGTTGTGTCATCGGCAAATTTTATAATGTGATTAGAGCTGTGCATTGCTGCGCAGTCATGAGTCAACAGTGTGAACAATAATGGACTGAACACACAGCCTTGAGGAGCTTCAGTGCTCAGTGTGGTGGTTCTGGAGATGTTTCCAATCCTGACTGACTGAGGTCTCGTAGGGGTTTGGCAAGTGAAGTGAGCAGGGGGTGAAGCTCCCTAGTTTTTTATAAAGAAAATAAGGTACCCAGCAAATCACAATAATGATGATGATGGTGGAAAATATGCCTACAGCTATTCATTGGTTGGCCTTATTACCCCAGAAAATGTTACAAATGGCCTTTCTAATTATGGATGGTGCAATGCAACCAAGGTTGATGTTGGCCAAGTTCAGGCATTTAATCAGTCCTCCCGATCTCAGCTCTAAAAGCCGTCTTCTGCTCCTTTATACTCTGACCTCTTTTTTTATGTACAGAGTCACTGCCAGGGTCATGGAGAAATCTAGTCAGAGAGCTTCTTGGCTGTCACCCTCTTAAACTAAAGCTACTGGCTCCCATGCCCACCAGTAGCCTGAGAATTTTACATCTTAACTTTGGGGAGTGCTTCTCCCTCTCCTAAAATCTAACAGAATCTAAATGTCTGCAGAGAACCGTGCTGAAAATCTCTTGCCAGTATGGTTCTCACTCAGTTCTGGAGACTACTTGATAATTTTTACTCTATCTTGTGCCATCTTTTACTTGTGTATTTTACTGGCGATCTCATTCCAGCCAGTTTCTCTTCAGAATAATTAAATATGATTTAAACAGATCACAGACGGCTACAGTGCATTCAGAAAGTATTCAGACCCTTTCACTTTCTGCTCACTTTATTATGTTGTAAATTTAATTTTAAATGGATATATTCACCATAAGTCTACACTCAATAACCTATAAAGACAAAGTGAAAACATGCTTTCAGTAAGATTTGCAATTTTTTTAAAATCAAAAACTGCAATCTATAATTTATGTAATGTAGGTGCCAGGGAGGAAGAACAGGCATCCTGGTCAGGATAAAGGATGGGTTCATCAGACCGGATGACAGTGTCTTCCATCTAGCCCAGGTGTCCTCAATCACGGTCCTGGAGGGCCGCAGTGGCTGCAGGTTTTTGCTCCAACCCAATTGCTTAATAAGTAGCACTTATTGCTCAAGTAACACTTCTGCTTCACTTTAGTTGTCTCACTCGTTAAGGTTTTGGACCCTTATTGCTTATTTTAGTCTTAAACAGCTGTATTCTTGGTTTTTAATTGCTCCTAATTAGCAATAACATGTAAATGACAAACAAAAGAGACCAGCATTTCTCCATTTAGCTTGTTTCCATTTACACCTTTGTGTATTTATTGTGCACTATTTGATTTAATTAAATACTTGGAAGGAAAGTGAAGAGAAAAAAGTGAAGGACTGAGAATTATTCATCCATTTTAGCCTTCAAATCATTTGGATGAAGGGAAAGAATATCAAGGATATGAGAATTACCTGACATAGCAGAGTTAAAGCACTAACAAGCCATGAAATTAAATTATTGGCAAGTATTACTTTCTAATTAAGCAACCGGGTTAGAACAAAAACCTGCAGCCACTGCGGCCCTCCAGGACTATGATTGGGGACCCCTGATCTAGCCACTCCACAATAAGCACCTGATTGATGCAGAGCTGCTGGAATGGTCGTCCTTCTTACAGGCGCTCCCATTTCAGCAGAAGACTTCAAAGGCTGTGTACTTCATCACCTCCCTAATCAAGGACCTTCTTGCCTGTTTACTCAGTTTAGCCATACAGCCAACTCTAGGAAGAGTCCTGGTGGTTCTAAACTTTTACTGTTTCAGAATTATGGAGACCACTGTGCTCCTGGGAACACTCAAGGCTTTAGAAATGGTGTTATACCCTTGTACTATTCTATACCTCAGCACAGTTTTTACGTTTCCCTCACTTTAAGCTCCCAATTAAAGAAGACTTACTATGTCCAAGTCTAAGTCTATATATAATCTTCATTTGGATCTTGATCTTTGTTTGTCCGTGAATGAATTAGAAGAAGAAGCACTAGATGGCAGTAGAGAGACAGCTAAAACATAGGCATTGCATTAAGAATCTCCTCCAGGCTTATAATACTGAAGACTGTAGTACTCCAGTCACACCTCAAAACACAGACATTCAAACTAAACAAATTGTTGTGCTTTAAATTAACTAAAGAGATTTTCATTTAGATCTTGATCTTTGTTTGTCCGCGAATTCCAGGCATGCGTAGACCACCTTCCAGTTTAGTACGTTGTTGTTACTCACGGATGTCAACAATGTGCCGGAATAACGAAAGGGGTGGTGGACAGTGTTACGCTGGTTAGCTCCTGAGGCCTGGTTAGAGAATGAGATTGCCGAAGATAAAAGGTACGTGCCTACGTAACATATGAATGAAAGAAAGACAGTAGGTAAAATTAATGACAACGTAACAGCACGTTCCGGAAATTATTATTGTTACGTTGTAGCCGGCGAGTGCTGCGCGTCTCACAGTTGTACCATGCCTTGCTCACATGTCAGTGAAGTGATCCCTATTTATGCTTTAAAGAGCCTGGATACCTATGTGTCCCCCTTTTATAACCATTGCTCCGTGTATATTGCCTTACTCTTTGGATTGCCACAAAGCAACCTGCAAGATTGGAGAAAGGTTGAGAAGACATCGTGAGAGGAAACGATAGCGTCGTGAAAACGAGACGGACTGTGAACGGACAGAAGCAGAAATGCTCCTACACCACCACATAATTAC
>JANRMT010062819.1:42930589-42991299 GCA_026402145.1 Polypterus bichir lapradei | reverse complement strand
CGGGTGGAAGAAGGACGAGGCACGAGAGGAGTGTGGAGGCGGCCCGAAGACAAGGCATTGTGAGGCCAGGACTGTATTGGGGTATTTGTGCACGTGACTGGGGTCTGAGTGACCATTGTGGGGGTCTTTGTGACCGAATATATAACTGTAAATAGTGTAAATAAACGTGTGGTGGTGTTTAAACAACATGTCCGCCTGTCTGTGTCCGGGCCGGGTTCACATCTGGCGTAGTCGGCAGGATGCTCCGCCTGGTTCAAGGCGGGGACCTGTTTATATAAATACTGTTGTGGACCGCCCGGTGCAGCAGGGGACCCCACCCACGTTCCGCGGGTGCTGCGTGCACACAGCCCCGCGGGGTAAAGGAACCCCACGGACCGCCAGGGGTCCGCAGGAAGGCCATGTTTCCCTGATGCGGGTGGGCGGCGTGTCCACCAGGAGTGCAGCGGGCTCTGAGGACCACGCCGTTGGTGCAGGTTCCCGGGACGGCATGGCGTCAAGAAAGGCCACGCCGAGGAGGGGTCCTCGGTTTGACGAGTCCGGGGAGGTGAGTTCCCTGCCTAACGGCAGCCGGCCCGTGGGGGCCGCGCGTGTAACTTCTTTTTCAGGCAGGGACTTCCCGGACCCACGTCAGTGGCAGGCGCATGCCGGTCTGCGGGGCTCCGGCAGCACAGCGGCAGCCGCGAGGGGTGCGGAGGAGGAGACGCTGCAGCTCGATAGGCGCTGGCAACAACACGGCTGCCGGCAACCACGTCGCCACCGCAGAAGGGGACGCAAGATGGCTGCGGACCAGAAGTCCCTCCCCCTGACAGGCACGCGATTGGACGGTGTGTCTTGTGTGCCCGCCAATGACCGTAGAGAGGCGGGTCCAAGGAACGTCCATCACGGGCAGGGGCGAGACCCGATTGGGCCGGAGGAGAAGGCCCACAGGAAGTGGCCGACGTCGGAGGCTGACAGACAGGTAGGCTCCGCGTCGGTTAACTTCCTGTCTTTGCCGGCTGCTCTGGCGGAGCTGGAGATCTCCCTTCAGCCCGCGGAGCAGCGTGTGTTACAGATGCTATGTGCCATCCGGGCTGAAGTGCTGGTACTGGAGAGGAAGGCGTTCGCGGCGCTGAAGACGTTAGCAACAACGGGACGGCGCGACGCTGGAATCTCCAGCCGGAGGGGTACGGCGGAGGCGGTGAGTACAACCGACTCCGTACAGCATGCAGGAGGGTCTGCTGAACATGGCTGTGATGCTAAGGATCAGCTTCAAGTAAGCAGCCCTCCGACAGGAGGTGCGGCGCCGCGGGCTGTATGCGCGGCGAGGGGGGAGTCCGAGAGGACGCTTAATGGACACGGGCTGCTAAGTGCCCCGGGTCCTAGCGCCCTCCGCCCCGAGTCGGCTGCGGTCTCACGCCGCACTGTAGGGACGCAGACGGGAAAGAGGCGCCTTCTTTTCCATAAGGAGTCTCAAACCGTCATGGCGTCCCAGAGCGAAGGGAGGAATAACAGGCTGGGTGCCGATTCCTCCGATATGTTGGGACGCGGTGCTGGGTGCATGCGTCCGGGTGCTGGCGGCCCTCTGCGCCGACAGAGGGAATCCCTGAGGCCGGTGGAGAGAGCGCAGGCGGTGCCGGCGGTTCCACCATCAAGAGGGGCACGGAAGCCGCGGAGAGGGTGCCGAACAGGCAAGTGCCGGGGTGCCGGTTGGAGGGGGGAACGCTGCCAGTGCGTGGCACAGGAAGGGTGCCTTGGCAGCGGTTCTGCCCCTGTGTTGTTCTCTTTTGTAGGGACGGACCCCGGGCGAGCAGTAGGACCCCCTTCGTTGGGGACCTGCCCTCTGATGTCGAGCCGTCTGCGGAAGGATCTCTCTGCTGGTATGCGAATGCCGCCACGGCTGGAGGAGGCTGCAAGGGAGCGAGTGGCTTCGACCAAAGGGGCGCGGAAGCCTCGTTGGGGGTGCCGAACGAGGAGGCCCCGGGGTGCCGGTAAGAGGGGGGAGCACAACCTGTGCGAGGCGCAGGGGAGCACCAAGTGGTGGTGCTCAGGCCGTGTCTCCGCCCCTGTCCCTGCTAGGAGTGCGGGGCCGGACCCCGGCTATCCTCGAGTTGGACCCGCTTCGGGGCTGTGCTGCCCTCGCGGGACAGGCCGCTCTTTACCCCGAGTGGTCTTCGCTGGCTGTGGGGCAGTGTCAGGGATGCCAGGGGCCATGACCCGGCCGGGACGCCTTGAGGGACCGGATGTGGGTCTGGGCCCACCCTGGATCACGTGGGGGTTGCCTTCCGGGTTGCTTTGGGGGCCACGGGTACAGGGCATGGAAGCTCCACCCTGTAGGGGCCCGTGGTCACCGCCAGGAGGCGCCCCGATGCCTTGGGGACCTGTTACCCCAGCACTTCCGCCACACCAGGAAGTGCTGGGGGGAAGACTTATGACGGCGCCCGGAGAGCAGCCGGCACTTCCGCCACACTGGGGCGTGGCCAGAGGAGGATTGCCGGGAACACCTGGTGCTCATCCGGGAACCCTATAAAAGGGGCCGTCTCCATTCATTCAGGGCTGGAGTCGGGTGGAAGAAGGACGAGGCACGAGAGGAGTGTGGAGGCGGCCCGATGACAAGGCATTGTGAGGCCAGGACTGTATTGGGGTATTTGTGCACGTGACTGGGGTCTGAGTGACCATTGTGGGGGTCTTTGTGACCGAATATATAACTGTAAATAGTGTAAATAAACGTGTGGTGGTGTTTAAACAACATGTCCACCTGTCTGTGTCCGGGCCGGGTTCACAATATATATACACACAGTGCATCCGGAAAGTATTCACAGTGCATCACTTTTTCCACATTCTGTTATGTTACAGCCTTATTCCAAAATGGATTAAATTCATTTTTTTTCCTCAGAATTCTACACACAACACCCCATAATGACAATGTGAAAAAAGTTTACTTGAGGTTTTTGCAAATTTATTAAAAATAAAAAAACTGAGAAATCACATGTACATAAGTATTCACAGCCTTTGCTCAATACTTAGTCGATGCACCTTTAGCAGCAATTACAGCCTCAAGTCTTTTTGAATATGATGCCACAAGCATGGCACACCTATCCTTGGCCAGTTTCGCCTATTCCTCTTTGCAGCACCTCTCAAGCTCCATCAGATTGGATGGGAAGCGTCAGTGCACAGCCATTTTAAGATCTCTCCAGAGATGTTCAATCAGATTAAAGTCTGGGCTCTGGCTGGGCCACTCAAGGACATTCACAGAGTTGTACTTAAGCCACTCCTTTGATATCTTGGCTGTGTGCTTAGTGTCGTTGTCCTGCTGAAAGATGAACCGACGCCCCAGTGTGAGGTCAAGAGCGCTCTGGAGCAGGTTTTCATCCAGGATGTCTCTGTACATTGCTGCAGTCATCTTTCCCTTTATCCTGACTAGTCTTCCAGTTCCTGCCACTGAAAAACATCCCCACAACATGATAATGCCAGCACCATGCTTCACTGTAGGGATGGTATTGGCCTGGTGATGAGCGGTGCCTGGTTTCCTCCAAACGTGATGCCTGGCATTCACACCAAAGAGTTCAATCTTTGCCTCATCAGACCAGAGAATTTTGTTTCTTATGGTCTGAGAGTCCTTCAGGTGCCTTTTGGCAAACTCCAGGCAGGCTGCCATGTGCCTTTTACTAAGGAGTGGCTTCCGTCTGGCCACTCTACCATACAGGCCTGATTGGTGTATTGCTGCAGAGATGGTTGTCCTTCTGGAAGGTTCTCCTGTCTCCACAGAGGACCTCTGGAGCTCTGACAGAGTGATCATCGGGTTCTTGGTCACCTCCCTGACTAAGGCCCTTCTCCCCAATCACTCAGTTTAGATGGCTGGCCAGCTCTAAGAAGAGTTCTGGTGGTTTTGAACTTCTTCCACTTACGGATGATGGAGGCCACTGTGCTCATTGGGACCTTCAAAGCAGCAGAAATTTTTCTGTAACCTTCCCCAGATTTGTGCCTCATTGTCATTATGGGGTGTTGTGTGTAGAATTCTGAGGAAAAATTTAATCCATTTCCAACAAAATGTGGAAAAAGTGATGTGCTGTGAATATTTTCTGGATGCATTGTCACACACATTTATATATATATATATATATATATATATATATTGTCACACACCATTCACGGGAGATCCCACCTGGCCCTCTTGATGTCACTTCCGGGTCCGAGCCTATGGAAGAAAACCTTGCCGGCTCCAGCCCCTATGATGTCATGTCCGGGCTTGAGCCTATGGTTGAAGACCCTTATGAGCTGGACCCCTTTGACCTCACTTCCTGTCTTCCCCTTTAAAATCCTTCACCTTTTCCCTATTCCCTCAGTTGTGTTTTGGACTCGGTTTTGTGCACATCAGTGCTGTTTATACTTTTGCAACTTCGCAGCCAGGATACCAAATATACGGCTGGCTGCCCCAAACCTTGTTATGACTCAGAGTGGAGTTTATGACTATATATTTTTTTTTTAATCTGCTACCTACACTCCATTTTTAAGCTTCTTATTTGATTATATTCAGGGACACCATGAGCCATATTGGGATTAGGCACATGGCTGGAACACACTCTAAATGGAATATCCTACTCTTGCAGATTATATTTGAGCATGTACGCACACACACTCATGCACACACAACCTGCCAATTAGCTTAACATGCAATGAGGGTGGAAACTGGCGTGCCTGGGGAAAACCCTGGCCTCTGGGGTCCATAGGAAGGGTACATACTGTATGTTAATTAGAATATGACATATATTAAAAATGTATTAGCCATAGTGACAGTTAATTCCCAATATTCCCTTGAAACCTCTTACATGTTAAAAAACATACCAGTAAGAAAACACAAGTGACATTTTACTTATTTAAAATGTAGAATTGATCTAATTGATGTAACCTTGCACCACAGTTGCCTGTAAATTGAGATTTCACAGAAATGAGTCATTCATGTTGGCATTTGACAGCTGGGGTGAAAGAGATTAATAGAAGGGAGACCGCTATGATTTTCATCTGGATACCAACAAAGGATGTCCGGTAGGAATAATCCCTTTTGACAGTAATTGACAGAGACATGAGAATCAAATCTGGGAAGAAATCATTGAGTAGCAAAACTGCTCCACTGATATCGACAAAAAGCCAAGAAATCAGAGCTGGCTGTGCAGTTTAGAGAAAGTTCCAAAACTGTGCTGAAACAAGCAGCATTGATTCAATTAGGAAAATGAATTACAGAAGGAATTACACTACAAAATATTTGAAAGATTCTACTAAAAATTAAACAAAACTGAGCAGCAACATTTTTATTTATTGCCAAACAACATAGTTGTTAGGAATTTCTCTGAGTGTTAAATCCATACACATAGCAAGGTAAATGTATTTTAAATAACCCAATATACATGGCACCATAGCAACATTCTATAAACTAGTAGTGGACAATATATTACAAAAAACACAAAATACAAAAAGGTCAGAGTGCAAAAAAATGAAAAAGCATTTTGGGTTTGTGAGTAACCTACAGAAACAGAGATTGCGAAAGGTAAATGCCAACATACCAACATACCAAAAGTGTATTTTGGAAACGATTACACTTTCAAAAAACTGACTACATGCCCAGACAAACATGTGTTTCTCCATTGATTTTTCCACTTTCTCACATATTTTCCTGTCACAACAAATTCTCACTCTTCTGCTCTTTTTCATGTTCTTGGCATATATCACCCTTCAACAAGTGCCAAAGTAGCCCACATTACTAATAGACACAACTCCAATACGGGATCATGCCGTTTAAGGCCACAACGGCCTTTAGTGTACTCTTGTTAAGTTTGTTACTACTCAGATTTTAACTGTAATGTGTATACCGTGAAGGAGGAAAGGGTGGGACCAGTAGAAGGAGAAAAAACTGAAATTGGTACTGGGAATACAGATCTGCAAGTCAGCGTGAGAATGAGAGCTGTAAGTTCCACAACTCTGTTATTTACTGGAGGCAATCACAGAGGAGAAGTCGCCAAAAGTTATCAAGAGCTTACAATACCGTCTGGTTGACAGGGTAAAAGCACAAAGCCTTAGCACAGAACAAAAGACCTTATAATGGTGAGATCTGGGAAGACTGGTTGGTTAGGCATCAGAACGTGGACCTGACTGGAAGGGGAAGGTCGTGGTCCATGTGGCCAAACCTCTTGAAAAGCCCTGGATGTTAGGGACTACATTGGGACTGCAGGGACACCATAGGTCATTATGGGGAGTTAACACCTGGTGTCCAAGGAGGGTCTTTGTTGCTTCCAAAAGTGAGTCTTGTGTTTGACCAGTAGTGACCCAATGAGGGAACTTAAGTGACCTCAGGTCAAGGGCATTATGGAAGATCTGATTTGAGAGATGGGGAGAAGGGCAGTGCTTTGGTGTAGCACTTGGGAGTTGGGCCTGCCCACCTGGCAGACATGGGTTCAAGACCCATCACAGGGCTGCCAGAGCCCTGGTTCGTTTTCAGTCATTTTGGCACTTTGTGTTTTCCTTTCAGTTTTCTCCGTTTATGTGTTTAGTCATTAAATTAAATGCATTGTTTTGACACTAGTCATCAGCTTGGCATCATTCCGGGTGTGGGTGCCTACTCCTTCTACAATGGATAGATAGTGTTCCACTCATTTCACAGAAAAGAATTCTAAAATTAAAATTCAATGGCTGGGCGATGAGCTTGATTGATGTCATTAAATATCATCTGAGCTATTTCAGTTTCATTGTGAAAAATATCAAAGTCAAGCCGCAGTCAGTATTTAATTATACAAAAGGAAAGGATTAGTCAGACGCTTCCCTCCTTCAATCTGTCATTGTTATGGTGCCACTAAATTTGTCTATTAGAGAAGACCAAAAGTAAAGAGTTTAGAAATTGAATGAATTAAATTCAGGGGAAAGCGACTTCCACATCAAGGACGTGTAAGTGTGAGATATGTACTCGGTGGCGACTTACTGCAAATAAAGGACAAGGACCTTTTCAGGCAACCTCTTTTCAAGAGTTTGCTTTTCATTTTAAACTCTGCCTAACTTGACCAAAAATAATCAGCCTTTTTCTTCTTATTTTTATGAAAAGATCAAACCAGTTATGACAGCTGCCAGCTGCCTGGCCCCCACAATGGAAACTTAAATTGAAATGGTTAGATGAATGAATCGTCTCTTTTTTTAATTGAATTTATTAAGAGCAAGTAACATTCCATACAAACAAGTCAAAATTAACAAAACTAAATTCAATTCAACACCCACCCATGAGAAAGAGAGGAAGGCCAACAGCCAGAGTTAAACTTGTGAGAGTGGTATAGAGGGCAAGGAATCTTTCTCCCCAATTTAAGTGCTTATTATAAAATATTATTGATTAGATCCTGCCAGGTTTTTGAAAAGTTTTGAACAGATCCTCTAAGAGATAATTTGATTTATTCCAATTTCAAATAGTATATAACATTAGTTACCCACTGACTTAAAAGAGGTGGGTTAGGATTATTCCAGTTGAGCAAGATAAGTCTACGTGCCAATAGTGTAGTCAAGGCAATTCTTCACTTTAAGCCCATCTGGGCGTTCTCCACATGAATGAATTATCTCTAAGGGTATGGGTGTCATGGTGGAACAGTGACTGAGTTCATCTGCACATGATCTCCATGAGCATTAATTCAGGTACTCTGTTTTTCCTCCCATGTTATAAAGATGTGTCAATTTTGTTCAGTGGCAGCTCTAAACTGGCCCTGTAGGCAAAGGTGTGGGTGTTGGTGTGATTATGCCTTGTGACAAACTGGCACACTTTTCAGGGCATCTTCTCACATTGCACATATGCAGCCAGGATAAGCTTTAGCCTTCTGTGCAAGCAATAATGGATTAAGAAAATTAAAAAATTGAACAAGTGGAAAGGTATCACAGTTTATGGGTGAATTAAAACATGAACAGAGACCGTCAAGGACTTCTATAAATCGGTGCATACAGTACATTCACTGGGCAAATTGTTAGGAACGGCAGAACACCTGCTTATCCATGCAAATTATCTAATCGGTCAATCAGGTGGCAACAGCATAATGCATAAAATCATGCAGATACAGGCCAAGAGCTTCAGTTAATGTTCACCAGAGTAGGGAAGAAATGTGATCTTAGTAGTTTCAACCATGACATGATTGCTGGGGCCAACAAGCTGCTTTGAGTATTTCTGTAATTACTGATCTACTAGGGTTTTCACTCACAATGGTCTCTAGAGTTTACTCAAAATGTTGTGCAAAACAAAAAAAAAACATCACTGAGCAGAAATTCTGTGGAATATTGATGAGAGAGTTCAGAGGAAAATGTTTCAAGCTAACAGAAAGGCTACAGTAACTCAGATAACCACTCTTTTTTTTTTAATTTTATTGATTTTATTGTAATCATTCCATACAAATAGATCACTTTTTACAAAAATAGGATTGAAAACAAATCAACGCCCACCCTTGAGAAAGACAGCGTAGCCAACAGAGTAAAACTTAAAGCTAGTAAAAATAAGCAAATCAATAAATTAATAGGCGGATAAAGATAAATGAAGAAGAAAAAGAAATGGAGAGAGAATCTGCTTCCTCAGTGCCTTAAGAGCTTAATCTAAAATGTTACCAACTGTAGTTAGGATATAGCGGGTTGGATAATGGTTGGTTGGTTATTAATTAGATCCTGCCAGGTTTTGAAAAAGTTTTGCACAGATCCTCTAAGTGAGATTTTGATTTTTTCCTGTTTCAAATAATATAAAACATCAGTTACCCACTGCATTAAAAGAGGAGAGTTAGGATTCTTCCACTTGAGCAAGATAAGTCTACGTGCCAATAGTGCAGTAAAGGCAATTACAGTTTGTTTGTTCTCCACTGAAGTACATCAAACAGAGCTGTTAATGGGTTAGGAGGGATTGGGACCCCAAGGCTGTCTAAAAGGCATTTTAAAATTTTGGTCCAGAATAATGTTAATTTGGCGCACGCCCAAAACATATGGCCCAATGAGGCTGGAGCTCGATTGAAACGTTTGCAGGTTGGATCTTGCCCTGAAAACATTTTGGACAATTTTAAACGAGACAGATGTGCTCGATATATAATTTTGAGCTGAATAATTGTATGCATTGTGCATATGGAGCTCGAGTGAATTCTCTGCATTGCTACCTTCCACTTCTTTTCTGAGATGTTGAGTGAGAGATCCTTTTCCCCACTGTCCTCTTGGATCTTTGAAAGGGAGGGACTGTAAAATGGTTTTATATATTGCAGAAATGCTGCTCTGTACAATTGTGGTGAGCAGAAAAGCGTCTCATAATGCACAACAAGCTTGAGGCAGATGGGCTACAACAGCAGAAGGCCACGGTGGGTTCCACTCGTGTCAGCCAAGAGCAGAAAGCTAAGGCTGTAGAGGGCACATACTCATCCAAACCTGGACAGCTGAGGACTGGAAATGTAGCCTGGTCTGATGAATCTTGATTTCTGCTGAGGTACAAAGATGATTCGGTCAGAATTTAGTACCAACAGCATGAATTAGTGTACCCAACCTGCTTTGTGTAAACTGTCCAGGCTGCCGCAGGTGGCATAATGGTGAGGGAAATGTTCTCTTGGCACACATTAGGCCTGTTAATACCAATTAATCACTGCTTGAATGCCACAGATTATTTGAGTATTGTTGCTGACCACATGTTGCTGACCACATGTATCCCTTCATACCCAAAATGTATCCATCTTTCTAATGTTACTTTCAGCATGATAATGCACCATGTAACAAAGCAAAAGTCACTCAAAGTTGTTTAATGAACATGAAAATGTGTTCAGTGGTTACTTGTGGCCTTTCCAGAATCCAATAAAGCCTCTTTAGGATGTGATAGAATGGGAGATTCGCAGCATGAATGTGCAAATGTGCTGACATTGTGTGAGGCAATCAACATGGAGCAGAATCTCAAAAGAGTGTTTCCAACATTTTGTGCAATCCATGTCACAAAGAATTGAGGATGTTTTGAGAGCATGGTGTTCCTATGAATTTGCTTGGTAATTGTACATATATATATATACACTAGGGGGTTTGCCCCTGCTTGCTTTACTTGCCAACCCCCCACTTCGCATCTCTGCTGCTCACGTTGTGAAGAGGCGGGCTGAATGCACCCAAAGGAGACGTGGTCGCTCCTCCAAAACCCCTCTTAAATGGTGATACAATGGGAAACAAATACAGTTTTGTTTTTTTTTTTACCTCCTCTTTGCTCAACCAGCTGCTGGCTTGCTGCTGCTGCCGTGACGCGGGCTCTGCATCTCGCACAGCACTTCGAAAATTTAAAAGCCTGTACAGCAGCTGTTCTACTCTTTGTCTTTTATTTCCGGCCCCAGGCATGCTTAAATCTTTTGGCACAAAGTCTAATCTTGTGGGACGTGAGTTCTTGATATTTTTTAGTATATAATTTAAAAATGAAGTAAGAATCTGAAAATCTAACAACATCATATTAAAGTTCAATAAATTCTGAAAAAAATGATACCAAACATATATATGTAGATTTTAAAATAAGCCCGATTTAAAGCATGACAAAAAACGTGACATAAAATCGTTGCACTTTTAGGCTTAGGATTTTATATAGATATAGAGTAGATATATATATATATATATATACATCTTTTAACCTGCTTAATCCAATTCTGGGTCAAACGTGCCGCACTGGGTACAGGGTAAGAAAAAGCGCTACCCAGGATGCCAGTCTATAGCAGGCACGCGTATACACAAAGGAAAGACAGAAACCCAAAAGTCCAATCTGATTTATTTTATGTGAATCTTTTGAAGCCCACAAATGAGAATTATTTGAAAACTTGAAAATGCAACACCATCAAGATCTGATACAATCCATGGAAAACATCTCATAGGCCTAACAAATATTTGCCTTCAATAGCATTATAAAGAACATGAAAATATATATTATTAAGGTTCAGGTTTTAGAGGTTTATAGGGACATTCTTGTTAGGTGTACAGAGTACAGTGAATTTCTCACTTGCCTGCACTAATTAACACGCGACACATTCTCCAGCACCCTGATAAGTAAATATAATTAAATTCCCTCAAAACCTCAAAACTTATATCATCATCATAAAAAAAATGTCAGAAAGTATTTGTCAGAACAGAAGGACACAACAGTATCCCAAGTAAATTACTGGAAGAGATTTTCAAAAGTAATACTGAGCAACACCTATCAGGTGCAGGCTTAGAACTGAGCTGTCAATAGGGTTTTAGATCTTCAGAGAAGATCATGTTTTACACTTAATCCATCTAAACCCATACAGACAGAAAGTGGTTATTATCCATTTGTAACCTTTTATCCAGCTATTGGGCTCAATTAGTTCACTACAGCCTAAACTAGAAAACAGGAAACTGTACCTCAGCAGAATCAGGTGCAAGTCCAAAATGCACCTTGGATGAGACCTTATTCTGCTATGCCAGGTAGCTGAATGTGCATCTCAGAGGAAACTCACCTGCACTGTACATACTGTGGCAGGCAGCCGGGTTCCATGCCCGGCCGGGATGCCCCTGCTGCATATGTTCCGGGGGAGCAACCATGGGCAACTCAATACCTCCCCCAGGACGCTTGGTGGCAGCCTCCCTGGCTGGCGGTGATGCCTCGACCTCCTGCAGGGCTCCATGGGAGATGAAGTCCTCAACAGACCAGTTGGGAGTTGGGGTGGCCGCCAGGGGGTGCTGCATGGATTCCACAGCCCAGCTGGACAACTCTACAGCCCTAGCCGGAGGTGCAATCAGATGCAGGTGATCAAGCATCTGGAGCACTTCCGGGTGGGCTATAAAAAGGGCCGGCAACCACCACTCAGGGCCAGAATCGGGAGGAAGAGGACAAGGTTGCCTGGGAGGAGTGGTGGTGCCAGAAGAAGGGTTAGTTGTTTTTATTAAGTGCTTGGGAAAGTGTTATGCCTTTGGGGTTCACGGGGAAGACGTGCCCCACAGGTGAAGAAAAATAAAAGTCTTTTGGGTATGACACGTTTCTCAGTGTGAATCTGAGCTGGGTCGGGCGCCTATATAGCGACTTGTTTCACAATACAAAGAACCAGATAGTGATCTGGGCTGGAAACTGAACCTGGGTTCCTTGGGATGTAAAACTTGTTTTTCCTCCTTGCTGTCCTCACGTATATCCTGTATATCTGAACTCCCACTCAGAGACTAAATATGGAAAATAAGCAAGCCAAGTTAAGTTGGGGAGCATGCAATGGTACAGTGTGTTGCCACATCCACTACACGACGAAACAACTCGAGATCCCGGTTTGCAACCCCCCAGGCAGATGCACGGTCCAGTCCCACCCTCCGGAAATGACCCTCTATCTGCCACAGCCAGGTGTTACGTGGGTGACCCCTTGGCCTGGTCCAGGCACTCGGGTCCCTAACAATGAGGATCTTACGAGCTGGATCACCCTCGGGGAAACGCGCCACATGGCTGTAGTGCCGTAACTGACGCTCCCTCACAATGCAGGTAATGTGCCTCATTCAGGACTCCATGAGCAACCGCTTATTTGACACAAAGTCAAACCAATGGTACCCAAGGATTTTCTGGAGAGACACAGTACCAAAGGAGTCCAGTCTTCATCTCAGGTCACTGGATAGCGTCTATGTCTCGAAACCATATAGCAAGACAGGAAGCACCGGGAATCTAAAGACTTGGACCTTCGTCCTTTTGCATAGATATCGGGAGCGCCACACACCCCTTTCCAGTGACCTCATGACCCCCATGCTCTCCCAATCCGTCTATTGACTTCATAGGAAGAGTCACCAGAAACATGAATGTCAATGCCAAGGTAAGTAAACCTCTCAACAAGGTCAGGAAAAATAAAATGAAACAAACAGGAAAGATGTAGCCAAACAATACATAATAGTGTACTGCAGCTGACAGTCTGTTTCAGGCAGACAGCAGACAGTCAGGACGTGTTGGCTGTTTATGACACATGCCAATTAAATAAACTTTTAATATGGAGTGAAGTCCAGCCACACAACTTGTACAGAGCACAGTGGAACAGCGGACTTGATAATATCATGGAGTGCAACAAGATGCAACGCATCATGTTACTAGTGCGATAAAAGGACACCGAAACCTGCCATTTAAGTCAATGCAATGCATAAACAATTATATTAAATATGAACACAAGAAAATGCAGTGAAAATTCAGTCAGGCTCTGTATCACATGGACACAGAAAAAGAACTGATTAAGCTGATGAAAACACCCCTCTCTCTGCGACATGTAAAAATTGAATGAATAAAATGAAGATGTTCACTCTGGTGAAAGGAGGCAGAGTGGGCCTGACGTATTCCCTGATGGATGCTCTTGCCATGATTACTGTGGTAATCAGTATGTGTGTGTGTGTGTGTGGTCTTGGCTATGAAGATGTACAAACGTGTCAAGCCTAGTGACTTCATTGTGGGTTTGTGGCGGAGCACAATCACAGATCACTGTCATTGAAGAGCAGGAGAGGCACAAGGTGAGCTGCAGGCCAAACACAACTGGTGAGAATCTTCAAAGTCTGACTTCATTCAGGGTCAGGAGAAACAGGGAGTAGCTGGAAATGTTCAGGATTTTATTTATTCATTTTTATATATTGACATAGCACAATTTATTGAGCCTAAAGGTGAGTTCAATTGTTATGTGCAAACCTCCAAATAATGATACAATAAATGGCAATACAATTAAAAACAAAATAGCATTAACACAAATTAAATATAAATGTGAACAGTAATACTAACAGAAACAAAAATGAGATAAGAAATGAGATCTAAATTGATCCAAAGTGTAAGTATGAGCAATATATACAAGCATTCAAAAGTTTGAAATCAGTCCAAAAATTTGACAGAAATATTACTTATTCTAATTTTTAAATATAGCCAAGATATCACTAGAGTTGCAAAAGCCTACTGTTGCTTAAAATGACTCATTTTTAACGACTGCAACGCCCCATTTTCAGCAGCCATTACTCCAGTGTCCTAATGGTAAACTCTCTTGGCTCATCTTTAATTAATTATATTTAAAAGCTAATTGGTTATCAGAGAAAACTCTGTGATTGTGTTAGCAGAGATGAAACCAGTTATTCCAGTTATAAGTCAAGAAAATTGTCTGCAAAAAAAAAAAAAAGAGAAAAAAAGAGGACTCTGGGATGCTGGCCAGATCAGGCTATTGATATAAGTCGAAGCTTATTAAATACACAGGCGACAGGGAAGCATTAACTATTGATCTTCACTGATGCCTAAAGGCATATAATAAGAAAAGAAACTTCAAAGTAACTTACAAGGCCTTTCAGCCAATATTCAAAACCTCCACTCCACCGCACATTAAAAATCAGGTTCCTCAAACATGAGAATTTTTAATTTTGTCTAAGTAAAGCCAATGACCAATCTCTGAATGCAAGCAGTTAGTGTTGTTTATGGTAGGCTATTGAATGCTGCTAAACTGAATTATTATTATTTATGTGGCAGCCTATGGTTTTTGTCCTCCCAATGCTTACAATAGTTTGGCACCCATGACCATGAGGATAACTGGCTTGTGGCAGCTGAGCATTCACTGGAACATTGCTATTTGATCTCACCACTGGGAAGCAGAATTCACCAAGCATTTGACTAAAAGGGAATGTGAGCTGGATGTAGACCCCCAAGAGACAGGCTTTACCCTACTGAGAATGTGTTATCACAATAGAAATCCAGCTCACGACAAGATGAACTGCAGGTTCACACACACGGTATGCTTTGGCCAGTAAGCTTAACATGCATCACAGGAAAATTAATGGAAGGAATTATTAATATTAAGGATAAGATTGAGCAACACCTGACAAGGACAGGAGTTATTCTGAACAGTTAGCATGGGTTTAGAAGAGGGAGGTCATGTTTTACTAACATGCTGGAATTCTATGAGTAGGCAACAAAAGGATACGATCAAAGTGGAGCATAATATATTATTTATCTGGACTTTCAGAAAGCATTTGATAAGGTGCCACATGAGAGGTTGGGCATCAAACTAAAAAAAGTGGGAGTTCAGGGTGATGTTTGTAGATCGGTTCAGAATTGGCTCAGACACAGGAAGCAGAGGGTGATGGTGCGAGGAACCTCATCAGAACTGGCCGATGTTAGGAGTGGTGTTCCACAGGGGTCAATGCTAGGGCCACTGCTATTTTTAATATATATATAAATGATTTAGATAGGAATATAAGTAACAAGTGCAGTGGGCTGGCACCCTGCCTGGGGTTTGTTTCCTGCCTTGCACCCTGTGTTGGCAGGGATTAGCTCCGGCAGACCCCCGTGACCCTGTAGTTGTGATATAGCGGGTTGGATAATGAATGGATATAAGTAACAAGGTGGTTAAGTTTGCAGATGATACCAAGATAGGCGGATTAGCAGATAATTTGGAATCCGTTATATCCGTTATACATGGATGGCATACAGTCTTGGGCAGGTTTGTGGCAGATGAAATTTAATGTCAGTAAATGGAAAGTATTACACATAGGAAGTAAGAATGTTAGGTTTGAATACACAATGGGCGGTAGAAAATCGAGAGTACACCTTATTAGAAGGATTTAGGACTCATAGTGGACTCTAAGCTATCAACTTCCCAACAGTGTTCAGAAGCCATTAAGAAGGCTAACAGAATGTTAGGTTATATAGCACGATCTGTGGAGTCCAAGTCCAAGGAGGTTCTGCTCAACCTTTACAATGCACTGGTAAGACCTCACCTGGAGTACTGTGTGCAGTTTTGGTCTCCAGACTACAAAAAGGACATAGCAGCACTAGAAAAGGTCCAGAGAAGAGCGACTAGGCTGATTCCAGGGCTAAAGGGGATGAATTATGAGGAATGATTAAAAGAGCTGAGTCTATACAGTTTAAACAAAAAAAGATTAAGATGTGACATGACTGAAGTGTTTAAAATTATAAAGGGAATTAGTACAGTGGATCGAGACTGTTATTATAAAATGAGTTTATCAAGAACGTGTGAACACAGTTGCAAGCTTGTTAAGGGTAAATTTCGCCCAAACATTAGGAAGTTTTTCTTTACACAAAGAATGATAGACACTTGGAATAAGCTACCAAGTAGTGTGGTAGACAGTAAGACGTTAGGGACTTTCAAAACTCGACTCGATGTTTTTTTGGAAGAAATAAGTGGATAGGACTGGCAAGCTTTGTTGTTCTCGTCTAGATTGTTCTGTTGTTCTAATGTTCTAATGAATGTGCTTGGCTGAGAAGCCAATAGTGAAAAGCTAACATCTGAAAGCCACTAAGCCAAAATCCCACCAAAGGGTGATGATACCCTGGTGCCCAGAGCTTTGGTGGAGAGCACCACCTGGAACGTCTCATAAGAAGGAACTCAGGACAGTCCTGGGTGAGTAGCTGCTGCCCTTACCTCTTCTGCACTATATGTTCATGGGGCTCCTGCTGCTAAATTGTTTAGAGAAGACATAAATTATTGACAGTTGCTAGATAACTCACTTAAAGCTGTGAAAAAGCAAGGACATCACTGCCCTTCACAGCTTGAGCTTTAGTTGTTGTTTCCGCCTCATCAATGGTTGAAACATAGAGCTTTGTTTCTCTTAGTGACCTTAATCATCCATTCAGTAAACCTGCTTATTTAAATTTCAGAGTCACACAAAATCACTGGGAGCAAAACAGGAGACAACACTTGAATGTACGGGACACACTCACACGTGACCACATTTGTCTACTCTATGAGTGAATAAAGAACAGCTCACCAGAGAAAAATCCATGAAGGCTCATTTTACATTATTCATTCATTTACCCATCTATCCATTTTCAAACCTGCTTATCACAGGGAGGCCATTTTCATTCCAGCAGGACTAAGTGCAAGACAGAAGACAGAAAGGGTACCAGGCAATCACAGAGTACATCGCTCTACTATAATAAAAAAATCTTGGGAAGAGAGACAAGACGTGACTTTCTCAGAAAGACACTTTCAGGTCCCGCGAGATGTGACTTTGTTCCAAGAGATTTAACCACGCCCGCGGCTGGAAATAAAAGACAAAGAGTGGATGACAAAGTAGAACGTCATAAAGAATTCAAAAACGTTGGTGTGATGCACATGCAGAGCAGGTTAAAGATAATGGAAGTATGAAAATTCGAAAGTCTCAAAAAAAGGATAGGAAAGATCGCATTAGCGCAAACAAATGAAAATTATTACACAGTGAAATAATGGAACAGCAAAAAGAGATTGAATATATTGTTCAGATTTAAACTTTAAGTCAGAGTGTGAATGCTATTATCAGACACAGTTCGTGTAGAGAGAAAGAAACGATTTTCACTCACGGGCAGTTATACTTTGCGTTGTAACAATATAATTCCAAACAAAGAATCAAAATTCAATGCGATATTGATGAAAAGGTAAAAGCGAAAAGAAATTGAATATATGGACATAGGTGATATGACAGAAGTAAGTAGATATTGTTTGGCTTTAATCTTTAAATCGGTGACTTGTACATCGTCTAATTTGTGTCGCCATCAGGGAAAAGTAGTGTTTCATCCCAATAAATAGGCATATCCGCGAGAATTAAAAGTTTTGTTGTTGGGTGAAAGTGAAATCCACATACGCAAGCGGCACAGATGCAAGTTGCTGGCACGTAGCGCAGGCAGGGGGGTTTGCAAGCAGGGGGGCAAAGCCCCATAGTTAATGTAAACCAGAATACCCAGAGGAAAACCCACACTGACACAGGGAAAACGTGACTGAATCTAGTCAGCTGGTACTGTGAGAAAGCAGCACTAACTGCTGCACCACCGTGATGACTTTAAAGAAATACTTCATCCAAAAATTATATTTTTTTTATATGTTACTTACTCATGTGGTTTGTAGTAATGGCCAGGAAAAAAATGTAATCTAATCTAATCATAATCTAATTTTAATCTCTTTATGCAGAACGGAGCTAACAATTTTTATGCTTTAATGGAAGCAGGCAGAGACCAATGCTGGACAACAGCAAACAACATCAAAACATCCATGAAAAAAATCTCATGTTACTCATATTGCATAAACCACATGAAGTCACCCAGTTATATACTCAAAGCGTGCAAAATGCATGCATTGTTTTACTAAAATATTGCTAAATCAATTCCACTGGTTAAAAGAAAGTAGCCCACTACCTAAGGCCATTTTTGAATTTAAGCCAGGACTCAAGGCCATGACCCCATGTGAAAGGGTTTTTCAGGTTGTGGGCTACTTTCCTTTTATGAATTGAATTAACATTAGCAAAAAAATGCAAGTATTTTGCATGTTTTGAGTATACAAGTAACAAGAGATTTTTTCATGGACATTTTCATACTGGTGTGTGTGTGTGTCCTGCGGTGGGCTGGGATTTGTTCCTGCCTTGCACCCTGTGTTGGCTGGGATTGGCTCCAGCAGACCCCCGTGACCCTGTGTTAGGATATAACAGGATGGAAAATGACTGACTGACTGACTGATTTTCATACTGTTTGCTGTTGTCTAGCTTTGACTACCACCTACTTCTATTCAAGCATAAACTTTGTTAGCTCCATTCTGCATAAGTACATAAGATTAAAACATTTTCTCAGCCTTCACTACAACACGGGTTAGGTAACATATAAAAATCCTTTTGGGCTGGATTATTCCTTTAAAATACCACTTCTATTTGTCTTTAAAATGTTCATATGTCTTTTTCTGTCCCATGATCCTCAAATGGATTAAAAGAGTTTGATAATGGATGAATTTCTCATAATTCCTCAGTTCTGCTATTTGTAATGATGCCCATTCCCACTAATTCAATTATACTAACAAGGACCGAGGATTTGTGGTGACAGTCCCTATTGTCATCGAGAGGTTCAACCTTCTTACACACAATTTGTTAAATTCTAATTGTAAAAAAAACCTTTAATGTCATATGTACTCCAAAAGGTGCAATGATATGAAACAAGAACAGGCCTTCCCTTTTCAATGTAGTCCATGAAACAGTACATAGTTTGTGGAAGCACATGCCTGCTTCTTCTTAGCAGCTGCTTACCAAGCTGGCCATTTGAGAAGACCCTGTCACACTGGGGAAAGCAGCCATCTGAGAGAAGCTTACCTTTATCTCCTGCCGTGCTGTCCCAATGGAAACAAGGAGAAATAGGCTAAGAGATGTCAGTACTTGCATCCTTTGTGCTCTGAAATAAGCCAGAGGCTAAATACTGTAATGAGCACAATCATTTAACTAACCCAGGAACAGCATGACTCCTGCCACAGAGAGACTGGATGTCATCTCTCACTGCCTGATGGGAAGCCAGTGTGGTCCTTGCCGCTCCCTGCATGAATCTGACAAAAGGCTGAACCGAAAATTATTTGGCTGATCTTTAAAATTATATGTCTGACTCACAGTTCTCACTCTTCCTTTTTTGCTTTGAAAATGTCGATGTAATTTATGAGCAGTGCCTCCATAAGGGAAAAAGACGTAATAAGATGCTAAAGAACAGAAATATGTAAGAGCCCATTAAACAGGTCTGGACCCAGTCCCAGCTGTATTACTCAGGGCTAGATTGTCAAGGGTTCAAGTTCAGCAGCCATAATAATAAATTAAATTCCTTTAAACCTTCCTGGGTGACACACTGGTTAGTGCTGCAGACTTGCTGCTATTGGGTCTCAGGTTCAAATCCAGGACCAGTCATAGCCTACACTTTAATTTTAACTCTAGTTTCCTTCTCATTTGCTAAATAATAATAATAATAATAATAATACATTTTATTTATATAGCGCCTTTCCCATGCTCAAGGCGCTTCACAGAGTCTTAGAAAAAAACAGCACGGTATATGTAACATTGGATACAAATGTTTTCCTGAATAGAACAATGAAACAGATAACAAAGCATTAAATAGAATAATGGACAATAAACCAGAGTAAAATACTAAATTCAATACTAAAAGAAAAACCTAACAAATAACCTAATTTGTGATATAACAGACACAAGAATGAATGGAGTCAGCTGATCTGGGTCCTATGGAGCTGAAGGCCCTGCTGTCACAGGTTAGTGTGAGGCACAACAAGATTACCAGAATCAGAGGATCTCAGTAGGCGAACAGGAGCATAGTGATGGAGAAGGTCACTGATGTAGTCTGGTGCAAGGCCACTTAAAGCTTTGTAGATTATTGATAGAATTTTATATTCAAACCTGTATGACACAGGGAGCCAGTGAAGGCGAAACAGGATGGGTGTAATGTGCTCACTGTTGCTGGTTAGTGTAAGGACTCTTGCAGCAAAGTTTTGAATCAACTGGAGCTGTCATATAAGATTAGAAATATTCATAATGGTTAGTGCTGCTGCCTCACGGTTTCAGATGACCGGGTTGGAAGCCCAAGTGTAGAATCTGCAGGTCCTCCCAGAATCCCTTTGGGGTTTTGTTTAGGTTTATCAGTTTTATCCCACAACCAAAATACTAAAAGCTGCAAGTGATTGTGGGTATGTACAGTATAGGCCAAAAGTTTGGACACACCTCCTCATTCAATGTGTTTTCTTTATTTTCATGACTGAAGGCATCAAAACTATGAATGAACACATGTGGAGTTATGTACTTAACAAAATAAGGTGAAATAACTGAAAACATGTTTTATATTCTAGTTTCTTCAAAATAGCCACCCTTTGCTCTGATTACTGCTTTGCACACTCTTGGCATTCTCTCGATGAGCTTCAACAGGTAGTCACCTGAAATGGTTTTCACTTCACAGGTGTGCCTTATCAGGGTTATTTAGTGGAATTTCTTGCTTTATCAATGGGGTTGGGACCAGCAGTTGTGTTGTACAGAAGTCAGGTTAGTTGGACGATCATTTTTTTTTCAACAGGACAATGACCCCAAACACACCTCCAGGCTGTGTAAGGGCTATTTGACCAAGAAGGAGAGTGATGGAGTGCTGTAAATGGTCATGAAAATAAAGAAAACACATTGAATGAGGAGGTGTGTCCAGACTTTTGGCCTGTACTGTATGTGTGACTATGTCCTCTGATTCAAGGACTTATTTATGTCTTGTGCCTAAGGCACATACAATGCACTCTGTACCCCACAAATCAAAGCCGAATTTGAGTATGAAAATGGGTCAATGGTCAGACGATATAATAGAAGGATAATAACAGGGGTTATACTTTAGGGTAAGCACAAATTCTGCAATTACAGGGAAATAAAAAAGAAAACCTTAACAACGCACATCAGAATTGCATGACGGTCAGAATTTAAGAAATAATTTGAATGTGCTCTTTACACGTAACAATGCTACTACTGCAGCCGATTTTACAGGAACTGTAAAAACTGGGAAACTGGGAAAGAGGGGTCCTTTCATCGGATTGGCTGGCCGAGCAACGTTTCAGCCGTGGAATGGCCAATTGGGGAGGCAGCTTGACGGATGAGGTCTCCAGCACTCTAAAAATATCCAAATCTTATTATGTGATATCATCTACTGTTAAATTCTGCTCTGTACTTCTAAAATTTGTATTATTATGCTGTATTAAGGATTTGTTCTGTTCTGTGTATTGTATTGTATTGACCCCCTTCTTTTGACACCCACTGCACGCCCAACCTACCTGGAAAGGGGTCTCTCTTTGAACTGCCTTTCCCGAGGTTTCTTCCATTTTTCCCTACAAGGTTTTTTTGGGAGTTTTTTCTTGTCTTCTTAGAGAGTCAAGGCTGGGGGGCTTTCAAGAGGCAGGGCCTGTTAAAGCCCATTGTGGCACTTCCTGTGTGATTTTGGGCTATACAAAAATAAATTGTATTGTATTGTATTGTATTGTTGGTGACCGTTAAGAAGAACCACCTGCTTCTGCACCCAAATAATCTTTGAGGGCCACTGCAACAATGTGGAAACATGTCACACCCTTTTTATGACCAACAGGGAGATGTTAACACACTGGTGAGTAGAAAGTGGAAAGCATTTATAAGTTAAATACACACAAAGACAGTCAAAAGATGAAAGGATACAACAGAACACAAAATCAAGCCCACACGCCCTAAGAGGGACTGACAATTTGTGTAGTGGGATAATTAGGAAGGGCGTCAGGTGTCAAACAATTCACACACAACTCAAATAAATCACACTAATGTCTTGAAAAGGCCACCTTGCTGGTGAGTTGCTGGAGTACAGTGCCCCCTGGAGACCCTTCAGTTGTACTACACCTGAAATGAAAGGCTGGGTTTGATAAACGGCGTAGCTCAACAAACCTGCCTAAGGCCTTGACTTTACTGTGCTGGTATGTAATGCTGTATATGGTCTGTACAAGAACATAAGCAGCAACCTAGTTGAATTTGTAGATGATGCCAAACTATGTGGAAGAGCAGATGATGAAGAATCAGCTAAAGTGCCAGAGGGACTTGGACAACATGCAGGCTTGGGTAGATTTGAGGCAGGTGAAATATAATGTAAGTAAATGTAAGGTATTAGACACAGGAAGTAAAAATACCAGATTTGAGTGCACAATGGGAGGTCAGCAATTTGAAAAATGCCTCTTGCGACAAGGACCTAGGAGTCATAGTAGGCACGTCACTTCTATCTACATCCAGATGGTGAACAGAAGCGATGATGAAAGCTAATCGGGTTTCAAGTTATATAGCATGATGTGTGGAGTACAGGTCAAGAGAAGTTATACTTGAGTTATATAAGGTACTCGTGTATAGTTTTGGTCTCCATATTACAAAAAGGGCATATCAGCACAAGAAATGGTCTAGAGAAGACTGACAAGGCTGATTCCAGGGCTAAAAGTTATGAGGAGAGACTGAAGTAGTCACACTTTTTCAGTCTGAGCAAGCAGAGATTAAGAGGGGACATAACTCAAATGTTTAAAATTAATTAGTACAATAGATCCCAAGAGTTACTTTAAAATAGGTTCTGCAACAAGAACATGGGGGGGGGGCATATTTTGCAAAAATGTCTTCATGCAAAGAACCATAAACTCATGCAAAAAATTACCACTTAGTGCAGTGGAGAGAAAGATCTTCAGATCTCTTCCTGATGTTATTTTGGACAATGTAAGTGAATAGGACGGATGAGCTTGTTGGCCAGAATGGCCTGCTCTCACAAAAATTAGCGTAATATTCTAATATTATAGGTTTGTGTAGGGGTCCTTTCACGCTCAGCATTATTTTATAACAGAGATAGCATCAGTGAGAGAATTGCCTGGAGAATTACTCAAGATCACCCACCTAGTATCAGTGAGAGTACAAGCTCATCCAGTAGGCATATAAGTGAGTAAGTACAGCCAGAGGATGATTATAGGGTCATTATAAGGTCATCATTGTCACGTGTACAGAGTCCAGTGAAGTTCGTAATTGAATGTGTGATTTAAGACAATAAATATGGCCATTAGTTTAAGGTTGTGTGTGGTGTTCATGTATCACCCATCTCTGTCCTCATTACCATAGTCTGGTCATTAGTTTTTACATTATAGAATAATTAAACTAATGAAAAACATGAAAACGTCCAGTTAACATAGAGTATAATTACATGCACTACATGTAGACTTTTAATGATTTCTTTTAGTCTGTCCATCTTTGCTTTGTAAAATACTACAACATTTATGGGATTCACAAAATCTGGCAAAGCATACAGATGCCAATGGGTTACAAACTGATGAACTTAATGATTATTTATAAAAGACAAAACTGAGGAGGGGTCTGAATATCTCAAGAGCAGTTTAGATATCTTGTTATACTTTTTCCATTTTTCATCTATTTCATATATATCACAAACATTATTTTCATAAAAAACGTCAATTTTGGGTTTTTTGACTGCAAACATATGAGGGACATTCAAAAAGTTTCTGTACTTTACTCTATTTAAGAATTCCAAAAACAAATTACATTGCTTTTCTACATAGTCACCTTCCTTTGCGATGCAAGTTTCCCAGCATCGTACCAAATGCCCAATTACTACTCCTCCCGCCTTCACTGTTTCCAATGAAAATACAAAAGTGCAGAAACTTTTTGAACGTCCCTCATATTTTAATAGCCCTAAAACAAAGAGCATTAGAAAGATGTGTGTCCATGTACCTGTGTCTTTGTGCGTCTGTCGCTATTGTAACTCAAAGCTCTACTCCATGTATTCAACCTCAAGCTTTCAAAGCTCTAACTTTTTAAAGCCGACACCAAAAACAGCCAAACTACTGCTCAGAACTTCACACAATGTGGCATTTGCATGTAGGAGTTTAATAGAAATGCTTTTGGAAATTTTAAAATCACGCCAAAGCTCACACTTTAATTTCAAAAGTTTCACATGCAGTAGTGTTATTGCATCTTGTATATACTTTATTTTGGTAAATTCACTCTGTGACTGTACTGTACTGATGATGTGGATTCAGATCCCACTACTATGTGACCATTATCAAGTCACTTCACCTACCTGTGCTTCAAATGGAAAAATAAAAGAAATTCATTGTAACACAAATGTTGTAAGTCGTCTTGGATGACAGCATCAGTCTAATAGAAAAACTAAATTAAAATGAAATATGGAGAAAGTCAAATGGTGGTCATGTCAGATTTTTTTCCTTCTATGTTCTTTCATGTTCTGTAAACAATTAGGCAAAGAATGAGAAAGAGAAATTCGTATTTACTGAGTGTGATTACATGCATACACAAATCCAGGTAAGGGGTGTAACCAGGTTTTAAAGCAGAAACCTGGTTTCTTTAAATCTCCTGTTCACTTGGGCAAGTCCACTTATGGAGTTCTATTGGCAAAAAAATGCACTAAAAAAAGATTAAACATCATCAATGGCCACAGTAAACCCAAAATCAAGCATTAAGACTGTGTGTCCTGAGACTTTGCTGCTGAAATCAGTATGTTTTATTCAGCTCGTCAACATAATTTTACCAAATTCCGAAATATTGAGAAAGACTATTTCAACCATGAGCAGGAATAATGTGATTACTTGAGTATTTGCCTCAGGAAATTTATCTTTGTGGATTCTGCCACTGTTTTCCACCTGTGATGCCTGAATGCGTGTGCAAAGCAAAGACATGTGCAGGCTAACAGAGTGCAATGGACGTGCAGAGCCTACAAAATCCTTCAGTGCAACTGGGTAAAGGGCTTACCTGGCCACATATCCGTGTTACTCGTGGAGAACTCTACGTGTGTTAACCTGGTTTCTCAGAGACTACTATCCCCAGTAAGGGCAGACAGGGCATTTTTGAAGTGCATGTAAATGCACTCACTGTTACAATAGTTGATGTTTTTTTCTTAGCGTTGTAAATTTTTCGGAGCAACCCAATAACTGTTTATAATGGTTTTGAACTACCATATATACTCGCGGATAAGTTCTCTCGCAGATAAGTCAGGAGTTGATTTTACAGTATAATTTCCGGTATTTTATAATGTTGGTCGTATAAGCTGAATGCGGAAAACTCACGCTATTGGTCCAAGAGATTACAATATGCTAACGCCCACCTGAGAGAGTAACCACGGAGCACACGGCCTTTTTATTCTATGTGGGAGCAGCAATGCGCTGTATCAGCGTATGCTCCTAACCTCTCTCTCTCTCACTATTGTGCCTACATGACCACACAGTAATACCCGAACCTTTCCGAAGCAACGTTTGCACTATTTTGTGTTTCTTGTATTTCACACCCTCATACACCTTTATTGTAAGAGCATCCCTAATCTACGATGAAATGTTCAATCAGAAGAAAATATGAAGCTGGTTTTAAATTAAATGTCACTGAAGTAGCGAAAGAAATTGGTAACTGTGCTGCTGCAACAAAGTTCAATGAGTCTGAGAAACTGATGGCAGATTGGAGGAGGCAAGAAGATGTAAAAAAAAAAAAAAAGTAAGTAGTAGTCACATTTTTGAACGTATAAGTCGGGGTCTGATTTTGTGAGTTTGAAGACCCGACTTATACATGAAAATATATGGTATAAATGACTCAAAAATTGATCTCATTTTCTGGTCATATTTTTGTTTAAGATTTGTTCATTTAATTTATTGTTACTTCTTGAAAAATACCGCAACACCATCTTGCTTTCAACAGGTGCCATCATTTTATGTAGTTGTTCCTGCGATGAAATGATCTGTTACTAAAGACTGTGTGTCGGTAAAGTCATGTCACATGACATCATTGGCACAATGGGATTTAAGTCTTTGTCATATGTTTTTTACAGCCCAAAGTTGTGGATATTTTCAAAATTCTTTTTGATAAAGCTTAATTTTTATTTTCTGGTAACATATTTCGGGGCAATGAATTTTTGACTTTGATTTTTGGTTCACATATTGAATCAATCACACAACCATTTTGACTTTTGGTGTCTCGTCATGATCAGTGTCATATTTTTTTAAAAATGCTCTTTGACCTCTGAAAATTATTTAGACCTTGTTTTTGAGGTTTTACAGGTGAAGGAATCTAATGGTCACATTTATTTTGGGGTTTGATATGTTTTTAGAAATGTTGAAAATAAGTACTGTAGCATCCTCTCACAACAGCATTTTGTTTTTCGTATGGATGCCATCATTTTGAGGAGTATTTGTGGATGGTTGACAAGGCCATTGATAGGAAAAGTTAAATGGAAGTGTGCGGCACGTAACACATAAAAGTCACATTGTGCACTTACTGGTTGTACTTGATTGGATTCAACCCAAACTTAAAACTTTAATTCCTTTGTTGTTTGAAATATTATTTAACAAATTCCAGCTCTGCTTTTTGACTATGATATAAGATTAACATTTTGGCTCTGGTTATTTGTGTATTTATTGGTTTTTGAATTGCTGTCATCTCTTTTTGACTACAATTTTTGTTACAAGTATTGAGCCTTGGTAATTTGTTTTTGGACTTTGGAGTTATGACCAACTGCTCATTTTTTTGGTTTGATTCATCTCCTGATTCCTTTTCTAACTAAATTTTGCTGCCATCCAATGCAGTCAGCACAGTATTAACCCTTTACTCTGTTTTCTGGCTTAGCTTTCAGCACCTGGTGCACTCTGATCTTTAACTGCCTGTCAAATTTCAGTGTCAAAGACTACCTAACCAATAGCTTCACACTACACTGCTCTAATAAGGTCTAATTACTAGGGGGTTTCGCCCCCTGCTCGCCACCCCCACTGCCACTCGTGTATGTGGATTTCACTTTCACCAAACAACAAATCTTTTAATTCTCGCAGATACGCCTCTTCATTGGGAAGAAACACTACTTTTCCCTGATGGCAACACGAATTAGACGATCTACAAGTTTCAGACTTAAAGTTTAAATGCGAACAACATATTCGATGTCTTTTCGCTGTTTCGTTATTTCACCGAGTAATAATTTCTGTTTGTTTGCGTTAATGCAATCTTTACTATCATTTTTTTTTAAACTTTCAAATTTTAATACTTTCATTGTCTCTAACCTGCTCTGTATGTGTATCGCACAAACGTTTTTGAATTCTTTATGACGTTCTACTTTGTCATCAATTCTTTGTCTTTTATTTCTGGCCCTGGGCGTGGTTAAATCACTTGGCAAAAAGTCTCGTCTCGCGGGACGTGAAAGTGTCTGAAAATGTTCTGTCTCATCCCAGGACTGTTTTATTATAATAGAGAGACAAGGTAATAAAGTAGGTGCACTAATGAGGGGCAGCAGAAGAAAACCATTTTCCATACTCATTTATCCAGTTTTACAAAGTAAAACTGTGCAGTCAACACCGACATTAAGATCCAGTGCAGGAACAATGCTGTCTTCAAGAGTTATGGGACAGAAAGAAAATAGGAGCTTCCCGTGGAAATTTTGTGTGAAAGCTCCTCCAAGAGGCATCCTCAAGGGAACCAATTCATAAAAGAATTTTACCTGAATGAGCTTAGCTGTGATGCAACATTTCACCTCACTCAGTTATATAAAATACATATTAAGAACCAAGTAAGCCAGAAATGGCATTTTTGTGGTCACATTCTATTAAGGAGCTACTTGATACATGCTTAATGCATTTAGTTTGCCTTTTATGTTCATGGAAAAAACAGAGCTTTTATTTAATTCATTTTTGTGTGGCTCAACTATCAAATCAACAACAAAGTATTGTTTTTCCCAAAATGTCAACTGGAAATTTGCAAGAACCTAAAGAAATGGGAAGCTGAGACATCACAAGCGGTAACTCTGAAATGATTAGACTGTATTTCAACCCTGACCAGGAAGAATCTCATCCAAAATGTTGTGATAAAATTTAAATATACCAGGCACAACATTAAAACCACTGACAGGTGAAGCGAGAGTAACATAGATTATGTAGTTACAATGGTACCTGGCAAGGAGTGAGAAATATTAGGTAGCAAGTGAACAGTTTTTGAAGCTGGTGTGTTAAAAGCAGGAAAAATGGGCAAGCATAAGGGTTTGAGCAACTTTGATAAGAGCCAAGATGTGATGGCTAGATGACTGGTACAGAGCATCTCCAAAATGGGGAGTTTCAAGTATGCAGTGATTAGTACCTACCAAATGTGGTCCAAGAAAGGATAAACAGTGAACCGGCGACAGGGTCTTTGGCACCCAAGGCTCATGGGGAAGCCTAGCTAGCTCATTTGGACCGATTCCAAGGAAGAGCTACTGTAGCACAAATTGCTGAAAAAGTTAAAGCTGACTATGGGAGAAAGGTGTCAGAACTCACACTGCATTTCAGCTTGCTGATGTGTAGTCGCAGACCAGCCAGAGTGCCCATGCTGACCCCTGTCCACCGCCGAAAACACCTACAACGGGCATGTGAACATCAGAACCGGACCTTTGAGCAAAAGAGGAAGGTGGGCTGGTCTGATGAATCACAACTTTTTTTAGATCATGTGGAGGGCTTGGTGCATGTACATTGTTTACCTGGGGAAGAGATAGCAGCAGGAAGGAAGAAGGAAAGCCAGCGGAGAGAGTGTGATGCTCTAAGCAACGTTCTGCTGGGAAACCTTGGGTCTTGGCATTCATGAGGATATTACTTTCATATGTACCACATACCTAAAGATTGTTGTAGACCACGTATATCCCTTCATGATAATGGTATTCTCTGATGTCAGTGGCCACTATTTATTTTAAAAATATTATGAGGAAAACAAGCAAAGAAATTCACCAGATGATCCTCTAAAATGATTAATAAGCTTACACACAGACGAGACATCCCATATTTAAAAACGTTAAAGCCAAATAACTGGCCAAATCAGCAGGACAACAGTTCAGGAGGCTGTACCAGCGAAGTCTGCAGAAGACCCTATGTATACACAGATCTGTGGGTCCAGGAAGCCTGTAGACAAGGCTGCCTCATGTGACTCAAGTGAGCTCTCAGTTGGAAGATCAGGAGTAACAGCTCACCAGCAAGTGAAATGCTGACAAACTGGAAAAACAAGAGCAGACATTCTGCAGTCCCATGCCAGCTATCAAAGATTCCCCTTAGAAATATTAAAATAGGTTTCTCCCTGAACGCAGTCACAAATTTGGCAGCACTGTTATTGTGTGCTTTAAAGATGGGGGGGTTGTAGGTCACCATGAGTGAGTTCTTTCCAGGTCCTTCTGTAGGGATTTTAAGGACACTTCTGATCTAACTGGTTTTTACCATCAACACATTTAAATAACTTCGTAATACCGTTTTTATTAAATTGTTAATATAAGTGTACAATTGATAAACTATCCATTAATATTTATATTACTTTGGTGCACCACTCCCTAGGAAAACTCAGCTGGGAACCCAGAAGATAGCTGAGACCACCTGCTGCCTGAGTCCATTCTGCTCCTTAATCAGGAAGGCATATGAAGTAAAATGCACAAAACACACCCATGAGGGGACACTAGAAGAAAAAAACATTTGTCCAAAAAGGGATCAGAAAAAAACCCTTATGCTCATGAGGCATACTGAGGAGGATAAAACCCAAAAGGGGAGGAGGAGGAGGAATTCACATGTGCATAGCCCTAGGAGAAAGCTCCAAACAAATAACATACTGCCAAAGTCAAGGTGTTCACCACAAGGGCAATGACACACTGCATTTCCTTGAACAGCTCAAAAATGCATCATTATTAACTGAAAAGTGCCCCCATACCTGCCAATTCTGGTATTCTATGGCAAATGCCAATCGAGCTCAGGCTCAGCAGTGAGCAATGGGCCCACTAGAGGACGTTGGGCCCTCAGGCCACCTTCATGATGTCTGTTTCGGATTGTTTGGTCAGAGACATTCACACCAGTGGCCTGCTGGAGGTCATTTTGTAGGGCTCTGGCAGTGCTCATCCTGTTCCTCCTTGCCCAAAGGAGCAGATACCAGTCCTGCTGATGGGTTATGGACCTTCTAAGAGGGGCCCTGTCCAGCTCTCCTAGAGTAACTGCCTGTGTCGTGGAATCTCCTCCATGCTCTTGAGACTGTGCTGGGGGACACAGCAAACCTTCTGGCAATGGCACATATTCATGTGCCATCCTGGAGAAGTTGGATTATCTGTGAAACCTCTGTAGGGTCCAGGTATTGCCTCATGCTGCCAGTAGTGACACTGACCGTAGCCAAATGCAAAACTAGTTGAAAAACAGTCAGAAAAGATGAGGAGGGAAAATGTCAATGGCCTCCACCTGTTAAACCATTCCTGTTTTGGGGGTCGTCTGTTTGTTGCCCCTCTAGTGCTCCTGTTGTTAATTTTATTAACACCAAAGCAGCTGAAACTGATTAACAACCCCCTCTGGTACTTAACTGACCAGATCAATAGCCCAGAGATTTCATTGACTTGATGCTATACTCTGATTAAAAAGCGTTCCTTTAATTTTTTGAGAATTGGCTCAGACACAGGAAGCAGAGGGTGATGGTGCAAGGAACCTCATCAGAACTGGCCGATATTAAGAGTGGTGTTCCACTGGGGTCAGTGCTGGGGCCTCTGCTATTTTTAATATACAGTACAGGCCAAAAGTGGACACACCTCTTCATTCAATGTGTTTTCTTTATTTTCATGACTGAAGGCATCAAAACTATGAATGAACACATGTGGAGTTATGTACTTACCAAAAAAAGGTGAAATAACTGAAAACATGTTTAATATTCTAGTTTCTTCAAAATAGCCACCCTTTGCTCTGATTGCTGCTTTGCACACTCTTGGCATTCTCTCGATGAGCTTCAACAGGTAGTCACCTGAAGTGGTTTTCACTTCACAGGTGTGCCTTATCAGGGTTATTTAGTGGAATTTCTTGCTTTATCAATGGGGTTCGGACCAGCAGTTGTGTTGTGCAGAAGTCAGGTTAGTTGGACGATCATTTATTTTTCAACAGGACAATGACCCCAAACACACCTCCAGGCTGTGTAAGGGCTATTTGACCAAGAAGGAGAGTGATGGAGTGCTGTAAATGGTCATGAAAATAAAGAAGGTGTGAGGAGGTGTGTCCAAACTTTTGGCCTGTACTGTATATAAATGATTTAGATAGGAATATCCCGGGGATTGTTTCCTGTCTTGTGCCTTGTGTTGGCAGGGATTGGCTCCGGCAGACCCCCCGTGACCCTGCAGTTGGGATATAGCGGGTTGGATAATGGAAGGATATAAGTAACAAGCTGGTTAAGTTTGCAGATGATACCAAGATAGCCGGATTAGCAAATAATCTGGAATCCGTTATATCATTATAGAAAGACTTAGATAGCATACGACCTTGGGCAGATTTGTGGCAGATGAAATTTAATGTCAGTAAATGTAAACTATTACACATAGGAAGTAAAAATGTTAGGTTTGAATACACAATGGGCAGTCGGAAAATCGAGAGTACACCTTATGAGAAGGATTTAGGAGTCATAGTGGACTCTAAGCTATCGACTTCCCAGCAGTGTTCAGAAGCCATTAAGAAGGCTAACAGAATGTTAGGTTATATAGCACGATGTGTGGAGTACAAGTCCAAGGAGGTTATGCTCAACCTTTATAATGCACTGGTGAGGCCTCCTCTTGAGTACTGTGTGCAGTTTTGGTCTCCAGGCTACAAAAAGGACATAACAGCGCTAGAAAAGGTCCAGAGAAGAGCGACTAGGCTGATTCCAGGGCTAAAGGGGTTGAATTATGAGGAAAGATTAAAAGAACTGAGCCTACAGTTAGGTTCATGAATATTTGGACAGAGACAACTTTTTTCTAATTTTGGTTCTGTACATTACCACAATGAATTTTAAATGAAACAACTCAGATGCAGTTGAACTGCAGACTTTCAGCTTTAATTCAGTGGGGTGAACAAAACGATTGCATAAAAATGTGAGGCAACAAAAGCATTTTTTTAACGTGTGGACACAGTTAGAAACTTGTTAATGGTAAATTTTGCACAAACATTAGGAAGTTTTTCATTACACAAAGAACAATAGACACTTGGAATAAGTTACCAGGTAGTGTGGTAGACAGTAAGACGTTAGGGACTTTCAAAACTCGACTTGATGTTTTTTGGAAGAAATATGTGGATAGGACTGGCAAGTTTTGTTGGGCTGAATGGCCTGTTCTCATCTAGAATGTTCTAATGTTCTAATATGAATATTCTCTTGGACATTTTCTGTTAAAATATTATTCGAACATATCTGGAGGTGTTTTGCCTGTCTGATCTAGAAAATGAAGGTGTCCAAATTTTTCAGTACTATACATTAAATGAAGGCCGCTGTTAGAAAAGAAACTTGAAAACTTGAAAGACTTGAAATTTGACAAATTTTACAGGTGAATTAAATTTTACAGTATTAGCTTGATAAGGTTAAAGGATGTATCTTTACTGCATATCACAAAAGGAAGCCAACCAGTCACACGAAATACACCCTTATATCATAAATGAACAACATCAGCATTGCTTTAAAACACCTGTTGTTGTTTAACAGTTTGAATGAATCCAAATCTTAATGAATTTATGGGTGCCAGACCTTTCGCTCTGAAACCGCTTCACTAAGTTCCTTCAAAGTCATATGCCTAGTCTCAGTAATGTTGTTTATCCATCTTAGTCTATGTCTTCCTCTTTTCCCTTTGCCTTCAATTTTACCCAACACAAGATTATTCTCCGAGGAATCCTGTCTTCCCATTGGGTGGCCAAAGTATTTGAGCTTTTCTTTGACAATCAAACCTTCCAATGTGAAATGTGGTTAAGAATTGTTGGATCTTCTTGCTGCTCAAGGAACTCTCAGCAAGATTCTCCAGCACCAAAGTTTAAAAAAGTCCATTCTTTTACATTCAGCTTTAGTGACAGTCCAAATTTTGTAGACATACGTCACTACTGGACACACCATAGCTTTAACAATACAGACCTTTATTGACAATGTGATGTCTCTGCTCTTTAGTGACTTGTCTAAAATTGCCATAGTTGTTCTTCCTAGAAGCAAGTGTCATTTAATTTCATGGCTGCAGTCTTCATCTACAGAAACCTTGAAGCCAAGGAAAATAAAATCTGTTACTGCTTTCAATTCCTGTTCATCTGTTAGCAAAGAATTGATAGGCCTGGTTGTCATAATCTTGGTTTTCTTGATTTTGAGCAACAAGCCAGTAGAGCTGCAACAACCAATCTATGTTTTTCGATAATAATCAACTATTAAAAACCTTGGCAACAATCACTTTCATCGATTAGTTAATTAAGTCATTAGGCTGGGTATGTTGTGCCACTCAATTGCATCACTGCTTCCTTCGGTTGTGAATGCATTTGAAAAAAGGCAGATGATAAGCAAGTGGCATAAAAGACACGAGAGCAGAACAGAGATGCACAAACATTTGTACAGGACACATGCGGTTACAAGTTTTGTGGAGGAGGAAGACTCGCCGTCATCCCAGTAAGTTGAATTGGGCTTCAATGTTATGTGATAAAGGCACACACCACAGTGTTTGCTAGGCTAGGCATAATTACATGACTTTCAGTTTGAAATGAGGAATAATTCAAGTCATAGTTCAGGAAATGCACGATTTAATGATAAGCAACTAAAATATGTGTCATTAGCCACTAGCTAGTACATGTTCACATTTTCACTTGTCATATTTGTTTGTTTTGGTTTCTGACACAAATTATGGTCCTGTATTACAACTTGCTTGCATATGTAACGTCAACGTGTGTGTGCTTACAAAAATGGTTACAAAGAAATGTATGACCCTGTCTGGGCAGAAAACTTTTTTTTTTTCAGTCTTATGTGCAAAGGAAATCAAAAACCCAACGACAGTACAGTGGTGAATCCCTCAGCACATCAACTGCGACTGAAAGGCGTATCTCTCATTCCAAGTCAAAAGGCACGGGGTGGGGTGGAAAAGCGGCAGTCTCAGACTAGCTGGCTCTCGGACTTCAAATGGCTGTTATACAATCTGGAGGAAGATGTGATAATGTGCAAGTGCTGCTGCAGCAAGCCTAGTGTAGCCAGTAAAACAGATTTTGTGTCAGGATCACACCGTTTTAAAACATGAAAATATAACAGCATACCCGACAGCAAATGACATGCGGCATGCTGCGACAGTGTGCTGGCTGCAAGCAAATCTGCCAAACAATCTGCCGTGGTAAAATGTTTCCACACACAAAAGAAAAAATATGATATTTCAGTTAAAATAAACTCATCATATTACAAAGCTGAGGACGTTTCAAACATTACTACAGATTTAAAAAAAAAACTATTAAAGTCATGATGGTGCAACAGTCTGCAGTGGGCTGGCACCCTGCCTGGCATTTGTTCCTGCCTTGCGCCCTGTGTTGGCTGGGATTGGCTCCAGCAGGCCCCCGTGACCCTGTGTTAGGATATAGCGGGTTGACTGACTGGTGCAACGGATTCTTATTGTTGTGGTCAGATATTTACATGATGGTTTGCCAGTAAACCTTCTCTTTCACAGAAACTGAAGAAAAAAAAAACTTAACTTTAAATTACATTTAATTTTGAAGTGTGTGTTTTGTGTGATTCTGAAAATGCATTGTCGTGTGTGTGTTTAGTTTATTGAAAACTGTTGTTATCAAGGAAACTGTGTGTGTTCATTGCACAACCAGAGCCAGAAGTGCTGCTAAGTGTTTTATTTATAATTATTATTATTTATTTTCAATGTATTATAAATGTTATATAAAAACCTATATTTTCTTTAAAAGTAGTTCATTTAAAAAAAAATACTATATGCAAATCTGTTTATTTGGTGAAAAGTTCCATTTCATGAATTTTGTGTTTAATTGCAAATTAATTTTTTTGCAATCCAACTAATCGATTAATTAACAAAATAATTACCATATTAATGGATTATCAAAATAATCAATAGTTGCAGCCCTATAAGTCAGCTTTTGCACTCTCTTCTTTCATTTTCACTAAATCAATGCTATCCACATATTTAAGGTTGTTGTAATTTTCATTCCGTCATCTTGCATGATATACTCAGCATACTGTGTAAGTTAATAGGTAGGGATACAGTATACAGCCTTGTTGTACTCCTTTCCCTATCTTGAACTGGTTTGTTGTTCCATGTTCAGTTATAACAGTTGTTTTTTGATCTGTGTATATGTTCCTCATGAGGTAGATGAGATGACCTGGTATCCCTAATTCTTTAAGGACATGCAGTAGTCTGTTATTGTTCATACAGTCAAAGGCTTTAGAGTAGTCAGTGAAAGAGAAATACATGTTTTTATGGAGTTCTCGTGGTTTCTCCAATATTCAGCATATGATAACAATTTAATCTCTGGTTCCTCTACTTTTAATAAATCCAGTTTGTACATCTGGAATTTCTCGGTATATATATATATTGCTGGAGTCTTTGCTGCCGGAAATTTAGCATTACCTTGCTAACATGTGAAATATGTGAGATTGCTCAGTAATTTGAACATTCTTTTCCATTAGTGGGGCGGCACGGTGGCGTAGTGGGTAGCACTGCTGCCTTGCAGTTAGGAGACCCGGGTTCGCTTCCTGGGTCCTCCCTGTGTGGAGTTTGCATGTTCTCCCCGTGTCTGTGTGGGTTTCCTCCCACAGTCCAAAGACATGCAGGTTAGGTGCATTGGCGATTCTAAATTGTCCCTAGTGTGTGCTTGGTGTGTGGGTGTGTGTGTACGCCCTGTGATGGGCTGGTGCCCTGCCTTGCACCCTGTGTGGGCTGGGACTGGCTCCAGCAGACCCCTGTGACCCTGTAGTTAGGATATAGCGGGTTGAATAATGGATGGATGGATGGATTTTCCATTTGTCTTCTTACACAGTGGAATATAAACTGATATTTTTCAGTCTCTAAAAAAATGTGAATATTATGAAATCTTTTATTAACTCACAGGTGCTCAGGCATTCATTTACTCTCATGTTACGTCTCTTGTGTTGAAGAGTTTTTATTTTTATTCATCCTCACAAAGAACCATGAGCTCTATAAATAATCACCCTATCTTTATCTAATGAGTTTAAGACAAACCAATTAAAGAGAATCAAGCCAATGTCTATTGTTAGATTTGCACTAAATTAAATGTTCTATGTAAAGAAATAATTGACCTTCAAATACAAAAAACCTGTGTGTAATTTAGAAATATTTCATACTTTAAAATGAATGGGAAAGAACTAAAGCCTGTACCATTTACTGTACTTGAACAAATGGTTAATCCAGTAGACTTGCTTAATCCAATTCAAGATTGAGGGGAACAAAGCCCATATCAGGCACTGAATGTTTGCTGCACAGATGGAACAGGATTATTTTTGGGAAATGAACTATGGAAAGGTGTGGTGTTAAGGACATACAGGTGCCAAGAATTATTGTGAGCAATACATGTCCAGGACATGATAAACAAATGAGAAATTATGGCAAAAATCTAGTGAAAGAACAAATACCAGTAAATCGAAAGGAAAAATAAAATCCCAAGTCAAAATACTAGAAAGAGGTTAAAACCAGAATGCTAAAAAAGTCTATCGCTAGTATTGACTTGGCAATAAAGTTAACTAGCACTAAAGAGAAAAAAAAATTACATCCACCAAGGAATAGCACAGGCTGCAAACGCTGTCATATTTATAAGTTACTTAATGCAACATCACAATCATGGTCATGTGATCCATTCCAACAGCATCATCTAAACAAAGAAAATCAAGAAGGTAGAGAAAATAAACTTTTAAAATTCAAGGCAAATTGCAAAATACAAAGCAAAAATAGATTCTTCTTCGAAACCCAAAATAAAACACATACTCGCATAAAAGTGTGTGTATCCTACATTGGGCTGCTTACGGTACCACATCAAAGCCACAATGGTAAGACAATGACAATAACAAGAAGAAAACCAGTCCCAACACAAATAATCATTTTATTTAGAATACTTGGTGATACTAGGAAAAGGAGGCACCAAATGCAAAGCAAAATCATCATCAGAGGACAGGTTTGAGATCAAAAGCCCGGTAGTCCACGAAAGTGTGACAACACCACCAAAAAACACAAAGCAAATTCTAACTTGGGGAACAAGAGATTTTCAACCAAACAGGTCTGTTGCTAGTGCTGGTTTCTTTCTCTTTACCTGCTCTAGTGAAATGAGAACATTTTGTTAATTGTTGATCCAACACTAAGACAACAGATGCACACCACCATTTTAAACAGATGGAGAAAAATGACTCAACTTGACCAGCAAGTGGCAGGGCAGCTGCCAGCAACATGTCTGCCATCATGCAACAGTAAAAATTAGGCAGCAAATATCCAAAAAACCAGAACGCAAAGAGGTGCAGTGGTGACGTCAACATAAAAACAATAAAATAAATAAAACACCATAAATACGGTCATAGTTTCGCAAAGGTTCACTCCCCAGGTTTAGTTTCCTTTATCTTTATTTATTTATTTTGCTGTTTCTGTGATCTATTTTGGATTACCAGATAATATACAGTAAATATTTTTGTTAATTTCCCTTCTTCGATATGTAACCATTTTTTGTTGAGTGTTTTTGTTTTTCAAATTCGTCGTTTTTTGTCACTGTTAATTTGTTATTTTCCTTGTTTGTTGCATATATAAATAAGGGGACAAGAGACACCTAAAGTTGCAGCTGTGATGACAGCCGTCAGCCTCTGTATAAGACCCGAGTTGCCTCAAAACTCTCAATGGGATGTTAGTCAGCTCTCAGTTTTTGAACTGTCTACGTTCACTTTTCTGATTCTTTGGTTTTTGGATTTTAGATTATTGGATTGTGGACTTTGGTTTTGTTAGCCTTTTAATTTGCCTCTTGTAGGCCAACCTTTTTGACATCTTATATTCATGCTTTGATTTTTGTCAATGAAGTCTTAAATTATTATATTAAGGAACATTGCTGTGTTATTTGGGGCCAGGGTTGATTATCATTCCCTTATCCATTTAGAGCTTGTAAGCTTGGCCTGCTTTAAGGGTGAAAACCACAGTTTACTTAGGCATATTTTATGTTTCTGGACCTTTTTATGAGTTGTAGGACCTAGTTTTTTTTAATTGAAGACCTTTTTTGAGTTTCTTGGAGCGAGCATTACAACAAACACAATCCGAAAAATTTCAAAAATATAACATGAAGGCTACAGGTGTAAACTATGAAAGACTTAGAGGGATAAGGTAAAAGACTGGAGACCAGCTGGTACCCTGTTTAATGCTAGCAAAGTAAACTAAAAGAAAAGCTCAACGAACATTTGAGAATAATCTCGGACATCCTCATCCTGTGATGCATTATTATACAGGCATCTTTATCTTTTTTTTTTTTTAATCCATTGAGATCTGTACTCTTTAGAATCTGGTTTAGGATTGAACACCAAATTCCAGTGGCTCTGGGTTTTAAGTAGTCCACAAGGTGGATGAAGCAGGAAATCTGGAGCCGTGCCAGAGGTGACATCAGTTAATTTCATCATCTGGGCTGCAGGTGAAAGGAAAGAGGCTCTTAGTGACTGTTCATTATCCAGATACTGGGGCCAAACTCCTTACCTTATCAGAGTCACAGGGATGCTCCCTACTCATGCATGTGTGACACAGAGAAGCCATACATTTAACTCATGGTACATGGAAGGTTAAAGAGGGTCACAAAGCAAAAGTCCCAAGGTTAAGCAGGGCCATGGCTGTAGTATCCAAGTGTGTCTATAGTCCAGTGGTTGTTGGGTTTTCAAATGTCAGGGTGAGTGAAAACTTTATATAAATTTAAGATAATACTGTTTTGGTAAAATACACCAATCAATGTTTTGCCACAAATCTCTAGAAATGAAGAGATTAGATTAAGAAGATTTCTCAACATTTCTCATAGCAGAGCTCAAGAAATACTTTTTCACAAACTGATACAGCATAATAATAAAAACAAAATGCAACAATGTAAAACATACAGTATAACAAATAAAAAGGAAAAGCAGGCAATTTAACATAATAATAATAAAAAGAAAAAGTGAAATCTATATTGCATGTGAAAGAGTAATATTTTATAAGAAGGTTATGTCTTACAAAAGCAATGCTTATTGAATAAACAGACAATTGTGACATACTGAATATTGATTAAACTTCACGGCTGCCAACAGAGTCTATTGCAGCAACATTGGGCGTAGAGCAACCTTAGAAGTGGAGCCAGTCCACTGCTGGACTTATTCATGCACACTCACACAGGGAGCCAGTTTAGAACCAACAAATAACCTAATGTGCACGTGTCAGGGATGAGGGAGGAAAAGAGGATTACCCTGCAAAGACACAAGTCAAACTCCACACTGACAACCACTACTAATGTGATTTTAATCCAGAATGCGAAAGGACCGCTGAGAACTGTGCCACCCCTAATCCAGTCAAACAAAAAATTGATTTTTTTTCATTGTTTTCTATAACAATAGGCATGATTGTCCTTTTGAATCTTTTAGTAAATTCCTCTATTTCTAGAATGTTCTAAATATTCAGGTGCTCATTTGCTTGAAAACAGCTTGATAAAGTCATTTAAGGTCCAGCACTTTCCCTGTGGTTTCCTATGAATCAAGTGAGCCTGATATAAATTATGCAAGAGATTTACAGCCAAGGAGACATTTTCTCCTACCAAGACCAATGTCATGATAAATAAGTTAAGGGTCACTCAGACAAGTCTGCCTGAAGTGCCTCTCTGATGCAGCCTAGGAAGAACAAGAATTGCTCAAAAATATTTTGCTGGCAACCATTCTGTGTCCTCCAAGCAAATTCAACAGAGCCCCTCCAACGCACTAACCGCCGACTGAGGATTTTCTTGCTCAAAGAGAACTGCTGCCATCATTCAGCTCGGTCATTCCTTTTACTCCTGAAAGCACCCACGTTTGTATAAATTCCTCCTCTAGAAATAAGTCAGTGCCTTTTATGTTAAAAGGGCGTCCTAGTTTATCCTTTGGGCCCAGTCGATCTTTCTAATTTAGACTATTATAGAAATTAATCACTTCAGGCAGTTAGCCTGAGATAAAGCAACGTGACACAAATAAAAAATAATGGCCTAAAGAAAATACAGCGGAGGGGGTTCAAATATTTCACAGCTACACATCTGTTTAAAAATCATATTATCTTCCAATCAATTTTTTTCTTCATTTATCATTTATTGTTCAGAATGGCAATGGTGGTCTAGACATTACAAGAAAGAAAAAAAATGATATTTCAAGAATGCCGGATTGCACTAAAAGTCATTGCAAGCAAGAAATATATAATAAAAAATTTGTGAATATAAAGATTACACAATGTATCAAATTCATGGTTTTGCAGAATTAATTTATAAATGTGCTCCTTGTTATATCCTAAAGTACGGGGATAATCATTAAACAGATAGTGTAGATTAACCTGGGTATCCAAAGATGGCTGGGACACTGACGATAACAATAATATTTTCTGTCATTAACATTATTTTTACCTTTCCAAAAGAATTATTTTACTATACAACCAATTTATATTAATCAATAATAATGGAAAATTCACCCATCCTTTTTCTAAACCCACTTAATCCAGGTATAAAGGTCAAGACATCCTATCCCAGCAGTGGGGAATAAGAGAAAAAAACAACTCTGGATGAAGTTCACATCACAGGGTGGGTGACAGCCAACTCAGACTAGCCAGTCAGCTCAATTCAGAGTCTAATCCAGAGGACCCAGGACCAAGAGATAGCTCCATACAAAAATGACCATGGCCTGATGAGGATCAGAACTCAAGACAATGGAACTGTGAGATGGTGGTGTTCATCATTGTGCCACCCCAGCATGCTTGGTCTTAATAAAGTTATAAAATCATGTTGCATAAATTCCAAAGTTAAGTTGTGCAGCATGCACTGGTACAGTGTGTTGCCGCACCCACTACACGACGAAACAACTTGGGATCCCGGTTGGCAACCCCCCAGGCAGACATGCGGTCCAGTCCCACCCTCCAGAAATGACCCCCTATCTGCCGCAGCCAGGTGTTACGTGGGCAACCCCTTGGCCTGGTCCAGCCACTCGGGTCCCCAACAATGAGGATCTTACGAGCCGGATCACCCTCAGGGAAATGCGCCACATGGCCGTAGTGCCGTAACTGACGCTCCCTAACAATCCAGGTAATGTGCCTCATTCTGGACTCAAAGAGCAACCACTCATTCGACACAAAGTCAACCAACAGTACCCAAGGATTTTCCAGAGGGACACAGGTCTGTGGATAGCGTCCATGTCTCGTAACCATATAGCAAGACAGGAAGCACCAGGACTCTAAAGACTTGGACCTTCGTCCTTCTGCATAGATATCGGGAGCGCCACACACCCCTTTCCAGCGACCTCGTGACCCCCCATGCTCTCCCAATCTGTCTACTGACTTCATAGGAAGAGTCACCAGAGACATGAATGTCACTGCCAAGGTAAGTAAACCTCTTGACAAGGTCGACACTCTGTCCGCAAACAGACACACTGCTGGTAGCTGTGCCCAAGAGGTCATTAAAAGCCTGGATCTTGGTTATTATCCAGGACACTCACAAGCCCAGACACTCAGACTCCTTGCTCAGTCTCTCAAGCACCCCGATCAGAGCCTCATTAACTCCGCGAAGATCACAGCATCGTCAGCAAAGTCAAGATCCGTGAATCTTTCTTCACCAACAGATGCCCCACAGCTGCTGGACCCCACGATCTTGCCCAACACCCAGTCCATACAAGCATTAAACAGAGTAGGAGCAAGAACACACCCCTGACGAACCACAGAATCAATCTTGCTCCCACATTCTATATAAATTCCTGACATTCCCTAAAACTTAGAGTACCAATACAAGCCAAAAAAACAAGTTATTTGTGGGACAGCGTGGGATAAGTATCAGGATCAAGAAGTCCAAATCATTATTACCAACAAGCTGGCAGAGGAGGCACTTTGAACCTACACCTTCATAAAATGGGACAACCCTCAGGTGACTAACAGGCACTTCCCTGGCCTGGTCAGTGTGTGAGTAGTTTGCACATCTTCCGATGTCTATGTGTGTCTTCTCCAACTTCTACGATTTCCAAAAACATCTTAAAAGGTGTGCAAATCTGAGAAAGTAGCATTTCTTAACAAGTATATGAGATAGCACCCTGCAATACACTAGCATTCACATCCAAGGTTATTTTTTTCCTTGTGAACAATCCTGACTTCTCTAGCTTCAGTTGAATTTGATTCCATGCTCAAAACAAGTAGGTGGAAAAAATTAGGGAATGGACTAAGAACACTGGTAAAGCCAAAAGTCAATGGGACTGTACTGAACACTGAAATAAAACACCCATTAGGGTTTATGGCACCTTTTTTGACTTTGAAGCTTTAGCCACTCTTCTTTTTATCTCCTGAACTATTTGTGAGTGATGAATATTCTATTCATAACCCTTAAGTTAAAGACGTTGTTGTTATTATGAGGTGCACAGAGTACACTGAAATTCTAACTTGCATGTGATAATCAACATGCAATATCACCCCCCTCTGGTGCCATAATTAGTGAGTGGAACTACCGTACCTTGAAATTTCTATCTTCCTTACCCGAAAAATATCAGATATTTACTACAATACCCATCATTAGGAGATACAGCATATTAAATTTAATTTAAATGCTAATGGGCAACACTAAACTGTAATTTTTATCACCAGTGACAAAAAGAACTGATACTGTGAACTCACCTCCAAATGTAGGTGTTTTCCTATGCAGGAAGAGATGGAAACACATGTTGAAGTGGTTTATTTCACTGACTTTAAAGATGTATTCACCTTTTTTAAAAAAAAAAAGTTACATAATTAAATTCTCCCATAAACTATGGCACCATCATCTCATCTGTCCGAATTCCCCTCCAAGTCTTTACGACCATTAAACCCTACAACACAAGAGTACAAAAGGGTGTGAACATCCTGTGGAAGTCAATGGCATGAGTGCTGTTCTCTTTGAAGTGTATGGCTTGTCTTTCCTGAAAGCCATTCTTATTCAGTCTTTTGCTGATGGTTGACCCATACTGTTTGATCTTCACATGTAACCCCAGGATGTTTTTGAGACAGCCAATTTCTTTGGTATACTATATTATGATAAAAATACATAAAGAGAAGTAAAGTCAAGTAGGTGCTTACTTGTTTTCATGCAAGTAGAACTTCTGTGTGTTGCCACATTAGGTTTCTCTCATTTACTAGATCTACTATCTAAACCATTCATTCATTTTCTGAACTTCCTTATTCCCATACAGGGTAATGGTACAGCACAAAGTGCAATACATGAACAAAACCTGAATGGTGTGTCGAATAATCATAACTACACACAGACCAGGTGAACTGGGAATTCCTGTCAATCAAACCTACATATCTTTTGCATATGGACACTCAGACAAAACCAGCATAGACTTGGGGAAAATCCCCCCATACATTGACCAAAATGGAATTAGTTAGTACCTGTAAACCTGAAGCTGTGAGATGAAATGCGGTGTAAATATTTATACATATTTGTTCATTTTCCAGACTCTCCTATCCAGTGTCAGGCTCATGGAGAGTCAGAGACTACGCTACAGTCAGGCATAAGGTAGGTACCAAACCTAGACAGGACACCTCTCCACCACAGTGCACACTCACACACCCTTCCTCATACTTGACTACTTCAGAGTCACTAACCTGAGGGTGAAAAGTGGAAAACCACATGACCAATGAGGACCAATGAGAATGTGTAAATATGGTTCGTTAAACCAACAGACTGAGAGAGCTGTACTCTCTTTATCATGATACATCACATAATTTTATTATATTAAACAAAGTGTTGTTTAAACAGCAGATCAGAACAATTCCAAAAAAATCTGACTAAAAATGAGCATGTCAGTAAAAATGTTAAAGGCATGATGGCTAGGGGAGCAAACTCTGAGGTGCCCACCTTCTTCTGCTGCCCAAAGTAACTGTTTATTTTGCTTACTTGCTAATTCAGGACTACCTGTGACCGACTCACATTCCACACAGGGATAGACCCACTACCTTGTTAATGATATGGGAATGTGCCAGCACATTTGACTCTGGTAGCCACATTTGGCAAGGCAAAACTCCACAAGGCATCTGGCCTTTTCTTGAAACAATTGCAACTGGTACTGGTGGCCTAATACCACTTAACTCTTTACAGTGCATATTGAACATCACAGTTAATACCATTCATTAGATATGGGAGTATGCCAACTTTGCCAGTTCATTTGACCCATTTAGCCTTGTTGGGCCATGCAAAACTCAACTGCAATTTCACAAAGGCACATATCTTGTCTAAAAACTGTAATAACATCATAGTTCCATTCATTAGATATGAAAGTGTGCCAGCTTTGCCAGACGATTTGACCCATGAAAGTGCTTTGGGCAGGGCAAGGCTCAGCTGTAATTTAGCAAAAGCATATGCCCTGCTCTTAATATTGAATAAGTAACTGGTTTGCACAAGTTGCATAAACTGACTGGAACCGAATAAGTAATAGTGAATATGTTAGTATTTGAATATGGAGCTTAAGTCTGTCCTGTGAACTCTGGTGCCATGGCACAAAATGTCTGTGCTCTCCCTTACTGCTCACAGAGTGTTTTGCACTATGATGTTTTTTTCCTTACTGTAGCAATGGAGCTGACATGTTGCATCAGCCTGTGGGTGCCTCTGTTGTTGAGTCAGCAGCAGTATTAGGTGTTAATCCATTACTGAAACAAGCCGATTTAGTGTCAGATTCAGGGGAGCCTGTAACGATATCCCACTAGGGCGGCAAGCCGGCAGCACAACATACAGGATATCATTGTCTTGAAGATGTCACATTACCTGACTAGGAATCAACTTACATGAGACAAATCACATTTCCAAAGTATCACAACCCCCCCGGCCCCGCATTCTCAGTGGCAATAGCATGCTGCCCAAACAGAGCCGATACCTGGACGAACGGTTTCCATGCACTGTACGACGAAAGGCGTTTCCTTCCGTTCGCGCAGTCCAAAACACCCCCCTTCCCAATTCTTCGTGATTGCATTCTAAGCGTTCTACTTGGGCGTGGGCGCTCATTGGTTCACAACTCTCGTGCGAACATAAGAGCCCGCCTCCTCGGTTAGTCTGAGTGAATCTCAGACCAGTTTGTCTGAGGCGGCAACCACTGGTCTCTGCATTGCACATGTTCAATTAAGATTATAATAAGAGTGAAGTTTGAGATTAAAAATCCCTGGAAAAATGGGGTGGAACGAGGAGGCCTTAAATAAAAAGAGCTACCCGAAACAACAATGTAAAGATCAAGAACCCATTGAGCCTGCGCTTGCAAGCACTGCGCAGCGCTATTTTATTACTGTTATTATGTTGGTTTTAGAATAATTAAGAAGCTGCTTGAGTTAAATATCACATTGCACTGCGTCAGTCTGTGCTGTAACACAGGACCGTAGCGGACACGTTTGCCCTTTCTCTCTTTTTATTTCACGTTGTAACTGCAAATTAAACCTACAAGAAATGAGCTGCAGTGACCCGCATTAACTTTATATTTATGAAATCGCAGTGTGAAAGTCTTTGAAGCGAGGGGCAATCTGATGAAATAGGGCTACAAAGATTGCGTGCAAGACTTTAGCCTGAATTTATCACAATCGTACAGTATAGGAGAAAGAAAGAAAAAAATCCGTTTGCAGGAGTATTGATTTGTCGACTGGCCTTTTAAAGAACAACTATCCATCACGGAATGATAAGCCAGGGGTTAATGCAATGTGAAGGACAGACATAGTTCTAGGCAAAACGGAATACAATAGAAACCTTTAGAAACGTTTCAAAACAAAATCATAAATGCATTATTGGTCCGAGCGGACTTCCCGAGGCGCATTCTACTCTGCATTTGCCGCAGGCAGACATCACGTATGTTAAACTATTCACTCGCCGCCGGCTGCAGCGCAGCATTAGTGGAACTGAATACATCATCTCCTCCAAAGGCTGGAATAACAATGATAAAAGTGAGTTACATTGGAGAGTTTATTGAGCTCGGAGGTCCCGAAGATTAGAAAGAGTGTACAAGCCTTGCATTTTTATTTCATCTAATTTGTGAAGTAACGATTAGTCTTTATATAAACACCCACTTTAATAATGCGGCAATGATCAGCTGTACATGGCTTTTTTCTTTTTCTTTGCAGGAACAAGACTAGACAGGCCACACAGCTACTGTTCCGTCAGACATGCCAAAGCAGTGACTTCTGCTCCGTGCAACTCACGGGATAGGCAAAGGGTGTCAGCGCCGGGGATCGGGCGGTTGATTGTATACGAGGGAACAGAAGAGGAAATTCACTGAACGATAGCCTTTGCGATCAGCGGGTGTCCCTCGAAACTGACTTGCATGGCGCTACAAAGAGGAAGCTTTTAGGCTGCGCGGCCCCAGTCTTTAGGCCTGCCCTTTACTATTCAAACATGAATCAGAGTGATGGCGACACACAGCTTCGACCAACCCACCACTTGTTTTAAGCTTCTAAGATTCTTGCAGAGAATGTTCACAAAAAGGCACATACAGTGTTGTCAGAGATATCATTTATAAGGTTCTCCATTTCGGTATGTACTGTATGTATGGTCTAATTATTTTTGTTACTGCTCTTTTGCTGGGAATTCAGGTAAACACTGCCTTTACTCAGAAAAGAGTGCTATAAAGATATGCTGCTGCATTACATTTGGCACATAAAGACAGTTATGTTCTAATTTGGTTTTGACCATTGTTATTACTTCTGTGAAACAGATTCATAGATATGGACTACAAATCTGTGTGGAGTTTGTATGCTTTCCCCATGCTTGTTTTTAACAACCCAAAGACCAGTAGCTAAGCTGTCTGTGCTAAAGCAGACTGGCACCCTATCTGGAATTGGGTACCGAATGCCCATGGGATTGTTTCTTTACCCTGAAATATATTAGGGTGGTGTGATGGTAAATTATTTTTCTTTCCTAAATTTTACATTTAATTAAAATTGTACTGAGGCATTGAGTCAGTTTCTCCCAAATGTGTAACCTTTCATGGTTAAAAAAAAGGATTCCCATAGCTTACCATCTGGTATTTCTGGTTGTGCATATTTGGCTTTGTATTCTGATTAACCTGTTGCCACACCAGCCGTCATCAGGACAAGCTGTACTGTACTGAAGATGAGCTGATATCCTCAAGGGTTGTAGTCATACAATAATAGGTTCATTTTTTGAGCGTTTAGTCTTATTAAGTTGGCATAGGGATTAGTGCTTTATAATTGTAGACCTTGAAAGGAATCTGTACATTCATCCCACATCTTGTAGGATTTCCTTTAAATACCAAAGACTTGTGCATCAGTTAAGTGGATACTCCAAGCTGGACGTATTGTGCTCCCAATGCTGCTGGATAGGCTCTGGCTCCAGACAGCAACAACATTTATTTACAGTTGTGCTTGAAAGTTTGTGAACCCTTTAGAATCTTCTATATTTCTGCATAAATATGACCTAAAACATCATCAGATTTTCACTCAAGTCCTAAAAGTAGATAAAGAGAAACCAGTTAAACAAATGAGACAAAAATATTATACTTGGTCATTTATTTATTAAGGAAAATGATCGAATATTACATATTTGTGAGTGGCAAAAGTATGTGAACCTTTGCTTTCCGTATCTGGTGTAACTGCAACTAAACGTTTCCAGTAACTTTTGATCATTCCTGCACACCGGCTTGGAGGAATTTTAGCCCATTCCTCCGTACAGAACAGCTTCAACTCTGGGATGTTGGTGGGTTTCCTCACATTAACTGCTCGCTTCAGGTCCTTCCACAACATTTCGATTGGATTAAAGTCAGGACTTTGACTTGGCCATTCCAAAACTTTAACTTTATTCTTCTTTAACCATTCTTTGGCAGAACGACTTGTGTGCTTAGGCTCATTGTCTTGCTGCATGACCCACCTTCTCTTGAGATTCAGTTCATGGACAGATGTCCTGACATTTTCCTTTAGAATTCTCTGATATAATTCAGAATTCATTGTTCCATCAATGAAGGCAAGCCGTCCTGGCCCAGGTGCAGCAAAACAGGCCCAAACCATGATACTACCACCACCATGTTTTACAGATGAGATAAGGTTCTTATGCTGGAATGCAGTGTTTTCCTTTCTCCAAACATAACGCTTTTCATTTAAACCAAAAATTTCTATTTTGGTCTCATCCGTTCACAAAACATTCTTCCAATAGCCTTCTGGTTTGTCCACATGATCTTTAGCAAACTGCAGACGAGTAGCAATGTTTTTTTTGGTGAGCAGTGGCTTTCTCCTTGCAACCCTACCATGCACACCATTGTTGTTCAGTGTTCTCCTGATGGTGGACTTATGAACATGAACATTAGCCAATGTGAGAGAGGCCTTCAGTTGCTTAGAAGTTACCCTGGGGTCCTTTGTGACCTCGCCGACTATTACACGCCTTGCTCTTGGAGTGATCTTTGTTGGTCGACCACTCCTGGGGAGGGTAACAATGGGCTTGAATTTCCTCCATTTGTACTCAATCTGTCTGACTGTGGATTGGTGGAGCCCAAACTCTTTAGAGATGGTTTAGTAACCTTTTTCAGCCTGATGAGCATCAACAACTCTTTTTCTGAGGTCCTCAGAAATCTCCTTTGTTCGTGCCATGATACACTTCCACAAACATGTGTTGTGAAGAGCAGACTTTGATAGATCCCTGTTCTTTAAATAACACAGGGTGCCCACTCACACCTGATTGTCATCCCCTTGATTGAAAACACCTGACTCGAATTTCACCTTCAAACTAACTGCTAATCCTAGAGGTTCACATACTTTTGCCACTCACAAATATGTAATATTCAATCATTTTCCTCAATAAATAAATGACCAAGTATAATATTTTTGTCTCATTTGTTTAACTGGTTTCTCTTTATCTACTTTTAGGACTTAAGTGAAAATCTGATGATGTTTTAGGTCATATTTATGCAGAAATATAGAAAATTGTAACGGGATCACAAACTTTCCTGTACAACTGTATATAGCACATTTTCATACAAATGATACAGTTCAAAGTGCTCTAAAAGAGAAAGAAAGAAAAGTTTATAATATATATATATATATATATAATCTATCACTGCTTTGGCATGTCTAGTCTTGTTCCTGTAAAGAAAAAAAAAAGACATATACAGATGATCATATATATATATATATATATATATATAAATTAAGATTAGACAATACTAAATAACAAAGAATAAAATAAAGTCCGATGGCCGGGAGGACCAAAAAAAAAACTCCAGAGGGCTGGAGAAAAACAAAATCTGCAGGGGTTCTGAGGGCATAAGCCCGCTCAGTCCCCATTAGGCATTCTACCTAGCATACATGAATATATCAATGTAGGGGCTGCATGGTGCCTTGATCAGAACACCAGTAAAAGAACAGCAGAGAAAGTAGGGGTTATTACGGATTGCGGAGCCATGATACAAATGATAATTCAATGCATAGAACAGGTGCATATTGGCAAACTATTCCAGATTTTAAGTACATAACATGCCTTACCACTTCTTTTAAGTTTAGCTCTTAGAATTATAAGCAGACACTCATTTGCAGATCTAAGGTTATGATTGTCTTAAAACTGCTGTAGTTAAACCCCTGCTCAAGAAAAATAATCTTTACTCCTCTGCTTTTTCAAAATTGTAGACCTATTTCTAACCTGCCTTTCTTAAGTAAAATTCTAGATTAGGCAGTTATTATGCAGCTTAATGATCACCTCAATAAACATGCTATTTTTGCTAAGTTTCAGAACAAATCACAGTACAGAAACTGCACTCATTAAAGTAGTAAATGACTTGCGGGTAAATGCAGACAGAGGCCTTTTATCTGTTCTCATCCTCTTAGATCTGAGAGCCGCATTTGACACCATTGATCACAATATTCTTAGAAATCGCCTTAGTCAATGGGTGGGCCTCTCTGGCAGTGTCTTAAATTGGTTTGAATCCTTCCTGGCAGGTAGAAAATTCTTTGTTAGTTGTGGTAATTATACTTCAAAGACGCATGATATTCTATATGGTGTTCCACAAGGCTCTATCCTGGGTCCGCTGCTCTTTTTGATTTACATGCTTCCGTTAGGTCAGATTATCTCAGGGCATAACGTGAGCTACCACAGCTATGCTGATGACACACACATGTATTTATCAATAGCACCTGATGAACCCGACTCTCTTGATTCACTAATACAATGTCTTACTTATGTTTCTGAATGGATGAGTAGTAATTTTCTCAAACTAAATAAGGAGAAAACAGATATTTTAGTGATTGGCAATAATGAATATAATGAGGTTGTTAGAAATAAACTTGATGCATTAGGATTAAAAGTCAAGACAGAGGTAAAAAATTTAGGGATAACTATTGACTCCGACCTGAACTTTAAATCACATATTAATCAGATTACTAGGACAGCATTTTTTCACTTAAAAAAATATAGCAAAAGTTAGACCTCTTATAACATTGCAAAATGCTGAGAAATTAGTTTATGCTTTTGTTTTCAGTCGACTAGATTCTTGTAATACACTCCTCTCAGGACTACCCAAAAAAGACATCAATTGATTGCAACTAGTGCAGAATGCAGATGCTAGAATCTTTACTAGAAAAAGAAAATCCAAGCACATTTGTCCAGTTTTGATGTCACTACATTGGTTACCTGTGCCATTTAGAATTGACATTAAAATACTGCTTATGGTTTACAAAGCCTTAAATAATCTCACTCCGTCTTATATTTCGGAATGTCTTTCACCTTACACTCCAACAACAACAACAACAATACATTTTTCAGCATCTTGCAAAGTTATAAGGGATATAACTTTTGCTATATTTCTTAAGTGAAAAAGTGCTGTCCTAGTAATCTGATTAATGTACAATTGAAAATTTAGGTCAGAGTCTATAATTACCTCTAAATTCTTTACCTCCATCTTGGCTTTTAAGCCTAATGGATCAAGTTTATTTCTAATTACCCTCACTATATCCATTTTCCCAATAAGCAAGATTTTTCTTTTCTCCTTATTTAGTTTGAGAAAATTACTAGTCATCCACTCAGAAACACAAGTAAGACATTGGGTCAGTGAACCAAGAAAGTCGCGGTCATCAGGCGTTATCCAGCCACCATGAGCAGGATTAAGCAGGTTCAGTAATGCATTCATGGATTGATTTTATTCCCGTAGGCTTCTGGCTCAGGATATGAGAGATTTGTGTATTTATTTAGGAGTGTACAATGCCGAGACACTTCTGCATGCTTTCATTACATTCCACATTGATTAATGTAACTGCCTACTGGCAGGTGCCCCTTCTAATCTTTTTTTACCGCACCACCAGTTGATTCACACAGACCTGCAACAGCGAGCACAGCCATCCTGCTTCACATTCACTGACTCCCAGTGTCTTACAGGATGGAGTATAAAATTCTAGTACTAACCTATAAAGCTTTAAACCAGACTATATCAGTAACCTCCTCCATCACTCTGCTCCAGTCTGCCCAGTGAGGTCCACTGCCAATCTCGTTGTGTGCCAAACTAACCTGCACTCTATGTGTGACAGAGCCTTCTACTCTGTAGTGCCCAGGCTTTGGAATGACCTCCCTAAATTAATGAGATCAGCCCACACAATTCATTCCTTTGAGAAAGAAAAAAAACAAAAACAACTAAAACTTATTATTCAGGACAGCATTTAACATACCCTGACATATTGACCCTACTTTCAGTTTACCCTCTTAATTCAGGTGCTCAAGATGATCTACATTTTCATCACAAATTGTTATTTTTTCAGGGTTTTCTTTTTCTATTTTGTATTTTATACTGGTTCATTGGCTAATTTGATGCTTAGTATTTATCTTTATTTAGTGTTTTATGCAGATATCATTTCCAATGTTGTATATACCCTCTTGTTCATTTTTAATTTTTGTGAAGGACTTTGTGCATGAGAAAGGTGCTATATGAAAAGAGTACTACTTTTTCCCCTTGGGGACAAACAAAATACAATCGAATTTAATCTGTAAGATGAAGGAAAAAAGCTGATGAAATTAACCAGTCATGATAGGGTTACAACGCCATTTCTAAGGCTCTGGAACTCCATTGTACCACACTGAGAGTAACTATCTTCAAATACAGAAGATATGAATCAGTAAGCAATCTTCCACCCCAAAATACAGGAACAATTCATTCAAGAAGTCACTGAGGATCTCAGAAGAACATCCAAAGAACTGCAGGCCTCTCTAGTCCCAATTAATGTCAGTATTAATGGATGACCGAGTAAAAATAGGATTCATGGGACAGTAGGAAGGTGGAATCCTCAGCTATCCATATCTAACATTAGGGCCAATCTCACATTTGCAAAGAAACACCCCACACCTTCTGGAATAGTATTCTATGGATTGATGAGTTAAAAGTACAACTTTTTTGATGATAAAAAGTAAAGCTAATGTAGCTTTTGACAGTAAGAGCATCGTGCACAGGGGTGGTAGTGTGATTATGTGGAGATGCTTTGCTGCCTCAGGACCTGAAAGATTTGCCATTACCAGAAGAACCAAGAATTCTCGACTTTAGTACCAGAGTATTCTTAAGGAGAATGTCCAACCATCTGTCTGTAAACACAATTTAAAGCTTTCAAGTGGCCAAGTCGAACACCTGTACTGATCCCAATAGAGATGCTATGACAGGACTTGAAAATTAGCAATGTGTCTGAATTAAAGTAATTCTGTAAAGAAGAGTGGGATAAAATTCCTCAGCAGTGATGGGAAAGACTGACTGCAAATTACAGGAAGCATTTAGTTGTGATTATTATTGCTAAAGGTGCTGCACCCAAGTGTTAAAACTATGTGGACGATTACTTCTTCACAAGGGCAACAAGGGTGTTGGATAACTTTGTTCCTTGAATAAAGAAAGTAATGATTTAACAGCCACATTTTGTGTTTATACAGGCCTCCTATCCGTAATACTGCATTTTGTCTAAAGTTCTAAGGCCATTCATTTTGTAAAATATGCAAAAACTGGGGAAATTAAGAACACAGCAAATTTATTTTCATAGCACTAAATCCTGAACTGTACAGTTTTTGCATGTTCTGATTAGTCTTCACAATGTAAACTTCATGGTGAACCAGGAGTTAGTGCTGCTGCATCACACTTTAAGCCACATTGTGCAAAGCGTTTATCTCCTCTCCACAACCGTAGGGGTGTTCCCTGGATAGACAGATAGATAGAACACAGGGGGAAATTTGGCTTTTTACTGAAGATTAATAAATACTATTATATTATCACAAACAAGATACCCTTCTCAAATATATGCCGGAACAACTAAAAACAAAGAAAAGTTATAAGAAAGAAAACGTCTGACTTGGTATTTTACAGTCACAGTGGGGCAAAGGCATATTTCCATAAGTATTACAGAGTGCCCAGGTGTGTTTCCTTACACACTTCTTCTGAATAATTCATTGGGTACTCCAGTTCCATCTGGATTGACGTCAAAATGACCTGATTTAGTTTGTGTGCATGACATGGATTGGTTTCCTAAAGGGTACTAGAAGTGATGTTACTTCTACTTTAGTGGTTAGAACGTTAGAAAGATTTGGACAAGAACAAGCCAATCAGGGCAGCACGGTGGCGCAGTGGTAGCGCTGCTGCCTCGCAGTTAGGCTTCCCGGGTCCTCCCTGTGTGGAGTTTGCATGTTCTCCCCGTGTCTGCGTGGGTTTCCTCCCACAGTCCAAAGACATGCAGGTTAGCTGGATTGGCGAATCTAAATTGGCCTTGGTGTTTGTGTGTGTCCTGCGGTGGGTTGGCACCCTGCCCGGGATTGGTTCCTGCCTTGTTGGCTGGGATTGGCTCCAGCAGACCCCCGTGACCCTGTGTTCGGATTCAGCGGGTTGGAAAATGGATGGGCAAGCCAATCAGCCAACAAGGCTCACCAGTACTATCCACATAACTCCTCCAAAATATCTTCAAGTCAAATTTTGGAGGTCCTTAAAGTCCACATGTCTACCGCACTACTTGTTAACTTATTCCAGGTGTCTACAGTTCCAAGTAGTTAGTTAGTTCATAATGATGTACACCACTCAAAAAGCAATGTCTAAGCTGTAGTGAAAATCCAACTAGATTCTCCTCTTTAGCTAAAAGGCAGGAATGCTGCTGTCTAACGGCATAGCCAGATGTCAGTTTTGGACTGGAAGAGATACAATCACAAAGTGTAACATCATCATTTTTGGAAGTCAGAGAGCATGTGTTAAGATCGTGTGTTGGATAAAGAAATTGGTTAGGAATGAGTTGAAAGCAGTGCCATCTGGTTTTAACTTTGTGGCACTGTATAAAGGGAGTGCCCAAAAAAAAAAAACAGCTGTGACCCTATTTATGCCAAGTCAGAGGAAGAATAACCACAAACTATTTAAAGGTTTAATCATAAGAACTGTTAATAATGACAGGCAGAGTTAGTTAATGTTTCTACCTCGTGAATCTTTTAGCTTGGGTTGATATGCCAGTTCTGTCACAGTCTGTGAGAAGTTGCCATGTTCTCTCTGTGACTAGGGGGTGGTTTCCACAGACTGTTCTCTTTTCCTTATCCATTCCATGCATTCCATTACATGCATGCTACAGTAAGATCAATTAGAAACTGGCACCAAATAAGTAAGTCCAGTGATAGGCTCCAGTTCAATGTGTCCTCTCATGAGACAAGCAGGATCAAAACCTGGATGGATATCTAATTATTACATAATTTAATGCATGCTGGCAGCAGAAGCTTTCCATCCATTTTGTGTGCCCACACTTTACAGCTCAGGAGAACAGGCAGGGCTTTGCAGCTTATCTACCTTGATGCGCTCTTCAACCCCTTTTGTGTGTGAGTTAAGGGGCCGCAAGGTTCCAAGCAGTTATTTAGCTTGATTATGCCAGTAAACAGCCATGTCAGGGGGGCCAGCACTGTCAGTGTAAAGCAGGCCCCAACACTGAATGGGGCATCAATCCTTATACCCACTCTAACACGGGGTTAGTTTAAGGCCAGGAATTAAGGTAACACAAATATCTTTGGGATATGGAAGGGAGAACGTACAAACTACTGTGGCTGTGCCACTTCATTTAGAGTTTTACATTTCATTAAGCAACCACAGCACTTTGAAGTAAAGCGGACACATTCTAGCCATTTTCCTAAAGGTAGAATTACTGTCAAATTACACAAATCCACAAAGCATTCAGTAAAACAACAACATCTGTCTGAGATGTACGCCACGGAAAACTTGAAAAACAGATGTGAAAAAATGCACTCTTTGATATACAGGGTCGTGTTTTCACTAGCTGTGATGAGATGCCTGGGCATGAGGCTGCATCAGCCTACAAACAATAACCGGGCCTTCTAAAGCAACCTTTAAACAGCACTTGCTCTTGTCAGTCAATAGCTCCAGCTTATTCGGTTAATATTTCATGGTCAGTGCCATCACACCAAATGATTCTCAACTGTTAGATTTGTTTTATCTTTCATGTTGCTCCTTAATGTTCAGCTCTTTTGATTCATTTTCAGCATATAAAATACATAGAGCAGGTTACGGCATGGTGATGACCCTGGCAATGCAGACTCATCGTCTTTTTATATACAGGATAGATCTTGCAGCCAGCCATGCTTGGGCTGAAGACTGAAATAAGGCTTTGTGTGACTTTTACATTTATAACATTTATTAAAAATGACAATTCAAAAACATGTTTCAGTGATCCTAAAAAGCAAGGGTCCATAGGGGAAAAATCCCCAAGATATGAAATGAGTGCAGACCCATGGATGCGAGTTAAGCCAATGTCACATTACACAAGTTCTGGTCATAGGACATGTCAGACTTGACTCTCCAGCACAGTTGTGCTTGTTGCTTTTTCAGACAGCCAAACGCATGCTGCCTGAGAGAACCAATGACATATGAAGGGTTTATAGTTATGATGAGCTCAGCCACAACCTCAGCACTTGTTTGATTTTTCCCTCACTTGGATGTAGTATATAAAACATAAAAGATACCAGACAGACAAGCTTCACTTCTAATTGTGAGGTCCAAAACACCCACATTTCCTATTCCTCATTGCTGCATTATATGAGACTGGAGAAATTGTGAATACAACTGTTGTCCTGGTGCTTCACCAGTCACAGCTTTATGTTAGACCTGCAAAGAAAAAGCCACTCTTAAAGAAATGCAAAAGATATTTTTTCTAGTGCTTCCAGTCAGCTGGAAGAAGGTTCTGATATGACTAAAATTGAGCTTTCTCATCATCAGACTAAATGCCATATTTAAACACTGGACATTAACAAAAGCATACCGTTCTCACTGTTGAAGCAGGGTGGTGGCAGCATCGTCATGCTGTGTGGATGCTTCTCTGCAGCAGGCCCTGGAAGGCATGTGAGGGTAGAGGATAAAATGAATGTAGCAACATATGGAGAAAGGTGGAAAACCTGATGCGGTCTGCAAGAAACCTGTGGGAGAAAATTAGTCTTTTAGCAGAACAACAACTCGATATCATTAAACCAAAGACACACAGGAAGGGCGTAAAAGAACAATATTAATAACAATATTAATGATGATAATGCATTTTATTTACATCGCATCTTTCCCATGTTCTGGAGTGGCAAAGTCCACACACTCAATCCAGCTTGTGATTTATGTGTGGACTTGAAAAAGGCTGCTCACTCATCATCCCCATGCAACCTAACAGAGCTTGAGTAGTTTTGCCAAGAAGAAGAATGCAGAAAATGGCAGTGTCCAGATATGCAAAGCTGACAGAAGCAGCTCAAGTATCTTTGTATGCTTCTCAAATTTTCACACAGTGATTACTGCTGGACATTATGCGCCACCCCAAGTGTGTAAGCTGATGATATGTAGAGGTGGAAATTGTGTTTCAGGTGGGATAATGAGAAATTCGTTAAGCCTAATAATATACATAAACATCTAAACATCTTTCACTGAAGAATTATGGGGGCCACTTTGCTGTTGGGAACCTTCAATACTGCAGATTTGTTTTTTGTAATTTTCCCTAGATTTGTGCCTCTACACAATGCAGTCGGAGAGCCTAGAGCTTACGTTCCTTAGATCTCATGCCTTGCTTTTTGTTCTGATACACATTGGCATAGGACCTTCTATAGATAGGTGTGTGCCTTTCCTAATCATGTACAATCAATTGAATTGACCACAGGTGGACTCCAAACAAGGTGTAGAAACATCTCACCTGTGATCAACTAAATGGGATGCACATGAGCCAAATTTCAAGTGTCTGAATAGTTGTGTCAATGTGATATTACAGTTATTTTAACACATATGCAAAAAATGTGGAATTCTTATTTATGCTGTTGATATGTTGTCATTCTGGGGTATTGAGTGTTACTTGACACAGGAAAAATTAATTTAAAGGACTTTAGCATAAGGCTGCAATATAACAACAAGTTAAAAAAGTAAAGAGGTCTGAATACTTTCTCAAGGCACCATATACTATTAATATATTAGCTGTGTTACCCGGCTTCACCCAGGAAGTTTTCTAAGGCAGTGGGTCTCAGTTATAGTGTCTTTGGTAAATCAGATGTTTGAGAATTAGTATGTAATGGAGTACTTTTCTGTATAAAATATTTGTAGGTTTTTTTTTTTTTTTTGCCCATGAGCAAAAAAATCCTTCTGTAGATCATTTGCTGCTTTTCCTAGTGATTCTTGCTTTTGGTCATTGGAAAGCACAATTTTAGTGAAAACTGCATTCTTTTGAATCTAAACAGGTAATAAGCTGAAAAATGGGAACTTTGGGTACAAATATAATTTCATCCTGTAGCATGTCCTGTACAAATGGTAGCTGCAGTCACATTTTAATGTAACACTTTGATCTGTAATCTGTTACAAAGTTTTGGATGGTTTCAATCAAAGTGTTAGAGAAACTGAAATAGGCCTAGTATATGAGAACAACAATTTACCTCAGAGAAAGTGGGGAACAAAAAACTGCAACCATAAGAACTGAAATGATCCAAAAATAAACTCAGAATATGGAAAACAATGGCAATTGAAATAAAAAGTACAGCAAAATGCAAATCCTAACCTTGCAATGTCCACTATGTACATATCATACAATGGTAGCAAGCGAACTGAACCAAACTCGGCATCAGATGTGTGTTTTTAGTTTGTTCACTCAAGATTTTGTTTTCAACTCTACCACCAGTCACAAAGGAAGGGGAAATGCAGTAATATAGTATTATTTGTAATTATTTTTTTAATTATATTAATATGCTTTCACAGTGAAAGCCATAACCAGGCAATACAGTTTTGTAGTAACACTGAATTGTGTTTTACTTGAACTTATCATAAACAGTAAAGATGTTTATAGGCCGCATACTTACTTGGCCTATGCAATGAATTAAATGTTTTAAGCATTGTGCAGAGGAGAACAGATGAAAAGATATAATATGGTCAACTACATACAGAATGGGCAGTGGAAAGCATCAACATTGGGATGGTGGGGGTGTTGGTATGGTAGCCATTGCAGCATAATTCTACATTACATGACATCATCAAGCATGGTATTGGTAAAGGTAATTTAAAGTTGATTCATTCGAAGATAAAAGCTGCTAAAAATTTCAACTGCACCTTGGCATCAAAGCCTAAAATTAGTACTGCAACATTATACAGTGGGTTTGAATAAATGTTGTGGTAGAATAAACGTCACAAATACAAAAATAAAGTTTTGGGGACTGTCCCCGTATATTGTCGTCCAGACAATATGAGAAAAATGCAGTGATTCAAAGTCTTGAAAGTACAATGAATGATTTTACTGATACAGAATGGCAGTTATATAGCAGAACAAAACATGTGACAAAAAGTGGTTGGCATTGCAGCAGGAACCGGAAACAATGTCATTCTGATGAGCCGGAAGTGGGGTGGTTTGTGGGTGCCGGAAGTGACGTCATCAAGGTTGGCCGGAAGTGACGTCATCGCGGCCATTTTGGAACCCAGAAGTTGCTGGATTATTTTTCTTCTTGTTTTCTGTTGATGGAAGAGTTCAGGTAAGCACCACGTGACAACCCCTTATCTCGCGATGTTTTACTCATCTTTAGGCTCTCTGACTGCCTCCTAATCGCACATGTGTGACAATGTCTAACAACAAAAACACAAAAGTTATAAATTACTTTTACTCACTCAAAAACACCAACTTGTCCTGTTTTTATCAAATTCCGAAAAACAGCATCTCCAACAGCTATAGAAAAAAAATCGCATTTCACTCTGTTTCACCATGACTTGGCTCCCTTGGTTATTTTGTTTTTCTTTATTGCCTCTTGTGTGTTTTTTTATTTATTTTTTTTATTGTTGATTGGTATTGAAAACTTTATGACAATATGCATGTGGACAACATGTATATACATATATAAATATATACAGTAATCCCTCCTCCATCGCGGGGGTTGCGTTCCAGACCCCCGCGCGATAGGTGAAAATCCGCAAAGTAGAAACCATATGTTTGTATGGTTATTTTTATATATTTTAAGCCCTTATAAACTCTCCCACACTGTTAACATTATTAGAGCCCTCTAGACATGAAATAACACCCTTTAGTCAAAAGTTTAAACTGTGCTCCATGACAAGACAGAGATGACAGTTCTTTCTCACAATTAAAAGAATGCAAATATATCTTTTCTTCAAATGAGTCTCTGCATCAGGAGCAGAGCATTTAAGAGAGAGAGCGCGCGCTCGCAAAGAAAGGCAAACAATCAAAAAATCAATACGTGTGCTTTTAAGTAAAGCGGAATTTTTCAGTGGAGCGTCAGTATCTTCTAAGCAAACAGCCTCTGTTGAAACAGCCCCTCTGCTCAAATCTCCTCCGTCAGGCGCAGAGAACGTCAGAGAGAGAGCGTGAGATTAAAGCAAACAATCAAAAAATCAATACGTGTGCTTTTGTGCTTTTAAATATGCCGAGCACCGCAATAAAGTGGCATTTTTTAGAGGAGCGTCAGTATCTTTTAAGCAAACAGCTTCTGTGCAAACAGCACCTCTGCTCACACTCCCTCCGTCAGGCACAGAGAATGTCAGAGAGGGTGAGATAGAGGCAGAGACAAGCAAACAAACACCGCGCGGGATGCATATCTTATAGCATTGAGGAGTTTTAGTTAATATGTAATACGTGCTCTGATTGGGTAGCTTCTAAGCCATCTGCCAATAGCGTCCCTTGTATGAAATCAACTGGGCAAACAAACTGAGGAAGCATGTACCATAAATTAAAAGACCCATTGTCCGCAGAAATCTGCGAACCAGCGAAAAATCCGTGATATATATTTAGATATGCTTACATTTAAAATCCGCGATAGAGTGAAGCCGCGAAAGTCGAAGCGCGATATAGCGAGGGATTACTGTATACATATATAAATATATATACACATACAGTCTCTTCATTTCCTTCCTCGCTTTGCCACGGGATTCACATCTCCCTGCTGATAACTACAGCCTTTTTATTTAATCCACGGCTTCTCCGCTGTTTTATTGTTCATTTATTACGATTATAGTTATTGTGTAGGTATTTTAGACTTACTTTACATTGTTCAGGTACCCATTTCCTTTATCATTCCAACCGTACC
>JANRMT010062819.1:42871817-42895589 GCA_026402145.1 Polypterus bichir lapradei | reverse complement strand
GAGCACTTTGGTTAATAGGCCGAATTGTTAGAACCTTCCCCAGCCCAGATGGTCATGTAAGAGCTGTAGAGGTGAAGGTGAAGGATAGACTCTATACTAGGCCTGTTGCTCGTCTTATTCCCCTTCCGGACATTCAACATCAGGACTCTGATACTAATAAATCATAAGTTTAATATTATTTTTTTTCCTTTTTGAAATAAATAGCAAATATGCATAGCATATTTGGGGACGGCAATGTTAGAGAGATATCAATTATAAAGAGACAAGGATCATATTTAAAGGTGCACCTCCCAGCATGCACGAGAGTGTCTATTATGGGATGTTAAAAAAGCGAAGAAGGTGCATGAGTGCCGCAATAGTCAATTCCGTATAGAGAAGCATTTGTTTGTTATAAGTAAGAATCAGCAGTGTACCGAGTTAAGATAAGTGTGCATTGATGACCAGAGGTGGATTGGTTTGCATTTTACTTGTATTTTATGTTTTTATATGTTAAGATGTAAAGTCGTTTAAATGTACTGATTACGTTATTGATTTAGATTCTATACTGCTGGTAAGCTAGTACTTAATTTCAGTAATACTGCCATCTAGTGGACTTTGGCAAACATTTACTCGAGCCGGTTAAAATGTAAAGATGTTAGTTTTGGTAAATTTAAGTACTTTGAGTATCTCGCCGTTGTTATTCATGAAGATTCTCACGTTCTAGTATTATCTGTGTATAGACCTCCTAAATATAATGCGTCTTTCTTTGAGAAATTCTCTGACTTAATGTCAATTTTAATCACGAACTATGACACACTCTTAATAGTCGGCGACTTTAACTTTCATATCGACAATCAGTGTGACCAAAAAGTAAAAGAATTCATGAACCTCCTGGACTCTTTTGATTTCAGACAGCTCGTTAATCAACCTACACATAAAGCAGGTCATACGTTAGACTTAGTGATCACTAAAGGACTTAAAGTTGATATAAAGCAGGTCATTGATATCAGTCTATCAGACCATTTCCTTCTACTATTTAATACAGAAATAATGATAGAAAACATTCATGAGAAGCATATTGTTAAAAAACGCTTCTTTGACTCATCAGCAGCTTTAAAACTTACAAACATTCTAAGCAATCAGTCCGTTTATAGTGCCAACCATAATAGCGAGGATAATGTAAATAGTAAAGTGGAAAACTTTAATTCTAAAGTAAGAGCTGCTGTTGACATAGTTGTACCTGAAAAGACAGTTAAAAAATCTCTAGCACTGTTATTCCATTGGAAGACCCAAAGAGTGTCCGATTTAAAAAGAACATGTCGTAGAGCTGGGCGTAAATGGAGGAAAACTAAACTAACTATTGTGGACATGGCCCGGACACAGACAGGCAGACATGTTGTAGAGTCACCACCACACGTTAATTATACAACTATTTACAATTCAAAGTCCAAAAGTGCACACACCCCAAGTCCTCAAAGTCCTGGCCAAACAACACCTTGCCTTCTTCTTCGGGCCGCCTCCACACTCTCCTCTACTTCGTCCTGCTTCCATCCGACTCCAGCCTTGAATGAAGGGAGACGGCCCCTTTTATCTCATCCCGGATGGGCTTCAGGTGTTTCCCGGCACTCCTCCCTAGACACGCCCCAGTGTGGTGGAAGTGCCGGCTGTTCTCCCGGAAGCTCTCCGGGTGTCCCTGCTCCTCTTCCCCCCAGCACTACCTGGTGTGGCGGAAGTGCTGAGGTCCAGGGTCCCCAAGGCATTGGGGCGCCCCCTGGCGGTGACCACGGGCCCCTACTGGGTTGGGCTTCCAAGCCCTCTACCCGTGGCCCCCAAAACAGCCAGGATGGCAGCCCCCCACGTGATCCAGGGTGAGCATAGACCCTCTTCCGGTCCCTCAAGGCGTCCCGGCTGGGTCGTTGCCCCTGGCATCCCTGACACTATCCATTATGAGATACTGAAGGTTAAAATAACAGAATACAACAACACAGTCCATCTTGAGAGGCGCTGCTATTTCTCTAAGATTATAAATAACAATGCTAGTAATCCCAGAGTCTTATTTTCTACAATTGATCGTCTGTTAAACCCAGGTAACACAAAGGAATGCCTCCAAAATACTTCCAGTGAAACCTGTGAGAACATTGCTGTATTTTTCAATCAAAAAATTAATGATATTAGAGATAACATAGTATATCTCCCCAACACTGCAGAACCTCCAAAGCCCTGGTAGTCCATTATAAACAAATTAAATGCTTTCACCAGGATAGATTTACCTGAATTACATAGTATAATCTCTCAACTGAAACCCTCCACATGCGTCCTTGACCCAATACCAACAAGGTTTTTCAAAGAAGTATCAGGCGTGCTAATTGACAATATTCTTGACATAGTAAATTCGTCATTAGATACGGGGGTTTTCCCAGACTGTCTTAAGACTGCTGTAGTTAAACCCCTGCTCAAGAAAAATAATCTTGACCCCTCTGCCTTTGAAAATTTTAGACCCATCTCTAACCTGCCCTTCTTAAGTAAAATTCTAGAGAAGGCAATCGTTATGCAGTTAAATAAACATGCTATTCTTGATAAATTTCAGTCAGGTTTCAGAACAAATCACAGCACAGAAACTGCACTCGTTAAAGTAGTAAATGACCTGCGGGTAAATGCAGACAGAGGCCATTTATCTGTTCTCATCCTCTTAGATCTGAGTGCCGCTTTTGACACCATTGATCACAATATTCTTAGAAATCGCCTTAGTCAATGGGTGGGCCTCTCTGGCAGTGTCTTAAATTAGTTTGAATCCTACCTGGCAGGGAGAAAATTCTTTGTGAGTTGTGGTAATCGCATCTCAAAGACACATGATATTCTATATGGTGTTCCACAAGGCTCTATCCTGGGTCCGCTGCTCTTCTCAATCTATATGCTTCCGTTAGGTCAGATTATCTCAGGTTACAACGTGAGCTACCACAGCTATGCTGATGACACACAGCTGTACTTATCAATAGCACCTGATGACTCCGACTCTCTTGATTCACTAACACAATGTCTTACTGGTATTTCTGAATGGATGAATAGTAATTTTCTCAAACTAAATAAAGAGAAAACTGAAATTTTAGTAATTGGCAATAATGGATTCAATGAGGTTATCAGAAATAAACTTGATGCATTAGGATTAAAAGTTAAGACGGAAGTAAAAAACTTAGGGGTAACTGTTGACTGTAACCTGAATTTTAAATCGCATATTCATCAGACCACTAGGACAGCATTTTTTCACTTAAGAAACATAGCAAAAGTTAGACCTCTTATATCATTGAAAGATGCTGAGAAATTAATTCACGCTTTTGTTTTCAGTAGACTAGATTACTGTAACGCACTCCTCTCAGGACTACCCAAAAAAGACATAAATCACTTGCAACGAGTGCAGAATGCAGCTGCTAGAATCCTAACTAGGAAAAGAAAATCCGAGCACATCTCTCCAGTTTTGATGTCACTACACTGGTTACCTGTGTCATTCAGGATTGACTTTAAAATTCTGCTTATGGTTTATAAAGCCTTAAATAATCTCGCTCCATCTTATATATCGGAATGTATGACACCCTATATTCCAAATCGTAACCTTAGATCCTCAAATGAGTGTCTCCTTAGAATTCCAAATGCTAAACTTAAAAGAAGTGGTGAGGCGGCCTTCTACTGTTATGCACCTAAAATCTGGAATAGCCTGCCAATAGAAATTCGCCAGGCTAATACAGTGGAGCACTTTAAAATACTGCTGAAAACACATTACTTTAACATGGCTTTCTCCTAACTTCACTTTAACTTAATACTGATACACTGTATTTTCAATTCATCATAATAACTATTCATAGAGGCTCTAAAATCCGTACTGACCCCAACTCTCTCTTCTGTTTCTTTTTCTGGTTTCTTTGTGGTGGCGGCCTGCGCCACCACCACCTACTCAAAGCATCATGATGCTCCAACATTGATGGACTGAAAGCCAGAAGTCTACGTGACCATCATCAAGTCCTTCCATGAGAACCCTAAATACAAAGAGGACTGTTTCATTTATGTTAGGTAGATTGCCCAGAGGGGACTGGGCGGTCTCTTGGTCTGGAATCCCTGCAGATTTTATTTTTTTTCTCCAGCCGTCTGGAGTTTTTTTTTTTTTTGTTTTTTCTGTCCACCCTGGCCATCGGACCTTACTTACTCTATGTTAATGAATGTTGACTTATTTTTATTTTTTATTGTGTCTTCTATTTTTCTATTTCTTCATTTTGTAAAGCACTTTGAGCTACATTTTTTTTTGTATGAAAATGTGCTATATAAATAAATGTTGTTGTTGTTGTTTGGGTACTTTATCAATAACTTTTATGTACTCTTTTTTATTGTAGACCACACATACGAATACATCTATACCTATTCGAATACAGGTGTATATCTTCAAATAAATGAGTTCAATTTCAATCTAAGCTGCTGTGTGGAATTCTCTGCATCATTTGCACGTGTCCTGATCGACACTCCGGAGTGAACACTATAAGTCCTGAACATACTAAAGATAAAGTGGTCCCTTGCTACATTTAAATAGAGCTTTTTTATATTTTTTAGCACTCTCTGTCCATGCAATTTGAAAGATTATATATATATATATATATACACACACACATACACAAAAAAATACAAAAATACAAAAAAACAAACAAACAAACAAACAAACAAACATCAGAAAAATAGTACTTTACAATAAACAAAGAAGACACAGAAAAGGAAAACAAACACAAGCCAGGGAACACAACCTAGCTGAAACATGGCTTCTCCATGTGCTTTACTTTCCCCTCACATGTCAATATCATGCTACTCTAATTTAGACAGGTTTAGTTAAAACCTCTGATTGTGTGTGCCCTTTAACTACTGACACCCACCCCAACCCCCTTTTCTTTAATTTGGAAATTGTTCTAGGAAGTTTTGCACCAGTACATCACAGGTTGGCCACTGACTCTCATACAGTCATACTGGGCAAATTTAGAATCACCAATTGACTTACAATAATCTACATGTGTTTGGGATGGGGAACAAAGCTGAGCAGCTTAAGAGTACTCAAGTAGATATCAAGAAACATTTCTTATGGGAAGAAAACACTAAGGAGTTGTACTTGTTCATTATTATCATCTCTAATTAAATATCTGGCCTTTACTCATGAGCCTTAGGAAACCAAAACACATTACAGTTGCTTACATGTATTTTTGACAATAGGAGCATGGGTTGGTCTGGGATTGAACTGACAACCTTGTGCTTTAAAGCCTGACTTCTTAGTATCAATGCATTAGTGGATGAGCTCAACAGTCTTTTTTCTTTTTTGCCCACTCTCACATCTGGTATTTGTATTTGATGCTCAATGAATGTCAATGACATCATTATGCAAATAAAATTGAAAAGCATTCAGGAGAAGCTCACTTTCAGTTTAATAAAAATGACCTCTCCAAATTCGTACATCTTGTAAATAAACAAAAAATGGCAAAAGCATACTTCCCATTTTATGAAATAAACATACAAAGTGTAACAGTACAACCATATCTGTCAATGCTACTCCCACATGAAAGCAGATTTCTCATAAGTGTTGCTTAAATGTAGTTTTAGTAAATAGAACTGAAATGTGACTAGCACAGTAAAGAAACCATTTACAAAGGAACAATTCACCTGCAGCCTTTTTAGAACACTAAAGCTATTGGTACTTTTTATCATTGCCATTACAATGACCATTGCCTTAAATAATCAAAACAAAATTTTGAATTGAGAGTAACAAAATTATTACTACAAACTAAATTTTTTTTCCCTGTAATTTAAATGTAACAGTGACTTTTTACAAATGAGAACATGTTATATATCATTTCAGACTTGCATTTTACCCACAGTTGGCAGTTTTCTTGCAACATGAATGCAGGATCTTTAAAAATACAGAGAACTGGCCATTTTTGTTATGGCTTCATATGTAAATCTCTCATATACGTAACAAAAATGCATGTCAGAATAATATTAAGGCAAAAGATTGTTTAAATTGGATAGTTTAAACCCAAAGTTTTTATTAGGTGAATATGCTTTATTAAATTTTTCAATAGCTGATAACCAATTTGAATTCTAATCATATCCTATATTTTATTGATATTACTCAATAGTACTCAAAAATATAATGAATAAATACATGTTACCCTTACATATTTTGAAAAATGCTTTTAGAAAAAAAGATGTCAAAGAATCCATAAGAAAGATAAACAAAATCACCTATTATTTTAAATTACCCTTGGCATTCTAATGTTAATAAAGCAAGCTTGTACTTCTTATGGGATTTTTTCACACTCCTGCTGCTCATGTGATGAATTCAACAACTGGGTCAAAATTAGTCTGAGATATGAAGAATTTGCAACGCTAAAAATAAAACAACATGTGAATATATTCAAACATGAAATGAACGGCAAGAGAACTAGGAAGAAAAATGCACTATAATATGTTAACTTCTCCATAATATACAGTAAATACAAATGTACACAATCCTCTCTTCATTGTGGAAAATCTATGCACACACTGAAAACAAAAAAAGGTGGAAAAAACACAGCTTGTGCAAATTCAGATTTCTCTCCATCCCTCTTTTATTTAACCTAAATTTTAGAAGAGTGCAGTAAGGTGTATTAGCTTCCTAAGGAATTGGCAATTTCAGTGCAATTTCTATTTAAGAAAGGCACGATACAATGCTAATGAATGTCTCATTGGTTTTTCCTGCTCCATGCAAAAAATAAGGTCTCTGAGGTTGGCACGAGTTGTCCTCTGACGACAGAACTGCTTTGGATTTACTGACTGAGAAACACTGGGGGGAATTCCACTGCCAGCCTGTGAGAGTGAAGAAAAGAAAGAGTAAGTCACTAAAGATTACCCAAGAACAAAATGAGATTAATCTCATGACAAGTAATTACTAAAACAAATATGTAATGTAAAACTATTCATATTCCATAACTTTTCCAATTTGGTTACTCAGTTCAGAATTGTGGGAATATAGTGCCTATCCTAGTACACAAAGTGGAAATCAACACTGGATGTACAATCAGTTGACTCACATAAAACACACTGGTACAATTCTGAGATGCCAATTAACCAAAACATATATACATAACAAGTGTCATTTAATTTTGAAACTTTTCCACAAATTTCAAATAAATACTGTCTACGTCTGAGCTTAGGGATTTTCCATCTTTCTTTCCCAGAGTAAGAGGCAACAGATATTGAGGCAAACCATAACACTAGAATTACCAAAGCCTATGAAAAAACTCTTAATCCCCGCCCACCTTAAGTCCATTCTCACCTCTCTGTCAGCGTCTTTTGTGTTGTAAATATGTCAATGAGCACAAACACCAAGCAGCCTGCTATCCCATGCCCGCCCCCCCCCCACTGCTGCAGAAAGGGCAAAAAGCCCTCACAGCTTAAGCCTTGTTTATCTGGGAGTGGGGTACCTGAAGCTGTATAGGGTAAATAATATACTGTGTCACACACGTGCGAGTAGAAGGCAGCTAAAGGGCTCGAGTAATTGTAATAAAACATCCGACCGGGGGCAGCAGGGTGCGCTGATTGTCTTTCTTAGATCCCTACAGTCCTTTCCCTGGAAATCCTGCAAGGTTCCGGCGCCTCTGAAGACGTCACTTCTGAAGCCGGCCCCTTTGATGACGTCACTCTTGAAGCTGGCCCCTTTGATGATGTCACTTCCGAAAGCCTACCCCTTTGATGACGTCACTTCCGAAGCCGGCCCCTTTGTTGATGTCACTTCTGAAGCCGGCCCCTTTGATGATATCAGTTTCTCTCAAGACCTTTAAAGTATCCATCTTAGGCTACTATAGCCAGTTCTGTTTTGGACTCTGTGATATGCACATTGTGTATTTGATTCAAGAAAAACCTTTTGCAGCTGGGAAAAAACAATATACGGGTGGCTGCCCCAAACCTTTATAATGTCTTGGACTCCTTTTTATGACAACTGTTATTTGGAACATATGCATTTCGTGTGTGTTCCATGTCTACAAAGATCTATGTAAGTGTAGGATGACAGGAAATGCAAGAATGAACACTTACCTAAAAGACAATTTTTTTAATGGTTTAGTACCAACAACAAAATTTTGACATGAAGTGTATAATGTTTGAAGACTGAAGTCCAAATATCAAATAAGCACTTTCACAAAAGGTACAAGTATAACAAAACAAGTGCACTTTTATTCAACATTAAAACTGAAAAATAGAAATCAGGTTACTGTACTTAGTTGTCAATGGTAAGTACAATGGTAAGAACTGCTGACTCATAGTCAAAAGGTCACTGGTTCGAGCCTTGGTGCTTCCCAAAATAAAACGTTTTGAGTAGTGACCTGCTCTTATTGTTACTATTACACAATAAAAACATACATTTGATTCGAGTCTGTAAAAGCCAGTGTAAATGTATGATACATGTAAAGGATAACTTTTTTTTTTTTAATTCAATTTTATTCTCTCAGTCGTGTTCACGCTCGCCCTGATCTAACACTGCTGTTTTCAAATAAAGACATGCTATAACAGAGGTGAACTTGGATGATGAACTTGGATGATGACAAGTTCTACATCAGAGAAAGAGAACAGAAGCCCTCCCCACAAGAAAAGTCCACTCACATATAAGAACAACGCAGCTGCATCAGGCGTAAAGGCATTAGATGGCACCGTTTGGATGCACGAGGTTCGGCGTAATTCTTCCAGTCAGTCTGGCCCACACCTGTCCTTCAATGAAACGGCACGGCTTACACAGCTCGCCAAGGTATCATGCAAGGTCCAGTTTGTAATTATGTTTTGTGATGGTCTTTATATAAAAACATTTATATGTTACTTATATAAAAGCCAGATCGAATGTTATTTACCTTGATTTATTTACTCATCTTCCTACAGCGTATAGTCACAAGTAGCCTGCAGAACTTCCTCTGTTTCATCGACACAGGTATGCTCACGAAGTACATGTGTATTGAAGTGATTAGCTGCAGGTGGAAGCTACTGTTGTACCCTACACATCCCAGGATTGGGTATAAATTTATGGTACTTGTAAAAGTTAGCTTTTTTCAGTTTTATTCTCTCAATAATGATCATGCTCTAACACCCCCCCCCCACCACCCGCCTCTCCTGATCGGACTCTAAGTAACAGCACCAGCGTAAATTCACACCTGATCTGACGCTGTTCGTTTTCAAATAATATTGCATTAGTGCGATGATGTTTTCTGATTGGTACTATTCAGAGTCAAAATGATTTCTTCAAAATATCATATATACCTACGTCTGCGTTTTTTTTTTTTTTTTGGTGCATACTAATTCTGCGTGAGCAGAAACACTCAATAAAACTGAATAAAAAAAATAAAGTGACGGTGAGATACGAAGAAGGCAGATTTACCTGCATTTGTGTGTCCGCTTTTATCCCTCCAGAGAATGTCCAGTTCCATTGCCTCAAAACATTACTCACATCTACAGTTATTCCCAGTTTCAAATAAAAACTAACAGCGTCAGCTCCCCTTAGTATGTATCGTGAGTGAGAGAATAATAGTGAAAAAAAAGTAACTTTTTCAAGTACAGTACTATAAATGTACACAGTCTGTTACAGACGCAAACCAAATGTATGTGTGTACTGTATAATATTAACAATAAGAGCAGCTCACTACTGAAAATGGCAAATATAGGAGGCAGTGGGGATTGAACTGGTGGCACTACACAAGATTATAGACTGTTATACCTGTCTCACACTCTCCACCTTGCATTTTTTAACTTGCACTTCGCTTCTATTGCTCTTTAATTAATATTGTTTTTATCAGTATGCTGCTGCTGGAGTATGTGAATTTTCCCTTGGGGATTAATAAAGTATCTATCTATCTATCTGAATGACTGTTTCCAAACAACAGACTAGGGAATTTAATTCTATGATTTTAAAGAATGAATGGTGCTATAAATCCCTTGTTTGCTAGTCTCAGTCAGTGAACTACTGAAGCAGATTTTCATTTTTTGGGAAAACCGGCAGAGCTTAAAAAGAAAACAACCACCATGGAGTCATATGCTATTTAATGAACAAGCACCCCAACACTGGAACAGGTTGTGAAGTATGTGGATCAGAATACTGGAGAACATAACAGTGCTAAAAGATATATTCTTAATTGGCATCTGGGTTTTAAAGAAAGTATCAACAATGCTTTTAATCTACATTACTTTAAATATTACAATTATGTCTCCTTGTATTTCACTTTATATATTCCTCTACAAATTAGCATTGCCCTCATCTTCTTTGGCATGGCACGTGAGACTTTCGCTTCAGCTCTTGGGCATGAAAGCTGAACTCTATGGTGCCATGCTTATTACTATCCTTGCTAGGACACAGCAATATTCAAATTCAAATGACACTATTGCTAGTAAATCTCAGAGTTAGTTGACTGTTCATGGTGTGGTCAACAAAGAATGTAACCATAACTAATCTTTGCAAACCTTGATGGACATACCTATGCACAATTATCACCCAAAGGCTAGACTTCTGTGCCCCAAAAAACAAATGTAAAATTTAATTTTGCATTGCTTGGCATCTGTTTTTTTCTAAATGTGAGAATTATGTTTTACGATTTCCCCAGCACCTTCAATACCGTCCAACCATCCCTGTTAAGGGGTAAACTCAGAGATATGCAGGTGAATAAGCCTACTGTGTCCTGGATAATGGACTGTCAGGCTGACCGCAGTTTGTGAAACTCGAGGACTGTGTTTCTGATATGGATGTGAGGAACAGTCCTGTCTCCTTTTCTCTGTATACCTCAGAATATAAATATAACACCAGGGGGAGTATAGATAAAGGGGATGACAGAGTACAGGAGTCAGGTGCAGAAGTTTGTTTCTTGGTGCAAAGAGAATTGTCTGCCTCTTAACATCAGCAAAACCAAGGAACGGCAGAGCGTGCTATTTTTCCTTAGGGGACTGTGTTCCTTTAATGTAGGAAGTGTCACCCTTCACATCTTCTGTAACTCTGTGATAGCCAGTATGATTTTCTGTGCTGTGATGTGCTGGGCTTGTAACATCATTTCAAGAGAGGCCCACCGAATCAACAAGCTAATTGAAAAGACAAGATCAGTTATAGGGCAAACTCTGGACCTCCTGGAGGTCTCAGCAAAGGAAAGAATTAAAGCAAAACTGAGTGCCATTATAAACAGTGTTGCACATCCTCTCTCTGGCAAACTGAGTACTTTCAGCCAATAAATTATTCAGCACAAGTGTGTCAAGAAACACTACTGTGGTTTCTTTATACCAACAGCAATATGACTGCATAATGCATCACTGTGACTGTGACAGCCAAGTCAGAACGTTCCTTTCTTTTGGATTTTCTTGCTTTATAGTCATTCCAGTGTGTGTTCAGGGCAAAGTGTGTGTGTGTGTATTTATTTATTTACATATCTATCTATCTAACTATTTATGAATTTAAAGGGCTTCTGCAAAAAGCCACATTTCCCCCTGGGGACAAATAAAGTTCTATCTATCCACTAAAATAGTAAAATTATATACTGATATTTATAGGCTACGTGTCTTCTGTGCAAGCAAGTTTTCCATTTATAATTGCTAGTTTAAAAAATGACTGAACAGACATTACTAATTAGGAATTTGTTAATGAAATAAATGCTGTGAGGAAAAGGAATGGAGAATGAAGTTGTTTAGCTAACACATACAAAGAATATTGCACAGTAGTAAGGAGTGGTAATGTTGATAAGACTATTGTATGATATGCTGCCAATAGTGAGCACAACATTAATGAGCTGTCCCGTGGTGCCCTTCAGCAAGGTTTCTATGATGCTGCTCAAAGAAGAAACAAGGAAACCAATCTTATGATTTGCCTTGAGACACAGCAGTTCACTGGGACTAATAGGTTTGATGTTTTACTGACCATTCCAGGTTCTGTTACATATTTCTAGACATCATTTATCATTTTTTTTCCTCAAAATTTGTTTACCTGACACCTCTGCTTAATTCCATTAGTACATGAACACTGCCTTGTATTACGGCTTCTCATTGCTAATCTACATTTTTCTACTTACATTATGAAATAAGCTTAGATCTTTAATGTTATTTCTCTCAAAACTAACCAACACTTTATTCTCCTTAATCTTGGGGATCATATTGATGCAAACTAGCATTTTAATAATGTGATGTGTCAACAGTGGTAGGATTTCATAAGATATCATTTCAAACAGGAAATCAGGAAATGTCAAAAAAGGTTATAATAATCTGCAAATACAACTTTACACTGTTATTGAATATTGGAAGGAAACCTAATGGGAACAAAAGTACATTTGTTTTAATCCTTAGATACTGACCACACTTGTATCTCTACAACATACAGAACCAAATGAAGTTGGTCAAATGTTGATGTAATATTCCCATAATTACCTAAATATCTTAAAAATGAAAGCAGATCACAAATGTTCAATACCAGTTAGCTGCCACTTTGTTTTTAAAATATGGGAAACAATATTGGTAGAGGGTCATATTACAACAATATGGTGGTTCTCTACAAACTAGAGATGAACAGCCATATTAGGTTATTAGCAATGGTCAAAGAAAAAAAGTGTCACTGGTAATATATTTTAATATATAATAACATCAGCAACAATAGAAAGACAAATTAGAATGGGAAAATGGGATGACAATATAAATTATGTTTTTCTAAAAATAAATTACAAGAATATACAAAATTCATGCTAAAGTTAATGTACTTTACTATGTGGTACTATAGAATAATAATAATGAGGATAGCCAAATTAACCAAAACAATTCTAAATCATGAAAAGTGATAACCACAGTTTCTATTTTCATAGCTCTTAGAAAAAAAGCAGCCTCAAAATGACAAGTTAAAAGACGAATCCATATATTTTTTTTTACAAGATACTTACTTCAACAGTGATACATATTTTAGAAGCTGTTAAAAACACAAAACCTAAGAGAAGGCATCTATCAAAGCACTATAATTATGATTTTGCTTTTCCACAGTCTTAAGGTCTGTGCCTGATTACCTGATGATATAAAACTAAGACACTCTTTGTCTGTGAGCTATAGGTTTGTACCACAAGTGCCAAAGTAATGGAGTTCTAGCTTCTCCTTTTCAGGAGATAATTATGTCAGGTGTGGGCTTCCCTGGTGCCAGCAATGAGGTCCTTCCTATGCTTAGTTTGCCATAGAGATATAAAAAGTTATCTGTTTGGACTCGTGAAATAAAAAAGTCATAGTAAAAACACAAGACAAAAAGAACAGCATTACTTGGGGCAATATTAAACAAAAACCTTCCATACTTGTAATATTTTAGTTTATTTTAGAAATACTCAATTCAAGTGAGAGTGTCTTAAAGATGCAATTTATTTTACTGGTTTATAACCTGAAGGCCTGTTTTATTTATGTGTTTGATTAAGTATTAAATAGTACATCAAAATGTTATCATAATTATAATATTGTAAGCAACAATGATTGGAATACCATGCACCTTTAAACTTAAACAAATACTTTTGATGTGTAAAAATAATTTACAAAAACAGATATATACATAATTGGTTTTCTTTGTATTGTCCTAACTATATATACAATAAAAAAGAAACAGATACCAATATAAAAATGATGGTATAAATAATATGTTGTAAAGAAGAGAATACAGCAGTTAGCAATTGCAAGTAAAACAGTATTTCTATATGGTATAATATCCAAAATATTTTTCTAACTAAGACAATTCTAAAATGTAATACTGCATTAACCACAACAAAATATACACCTAGAGTATAGCTAAGATAAAGATACTGTATACACTCCCTGAGCAAGGTATTATGAACACCTGTACTCATGCTTATCCATGCAATTATATAATCAGCCAATCATGTGGTAGCAGCACAGTTCACAAAATCATGCAGATGTATGAACTTGAGTTAATGTTCACATCAAATAATAGAAAGGGAAAAATAAAATCTTACTGATTTCAACCGTTGCATTATTGTTAGTGCCAACCAGGCTGGTTTGAGAATTTTGTAACTACTGGTCTTATGGGATTTTCACACACAGTAGTCTCTATTTTACTCAGAATGGTATGAAAATAAAAATATTCAGTGAGTGGCAGTTCTATGGATGGAAATGCCTTGTTGGTGAGAGTCAGGAAAATGGCCAGACTGGTTTGAGCTGACAGAAAGGCTATGGTAACTCAAATAACCACTCTGTGCAACTGTGGTGAGCAGAAAAGCATATAAGAATAATAAATAAATAAAGAACCTTGAGGCGGATGAGCTACAACAGCAGAAGGGTGTTGGGTTCCACATCTGTCAGCCAAGAACAGAAAGCTGAGGCTGAAGTGGGCACAGTTTCACCAAAGCCGGACAGCTTAAGTCTGGAAAAACCACAGCCTGGTTTGATGAATCTCAATTTCTGCTAAGACAAACAGATGATAGGAGCAGAATTTGACACCAACAACACAAATCCATGCACCTAACCTGCCTTGTATTAACACTCCAAAATGCTGGTAGTTGTGTAATATTGTGGGGAATGTTTTCTTGGCACAATTTGGGCCAGTGAATACCAGTCAATCATGGCTTTAATACCACAGCCTATTTGAGTATTGTTGCCGACCAAGTGCATCCTTCACGGCCACAATTTACGCATCTTCTAGTGGCAACGTCCAGCATGATAGAGCATCATGTTACAAAGTAAAAAATCATCTAAAAATGGTTTCATGAACATGTGTTCTTCAGTGTCTTTTCAACCACTGGATTTTGAATCCAATAGAACACCTTTACGATGTGGTGTAACTGGAGATTTATAGCATGTATGTGCAGGTGATAAATCTGCAGACACTGCAAGATGCAGTTATGTCAACATAAACCAGAATCTCAAAGGAATGCTTCTAAAATCTTGTAGAATCCATGCCATGAAGAACAGAGGCTGTTTTGAGAATAAAAGGAGGTCCAACTCAGGGATACTCAACTCCAGCCTTGGAGGTCTGCAGGGGCTGCAGATTTTTGATTCAACAAAATTTTTAATTAGACCGTTTATTTAGTAATAAAGCAATGATTGCTGAACTTAGTTTTAGTTAACTCATTTGTTGAAATTCAGAATCCTAAATTGTCTACTTTAGTTTTGCATTTAGGTTTTAATTGTTGCCTGTTTTCTTAAGCAGCCATTGGTTAATAATGAGGAGCAAATAACAATTATGAAGTATCTGTGTTAACAAAATGGTTTGAAATAAATGAAAGAGAAGGACCAAGAGTTACAAATCTGTTCCAGAACACAAAACATATGGATAATGTCCTCAGAAAAAGAAAAATCAACTATCTGATAAAGAACTGTCTTGGTGCTCGTTTATACTTGATGCTCAGAACGCGGACGCGCACGCATCATGGCTGCCATGCGTTCCCAGCGTTCATTTGACGCATCCTCTGAGCAGGTGCTCAGAAATTAACACGACGTGTGTGCGAGTTGCAGTACCAGCAAAAAGTCCAGGGGAGCAGTGCGATAAAAGTTGGAATGTGACGTCAGAGTCTCTGTTTACAATCTTCATGTGACAGAAAGCCGGTCTGAGGATCCTACGGGATCAATGTGTGCGCTTTGATGTTTGATGAATGGTTCGATGTGGTGAAGCAAAATGCCAACATACAGATGCATTCATGGTGCTTTTATATTCAATCGTTGTATATTCCTGATCGTAATGACACAATATATTTTAAAAGTATCACATACCATCTTTTGTGCCATCTTTTTTTTCCTAGGGCTTCCTCCTGACCCAACAGCAGCGGCAAACAGCAATTGATCACCACACAGAACACATTAAATGTATAATATTCCAACTCTCTACACATTTAGAATCCTTAGATTTATGCTTAATAGTATGCATGTTACATTTTACAGATAAATTGTTAGTTTTGCTTAAATAATGAATACTGTTAATAATTACATACATGGGGGTGACAAGGTAGCTGAGTGGTAGCACTGCTGCCTCACAGGGAGTCACGTAGCTGGTATTCCCTGCCTGGAGTTTACATGTTTTCCTGCTAGGTTTCCACAGTGTGCTCCAGTTTCCTTCCAAAGATATGCAGATTTGGGGATTTGGTGCCGCTAAAATGACGCTAGTGTATGTGAGTACTTATATTCATCTTGCGATGAGCTGAGGCCCCATCCAGCTATTGTTTCTGCCTCACGCCCAATGCTTGCTGGAATGGACACATCCCTGGATTGATGGTTTTAATCATTAAACATCCTTTTCAGAGATATTGCGGTAAGGTGTCATCGGAATTTAATGGGTGTTCCAGGCAATTCACAACACAGCGAAGCCAAGATAACCGTGATAATATCTCACACTGCCACCTGCTGGATTCCTCCAGATTTACATAAAGTACACATGCAAGTATAAACAGTAAAACGCTTGTGTAGCAGGAGCTGGAGCATGCGTCGCGTGAAGTATAAATTTGGCCTTAGAATGAAATTATTAACAAGCCATATAATTAAATACTAAGCCTCATTATTTGCTAGGCCTAGCTTCTTATCTTGAAACTAGCTGGAATAAAAATCTGCAGCCGCTGCAGACCTCCAGAACTGGGGTTGAGGATCCTAGCATTAGTATGGTGTTCCTAATAATTTGCTCCACTAGTAAGTGTAGAACTGTATATCCAAGCTATACCATGCTTTCAAAACAGATCACTTTTAAGTAATGTGGGAAAGCATGGAGAAATTAAACTTTCATTTTACATTTTTAGATAAAAATTGGACACCAGATCTTGGTAAAATACAGTATACACTTGTTCAGTATGTGGGGCACATGGTCACCTCACATTATACATGGCACAATCACTCATGCTTCCCGACCATTCAAAATATACCCAATGTCAAGATCCTACTTATAAGCAAAAATGTCATGCACCTGTCTTACTGGGTTGCATTTTCTGGGAATGTTTGACACATAGGCCTTACTTGAATAAAAAGACATTCAAAATAAGCTTTATTCCTGTGATAACCTACATCACACTGCTAAGCAAGTCACTTTATTATTCTCAAATGGAAGAATCATAACCCTCCTAAGATAACATAACATAATCAGAAAAGTCAAAATTTACTTATTATTGTGAAAAATCAATTTCACCTTTTGAGGAACAGTCTAAAATTTCTTTAGAACCAGGCAAGCATTTTTAATATTGTCCGTCAATAATTCAGCATGCCTAATCTTTGAGTGATTACTTCCAGCTACATCATCATCTTCCCTTGCTAGATGGTTATGAAACTTGCTTGTTTTAATGTAATCTTTCAATTCATTAGGAGATTAAAAAGGGGAAACAAAATGTATATTCTCAGATAGTTCAACACTATTTTTTCTTTTTTTTTAACAAAATCAACACTTGATGCTTTCCAAATGTAATTTAGAATCAGTGTTAAATGTTAACAATTTTAAACTAGAAAGGTTTTATCATGGATGTACAGGAAATGGAACATACAGTACTGTGAGAAAGCATTCAGCCTGTTTTCACATATAAAAGATATAAGAGAATGTGATGTTGGCAAATGTTATTTCTAATTGACATATTCTTTAAAAAATTAAAAAAACTGAAAAATCACTGTTAAAATGGTCACACTTTGGTTAACTACTGGACCAACTTTGTCATCTGTAAGAGTCAGTAACCTGCAATTATTTACATTACATGTTAATATGTATAACCATAATAATAAATGTACAGGTATACAGTTTCTTGCAAAAGTATTGAACTTTTCCACATTTTGTCACATTACAGCCACAAACATGAATAAATTTTATTGGAATTCCACGTGAAAGACCAATACAAAGTGGTGTACACGTGAGAAGTGGAACGAAAATCATACATGATTCCAAACATTTTTTACAAATAAATAACTGAAAAGTGGGGTGTGCGTAATTATTCAGCCCCCTGAGGCAATACTTTGTACAACCACCTTTTGCTGCAATTACAGCTGCCAGTCTTTTAGGGTATGTCTCTACCAGCTTTGCACATCTAGAGACTGAAATCCTTGCCCATTCTTCTTTGCAAAACAGCTCCAGCTCAGTCAGATTAGATGGACAGCGTTTGTGAACAGCAGTTTTCAGATCTTGCCACAGATTCTCGATTGGATTTAGATCTGGACTTTGACTGGGCCATTCTAACACATGGATATGTTTTGTTTTAAACCATTCCATTGTTGCCCTGGCTTTATGTTTAGGGTCGTTGTCCTGCTGGAAGGTGAACCTCCTTCCCCAGTCTCAAGTCTTTTGCAGACTCCAAGAGGTTTTCTTCCAAGATTGCCCTGTATTTGGCTCCATCCATCTTCCCATCAACTCTGACCAGCTTCCCTGTCCCTGCTGAAGAGAAGCACCCCCAGAGCATGATGCTGCCACCACCATATTTGACAGTGGGGATGGTGTGTTCAGAGTGATGTGCAGTGTTAGTTTTCCTCCACACATAGCGTTTTGCATTTTGGCCAAAAAGTTCCATTTTGGTGTCATCTGACCAGAGCACCTTCTTCCACATGTTTGCTGTGTCCCCCACATGGCTTGTGGCAAACTGCAAACGGGACTTCTTATGGTTTTCTGTTAACAATGGCTTTCTTCTTGCCACTCTTCCATAAAGGCCAACTTTGTGCAGTGCACGACTAATAGTTGTCCTATGGACAGATTCCCCCACCTGAGCTGTAGATCTCTGCAGCTTGTCCAGAGTCACCATGGGCCTCTTGGCTGCATTTCTGATCAGCGCTCTCCTTGTTCGGCCTGTGAGTTTAGGTGGACGGCCTTGTCTTGGTAGGTTTACAGTTGTGCCATACTCCTTCCATTTCTGAATGATCGCTTGAACAGTGCTCCGTGGGATGTTCAAGGCTTTGGAAATCTTTTTGTAGCCTAAGTCTGCTTTATTTTCTCAATAACTTTATCCCTGACCTGTCTGGTGTGTTCTTTGGACTTCATGGTGTTGTTGCTCCCAAGATTCTCTTAGACAACCTCTGAGGCCGTCACAGAGCAGCTGTATTTGTACTGACATTAGATTACACACAGGTGCACTCTATTTAGTCATTAGCACTCATCAGGCAATGTCTATGGGCAACTGACTGCACTCAGACCAAAGGGGGCTGAATAATTACGCACACCCCACTTTGCAGTTATTTATTTGTAAAAAATGTTTGGAATCATGTATGATTTTCGTTCCACTTCTCACGTGTACACCACTTTGTATTGGTCTTTCATGTGGAATTCCAATGAAATTGATTCATGTTTGTGGCTGTAATGTGACAAAATGTGGAAAGGTTCAAGGGGGCCGAATACTTTTGCAAGCCACTGTAGACAGTAATATGTATTATATATATATATATATATATAAAACTATTTAAAAAAAGAAAATAAAAAAATGAGGCTGCAACAACTTGAAAGGACCATGCAACAATGAAACAAGATGTGGCAAAGAACAATTAAATTGACAAAGGTAAGCATGACACTATTATGAGTTCAACTGCTTATTAGCTATCTTGCAATTTCACTGTAGTAAGGGACAAAACAAATGCAAACATAAAATACTGCACATATTAAGAAGTAAATTCTTGTGACCTTCCAGATGTATTTAAAAGATAATGGCTTTCCTGCAAATGCATCAAATAACATTGAGCCTCTGCTGCTGAAATAATGCCAGTGATTACAGCCATTTTTGTTGAAGGTCCCATGTCTTTTGAATGCAGATTTTTGAATTGTGACCACTTGCAGAAAATACTACTCATGCTAGTGCACTACTAAATTTAAGAAATGCTCCAAGTTAAATGATTAAGTCACTTGAGAATCTTGAAATATCACACAGCTGCAATTTTGCACTTTTACACCTAGCTTTTAGGGAATTGCTTATTTTAAGCCTTTAGCACAATTATCTTTGGGCACTAGTGCTGCAAGGCCATCTGGGTAATCTTGTTCAAAGGCTTTACGTAATTGAAGCAGTTTATAAGGTAAGAACTAGCAATTCATTTCCATACTTTTGCCTCCAGGAGACATAATTAAATAAACTAAGAATTAAAAACTAATTAAACAAAACTAATATATGGAATATTACACATTTATACACATCTGTTGTGTAACACTTTAATATACATGCAGCAGAAATCTTGAAAATATATATTCATGGATTGCAATAAAGACATCTTTCCCTTTTTGTCTAGGTTAATGCTGTTTCATAAATGACAGATTTTGAAAGTAAAAAGATTTATCTTAGCTTAGGAGCACAATTAAAAATAATCCAATATCCTATCAAAGCATAATAAAATTTCATCTTGCAAACATTTACCTTTTATCTTAGATATCTTCATCCTTTCTTTACAGTAAACAGTTACATTACATCTTATACCTAAAAGTCTGATATATGTTAATTATGTGGCAAAGCCAACAATAAAGGCACACAGCAACAGATACATAACAACGGATGAAGCAGACTAGCTCACATGTCATAATTTCTAAAAACTATTTCGTAGCAAGAAAAAATACTTTATTTCTATGTAAAAAGTGAAAAGAGTTTTAAAATTTGGAAATTTTCTTAGTTTAAAAAATTGGATGCAATATTTGTTTCCGGATTGTAAATATTCAGTTGACAAACAAATTGAGTGTGGAAATACAGTAACTTTTACAATACTAATTCATATTTTTGTTCCACATCATACCAGTTTTAACATGAAAAGTTTTAACATGAAATTCATTGAAGTGGTTATGAGAATAATTTTAATGATGCTGGCATTTCCACAATGAACCTGTTAATCTGCTGCAAAGAAAAATACTAGCCATGAATATTCAGAGAACCAACCACAACACATTTAATGTCACAAGACAAAGAAAGGATTTTGCGATACACTTGGGTGACAGCATTGCTCTGAAACATTCGAAAATGTAGATACATGGTTTCACTGTTGATGTCATTAACATTTCACAACCTCTGGAAAGCTTTTACTGAAGTTGGCTACAGAGATACAGAAGCAATTCACCTACTGGTGCAAAACTGTAAACATCAAACAGAAAAATCACAACTCCTGTACTTGTATCTCCTTTCACATTTTATCCACCCACAACATACATTCTGTTTCCTCACAACAAATCCATGTTAACTCCTCTACTAAAACAAAAAACAACATACTGTGTGTATTCTTCAAAAACAGACACATGCCAATGTTTAATTTTGAAAAACAAGTCTACCAACTGTCAATGCATTTTCAATATGTCAACAGTAAAGGGTGCTTGAGTAATCATAAATGAAGCCATGCTATAAACTATAAAAATGTTCTTACATGAGGAATTTAATCGCTCAGCTATATTTGTTACATGATCTTCATACAAATCACTCTCCCCACAGGTGGTTTTTAAGGTATCTGCTCATGTTAAATATCATGGCAAAATACAGTATGTGGACTCAAAGGCAGGTAAACTTTTTGTTTTTGGAACACATAGGGTATATTCCTAATTTATCAGGCTACAGCTCTGGACTGACAAATAAGACTTCTACTTAGGTTGGTATGCTACAACGAAAACAATGTCACAACAAAAACTTATCAACAGCATCCATCTGAGTACTTCATTTGGCACTGTCAGCATCTATGGCAGGATGGACCAAAGTACAACTATTACCACAAATATTCGTATTCATTAGTGCAAGTTAGACTTGCTCAGAAGCCACACAATGGTCCTTTTTCTTGGTCATGAACTGGCTCCATTTTTAGGAAATTTTAAGTTCTAACTATATCAGACACACAATGTTATAAAGATCACACTATAATATGTAAACCAGTCTAATCAAAATTAAAATTAATGCAACATTTCAAAGACAGAGTTAAAATAAATGAAAATACAGAGTTAATGTACATGAAATCATGATTATTATTATTACTTTTTAATTAAAATCAGTTTAAACTTATGGTAGTGGTATCAATAAAGCATGCCAAATGCTATTTTTCTTTGTGGCCATCACCTTAGCAAAGGTGAAAAACAAGAAATACCAGTCATAAATCCATTTTACACATAATTCTTTACAAAATTATTTAACAAACTAAATTTTACTGAATATTATTACATACATCAACACTACTACTATTTACTACTTCACAATCATATAACATCAAATCCTTACATAATGTATAAAGAGAGTGGTGGCTCTGAAGAGAAGGATCTGCGCTGGTATCTGTAAGGTTGCTGGTTTGATTCCCTGTTACTGCCAAAAACAAATCCTACTCTGCTGGGCCCTTGAGCAAGGCCCTTAACGCGCACTTGCTCAAGGGATACTGTAAAATGGCAGAACTTGTGCCCTGACCCCAAGGGGTATGCAAAAAATTGTATTATAATGCAAAATAAAGAAAAAAAAAAAGCTCCAAATGGAGCAAGTTCATTATAAGTTCAGCACCCCCATATTGACAGACAAAAAAAATTGTTGTAGATTTATTAAAAAAGAAAAACTGAAATATCACATGGTCCTAAGTATTTAGACCCTTTGCTGTGACACTCATATATTTAACTCAGGTGCTTTCCATTTCTTCTGATCATCCTTGAGATCACCTTCATTTGAGTCCAGCTGTGTTTGATTATACTGATTGGACTTGATTAGGAAAGCCACACACCTGTCTATATAAGACCTTACAGCTCACAATGCATGTCAGAGCAAATGAGAATCATGAGGTCATAGGAACTGCCTGAAGAGCTCAGAGACAGAATTGTGGCAAGGCACAGATCTGGCCAAGGTTGTAAAAACATTTTTCTGCTGCACTTAAGGTTCCCAAGAGCACAGTGGCCTCCATAATCCTTAAATGGAAGACGTTTGGGATGACCAGAACCCTTCCTAGAGCTGGCCGTCTGGCCAAGCTGAGCTACCGGGGGAGAAGAGCCTTGGTGAGAGAGGTAAAGAAGAACCCAAAGATCATTTTGGCTGAGCTCCAGAGATGCAGTCAGGAGATGGGAGAAAGTTGTAGAAAGTCAACCATCACTGCAGCCCTCCACCAGTCAGGGCTTTATGGCAGAGTGGCCTGTCGGAAGCCTCTCCTCAGTGCAAGACACATGACAGCCCGCATGGAGTTTGCTAAACGATACCTGAAGGACTCTGAGATGGTGAGAAATAAGATTCTCTGGTCTGATGAGACCAAGATAGAACTTTTTGGCCTTAATTCTAAGCGGTATGTGTGGAGACAACCAGGCACTGCTCATCACTTGTCCAATACAGTCCCCACAGTGAAGCATGGCGGTGGCAGCATCATGTTGTGGGGGTGTTTTTCAGCTGCAGGGACAGGATGACTGGTTGCAATCGAGGGAAAGATGAATGCGGCCAAGTACAGGGATATCCTGGACAAAAACCTTCTCCAGAGTGCTAAGGACCTCAGACTGGGCCAAAGGTTTACCTTCCAACAAGACAATGACCCTAAGCACACAGCTAAAATAACGAAGGAGTGGCTTCACAACAACACTGTGACTGTTCTTGAATGGCCCAGCCAGAGCCCTGACTTAAACCCAATTGAGCATCTCTGGAGAGACCTAAAAATGGCTGTCCACCAACATTTACCATCCAACCTGACAGAACTGGAGAGGATCTGCAAGGAGGAATGGCAGAGGATCCCCAAATCCAGGTGTGAAAAACTTGTTGCATCTTTCCCAAGAAGACTCATGGCTGTATTAGCTCAAAAGGGTGCTTCTACTAAATACTGAGCAAAGGGTCTGAATACTTAGGACCATGTGATATTTCAGTTTTTCTTTTTTAATAAATCTGCAACAATTTCAAAAATTCTTTTTTT
>JANRMT010062819.1:42846652-42871717 GCA_026402145.1 Polypterus bichir lapradei | reverse complement strand
GTATATATATATATATATCTTTATACACTAGCTACTGGGAGCCCGATCGAATCAGGCTACAAATTCAACATTTGTGGAATCCATACTTTTTCTGCAAAGAATTATTTGTTTTGTTAAGTCCTTGAAATGATTTTGCTATCATGGCACCGATTTGTGGTTAAAATGGACCTTTTTGGCCGCCGCAAGGCACGGGCTGCTCGACTTCTTTCAACCCGTGCTGCATTTGCGGCTGCTCGAGCTTCTTCAGTCGCTTGTGCACGGCTGGCACGATGTCTGTCAGCATTAGTAGCATTCTGTAGCGCATGTTCTTCATTTGTTCTTTGTGTCCGATTTGCACGATTTCTTTCAGTGTTAGTAGCATTTGTGTTGTGTACGTGTGGTCGCATTAGCAAGTCTACGTTCCGTGTCAGTCATGTGACTTCGTGCTGAAGAATTTGTTGATACTGGGTTGAATTCATCCGACCCGCGACTTTAACAAGGGCCCCAGTCCCTGAACTAGCCACACAGCCCCACAGCATGAAGGAACCTCCACCAAATTTGACAGTAGGTAGCAGGTGTTTTCTTGGAATGCGGTGTTGTTCTTCCGCCATGCAAAGCGCTTTTTGTTATGACCAAATAACTAAATTTTTGTCTCATCACTCCAAAGCACTTTGTTCTAAAATTAATCTGGCTTGTCTAATAGAGTATTTGCATACAACAAACAACTCTGTTTGTGGCGTGAGTGCAGAAAGGGCTTCTTTCTCATCACCCTGTCATACAGATGTTCTTTGTGCAAATTGCACTGAATTGTAGAATGATGTACAGATATATCATCTGCAGCAAGATGTTCTTCCACGTCTTTGGAGGTGATTTGTGGGTTGTATGTAACCATTCTCACAATCCTGCGCATATTCCGCTCCTGTATTTTTCTTGACCTGCCAGACCTGGGTTTAACAGCAACTGTGCCTGTGGCCTTCCATTTCCTGATTACATTCCTTACAGTTGAAACTGACAGTTTAAACCTCTGAGATAGCTTTTTGTAGCCTTCCCCTAAACCATTATACTGAGCAATCTTTGTCTTCAGATCTTTTGAGAGTTGCTTTGAGGATCCCATGCTGTCACTCTTCAGATGAGAGTCAAAGGGAAGCACAACTTGCAATTGATCACCTTAAATACCTTTTCTCATGATTGGACACACCTGTCTATGACGTTCAAGGATAATCCAAGTAATCAGTATTAAGCAGTTACATGCATTCAAATCAGCAAAATTACAAGGGTACCCAAATTTTTGCACAACCAGTTTTTCACATTTGATTTAATTTCATACAACTAAATACTGCTTCACTAAAAATCTTTGTTCGTAAAACACCCCAGTACTCAGATGTTCCTAGGAAATGAAAGACATACAACTGTTATCTTTTTTGTTAAAAAGTACAGTAAATTATTATGCAGGCTGAGAGGGGTTCCCAAACCTTTTCATATGACTGCATTATTGTAAATGCCAGCTAGCAGTTCTGATTTTTGATCAGGTCAATTTGTTGAACACAAATAAGTTGATTTTCTATTGTCTGTATGACATCATACAAAGTACCACTGTGGTACTTCAAAGCAAAGTTGACAATGTGCTGTGGAAAATGTTTTCATTTAATGTTTGACAGTATTACGTGGCATAAAAATCAGAGTCAGTTTTCTATGATTGACCTGTGCAGAATATGTGATTATTATACTACTTAAAACAGAGTTGTTCCTATGCTATCTCAAAATATGTAACAAAACAAAAGAAAGATGTAAAGATTAAATACACAAAGAAATTTGTTACAGCATTAAATATTAAATATCTGTACTGCAGTTTTCAGAAATGAAATGCATGTGTAGGCATTCCATGTCTGTGTCACTGATATAAAAGCTAGATGTTTGGCGGAAGTAGGCAAATTTACAATAGTTTAAAATTTGCTTTGAAATACCTGTAAATACATTCTAAACCTAAAAGACGTCCAGAGACTACATCAAATTAGGACCTTCTCAGCTGCAGTCAGAAAAATACAGAATCAATACAACATAGGATTCACAGTTAGTCAATAAATATTTGCCTCAAAGCCACTATATACAGCAAAGACAAGCTCCAGACTGCCCAGTAATGCTATTTAAAACAGACAATGACAATCAAATAATAACACACACAAAAATAACAAAAAAACATTATGTTTGTTTATGGACAGAACATTGCATTTGCAAAATTTGGTAAACCAGGATAAACATTTAAAAACATAAAACCTGTAAACCAGAGTCAATACTACTACTGCTGTTTCTACATACTTCAAGTATTGTGATGTGGTATGTTTACAACTCAGTCAGAACATGAAGGTAAGATTTAGAAATCAAAAACATATAAAGTATTAGAATATTACATTCTTCTTCTCTCTCTACTCATTATACAGTATATATATATATATATATATATATATATATTGTCACGCACGCGCGAGTAGGAGACCGCGGACGGACCTTAACACGCTTGGAAAGACATTCGCCGGCAGGGAGTGGCGGGGTATTAACCTTTCTCCTTTTCTTTCTTACAGAAAAAAAGACGCTCCGCCGCCATAAGCCTCATTCTTCCCGCAGCACGTTACTTCCGCCCTTCCTTCTCCATTGTTCCTGACGTCATCGATCCCATCTTTCCCCACGGTTCCTTCCCAGCATTCCTCCACTTCCGGCTCCTCCTCTATAAAATGGCCGCCGACGCCATCTTTGGCGTCGTGCATATCTGAAGTTTGAGTTTATGTATTTGACCCTGAATTTACTTTGTTATTGTGGAGAATTTTTCAGTATATGGGGCCAGAAACCACAAACCTTTATGTTGTTTATTGCTTCATTTATTACAGTGGCGTAGTCGGCAGGATACTTGTTCCGAAAAGATGAGCAAAGGACAGGACCTCAACACAGTGCTACAGGGGATGAATGCCCAGATCCAATCCCTGCAGCAAGCGCAAGCCGCTACCACCCGGGAGTCGGAGGCAACGAAGGCCAGGTTGACAGAAGCCCAGAGGGTAATGCCCGATCCGCCTCGACTGACGCCTCCACCTCTGGTACCCATGACTGACGCAGATGGCGTTGAGTCGTACTTGGGCATTTTCGAAAGGACAGCCACCCGGAACGAGTGGCAGCGGTCCGAGTCGGCGTCCATTCTGGCGCCCTACCTGAAGGGACCCGCGCAGCGGGCTTACTATGATCTTCCCGAGGAGGAGGCCGCGGACTACGACCTCCTAAAACAGGAGATCCTGGCACGCTACAGCATCACGCCGGACCAGCAGGCGAGTGAATGGTGGAACTGGCAGTTTGACCCAGACAAGCAAGCCCGAGCACAGGCCTTCGACTTCTGGGGAAAAATGGGGCGTTGGCTACGGCCCGAGGGTCCCCAAGCCCGGAAGGTGGTGGAGCAGGTGGCCTGTGAGGGCTTGGTTAACGCCATGCCCAGTTCCCTCGCCCAGCAGGTCCGGCGACATCCTTATAAGGACATGCCAGGACTCCTGGAAGTCCTTGAACGTGAGCTCGCGGTCCTCCGAGCCGGGGGGTCAGAAAGGCAAGCTCGTGGGAACCGACAGGGACGGGCGGCCACCCCCGAGCCCCCTCGACGCGCTGCGGAAGCGCTGCAGAAACCCAAAGAAAAGCCGGCCTCCCTGCGCTGTTACAAGTGCGGTGAGACTGGCCCACTGCTGCCGACCTGTCCCTTGAACATAGCCACGGAGCCAATGGACTGCACCTGGGCCACAGCGGAAAGGTACTGTACCCCGTCGCATCCCTTGGCAAGTCCGAACACGGGAGTGGTGTTACTAAATGGGCACTCGGTGGTGGCTCTGTTTGACTCCGGCAGCAACATAACCATTGTGGCTCGCCATTATGTGTTACCGCGTCAGTGGCTAAAGCAACATTTGCAGGTCACTTGCGTGCATGGGGAGACCAAGTCGTATCGTTCCGCACAATGTTACATCGCCTGGAAGAGGGAATTGACTAAGTTGGTGGTCGCGGTGTTGCCCGAACCCCCCTATCCGGTGATTTTGGGACAAGACTGGTCACACAAGAAATGCAGTAAGGCACACACCGCTCCCGGGGCCTTGCTGGGTCTGGCTATGAAGGGGCGAGGCGCCCTTCCCGCGGTCTCCACGCCGTGCTCTGGGGCAGGCCCTAATGGCGCAGGCACATCGGGGGACGCTTCCTCGGCGACGGACCCTGACCCGGAAGTATCCGCCGGGAAAGGAACGAGCCACGGTACTTTTCCGGTGGCCAGCTCACAAGACACTCTAAGTAACTTGAATCACCAGTTTCGGTCCACGCCTGCCTCATTTAAGAGGGAGCAGTGGAATGACGATTCCCTGCGGTTTGCCCGGAATGCGGTTGTTCTACCAGGCAGCTCACAAGCTGACGGATCCATACCACGCGAGCCCTTTTTTGTGCTTGAGAACAATCTGTTGTATTGGGTGGCGACCCACGAGGGCGAGGTGCGGAAGTTGCTGCTAGTTCCGCGTACCTTCCGGCGGGAGGTATGTGAACTAGCTCACGCTCACCTCCTAGGCACCCACCTCGGGGCCGAAAAGACTTTAGAGAGGATAAAACTCCGCTTTTACTGGCCCAGGATCAACGAGGAGGTCCGGCGTTTCTGCCAATCCTGTCCGGAGTGTCAGATTCACCAGATTCCTAGGAGGGGCCGCACTCCTCTCGTCCCTATACCCCTGATCGTTATTCCCTTCGACAGAATAGGGGTGGACTTAGTAGGACCCCTGGAAGCCTCAAACCGTGGCCATAAGTACATATTGATCATGGTGGATTACGCCACCCGATACCCAGAGGCGGTTCCCCTGCGCTCCGCTAACACCAAAAATATCGCACGGGAATTAGTCAACCTATTTTCTAGAGTGGGTATTCCCAAAGAAGTCCTCACGGACCAGGGTACACCCTTCACCTCGGATACGTTCAGGGAGGTTGCCAAATTACTCCGGATAAAGCACCTAGAGCGTTTTAATCAGACGCTTAAACAGATGCTCCGCAAAGTAGTTAACGCGGATGGCATGAACTGGGACCAGCTCCTACCGCTCGTGCTTTTTGCCTACCGGGAAGTGCCCCAAGGCCTCTACGGGCTTCTCCCCTTTTGAGTTGTTGTATGGGCGACAACCCTGAGGGATTTTGGACATACTAAAAGAGGGCTGGGAGGCTGAGGCCCTTCCCTTCTCCAATATATTGGAGTATGTGGCGCAACTGCGCGACAGGCTCGCTAAAATCAGGCCGCTCCTAAAAGACCACGTGACTCGTGCGCAGGCAGCGCAGGCCCGGTGTTACAATCGTAACTCCGTCCTCCGGGAGTTCCACCCGGGGGATCGAGTGATGGTGCTCGTTCCTACCTCCCATTCTAAGTTACTAGCTCACTGGCAAGGGCCATACGAGGTTAAGGAAAGAAAGGGGCTCGTCGACTATTTGGTTAAACAGCCCAATCGTCGGCCGAGTGAGAGGATCTACCACGTAAATTTATTAAAACCTTGGAAGGACAGGGAGGAGAGTCCCGACCCACATACTGTAGATCCCTCTCCCTATTCACATGCACGTCTGCCCTTCACCTTGGTGACGAGCTGACACCCCTACAGCGGCAGGAGATAACCCTCGCAATCCGGGCCGTCCCCGAAGTAGTGAGCGAGTCACCGGGCCGGACCTCGCTGATTGAACACAACATAGTCACGGACCCCGGAGTAATCGTCCGGGAGAGACCCTATAGACTCCCGGAGGCAAAACGCGCTGAAGTGCAACTGGAGGTGCAACGGATGTTGGATATGGACGTTATTGAGGAAAGCCACAGTCCCTGGTCCAGTCCTATCGTCCTCATTTCCAAGCCGGACGGATCCTGGAGGTTCTGTAACGACTTTAGACGTCTAAATCAAGTCTTCAAATGCGATGCCTACCCGATGCCCTGTATAGATGACCTGCTTGAGCAGCTGGGTACGGCTCGATACTTGACTACTCTTGATATGACGAAAGGGTATTGGCAAATTCCCTTAACGGCATCTGCAAAAGAGAAAACGGCCTTTAGCACCCCTAGCGGACATTGGCAATACAAGGTCCTCCCATTTGGGCTGCACGGGGCCCCGGCGACCTTTCAACGTCTGGTGGATAGAGTGCTGAAGTCCCACCAGTCCTATAGTGCCGCCTACCTGGATGACGTAGTCATCTATTCCGGCACCTGGAAGGAGCATCTATTGCAGGTATCTGCTGTCCTCGCGACACTAGCTGAAGCCGGCCTCCGCATAAACCCCCGTAAATGTATTTTTGGCTTGAAGGAGGCCAAGTATTTAGGCTACCTGGTGGAACGAGGACAGGTGAGACCACAATGTTCAAAAATCAAAGACAGCTTGGAATGGCCCCGGCTGAATACCAAGAGACAGGTGTAGGCTTTCTTGGGGTTGGCGGGGTACTACCGCCGGTTCGTACCCAGTTTCTCCGAAGGGGCAGCACCCTTGACCAATTTAACAAAGAAGGGCGCTCCCTTATACGTGGTATGGAACGACAAGGCGGACCATGCATTCAGTGACCTAAAAAAGGCCCTAACGTCAGCACCAGTATTAAGGACACCTGATTTTGGTCTACCTTTTATTCTCCAGACCGACGCTTCGGACACAGGCCTGGGTGCCGTGTTGAGCCAAAGCGTTGATGGTGTCGAGCACCCCGTGATGTACCTAAGCCGGAAACTGCTGGACCGAGAGACCAGGTATGCGGCAGTGGAGAGGGAGGGCTTGGCCATTAAGTGGGCTGTGACCCATCTCCGTTACTACCTGTTGGGCCGCGAATTCACTCTGGTGACTGATCACGCTGCGCTTCAGTGGATGTCCCTACACAAAGAGTCGAATCCGCAGGTCACCAGGTGGTTTCTGGATTTGCAACCGTATAAGTTCGCCGTCACTTATCGTTGCGGCAACCTTCAGGCCAATGCCGATGCCCTCTCTCGTATCCACGACCTCTCGGTTAGGTGCGCCCGACCTGACGGTTTTGGGCTGGGGGGGGGGGGGGGGTTGTGTCACGCACGCGCAAGTAGGAGACAGCGGACGGACCTTAACACGCTTGGAAAGACATTCGCCGGCAGAGAGTGGCGGGGTACTAACCTTTCTCCTTTTTTTTCTTACCATGAGGGGCCTAGGCCTCCTAAAATCCACCACCAGCTCCTTGGTTTTGCTGGTGTTCGGTTGTAGGTGGTTTGAGTCACACCATTTAACAAAGTCCTTGATTAGGTTCCTATACTCCTCCTCCTGCCCACTCCTGATGCAGCCCACGATAGCAGTGTCATCAGCGAACTTTTGCACGTGGCAGGACTCCAAGTTTTATTGGAAGTTCGATGTATATAGGCTGAACAGGACTGGAGAAAGCACAGTCCCCTGCGGCGCTCCTGGGCTGCTGACCACAATACTCCTGGAAAAGCACATACTGAGGTCTGTCTGCAAGATAGTTCACAATCCATGCCACCAGGGATGAATCTACTCCCATCTCTGTCAGCTTGCAGCTTGTCCCTAAGAAGCAGAGGTTGGATGGTGTTGGAAGCGCTAGAGAAGTCCAGAAACATAATTCTTACAGCACCACAGCCTCTGTCCAAGTGGGAGAGGAATCGGTGTAGCATGTAGATGATGCAGAGGGTCAAGGCGTGGCAGACCTGTGGTCTGTGCTACTGTGTTAAACTGTGTTTAACTGTGCTAAACCTGGGTAGCTCCATGTTAGCATCTGGGATGCTAGTTGTTAGCCACGTTTCATAAAAACACAACAAACTGCCTTCTCTGTAGGTCCTGACATTTTTCGTAATTTAATAAACCACCAATAAAAGTAACATTGCCACATTGCACACTATGAATTGATCACTGTAAACAGAACTGAAAACAAAAAAAAAGCCTTTTCTACCTTATGCGTCCAGCCCTCCCTCTCTCACTCGCTCTCTCTTTTGTGTGTGCGTGTCTCTCTCATGCGTCTGTGTGTGTGTCTTTCTTTCGTGAGCCTGGAGCGCCTGTGTGTGTCTCTCTCTAGCGCGCTCCTGTGTGTGTGTGTGTGTGTGTGTGTGTCTCTCTCTCGTGCGCCTGTGTGTGTGTGTCTCTCTCTCGCGTGCACCTCTGTCTGTGTCTCTCTCTCTCAAGTGCCTGTGTGTCGCGCTCTCTCTCTATTGCTTGCTTGCTCGCTGCACAGGAAGAGCCTGAACATGTACAAACCGAAAGGGAAACTGGCTTGTTCGTATACCAAGTCTGTGGTCGTGAAACGAGGCAATAGTTTGGCGAACTTCTTGGTCGTAAACCGATTTGTACGTGTACTGAGACATTCGTGAACTGAGGTTCCACTGTATATAGTATTTTTAATGTAGGTAGATCATTTTAACCTGGTCATTTTAAAAGTAGCTCGCAAGACGAAAAAGTGTGGGCACCCCTGCTCTATAGGGTCCAGGTATTGTCTCATGCTACCAGTAGTGACACTGACAGTAGCCAAATGCAAAAGTAGTGAAAAAACAGTCTGAAAAGATGAGGAGGGAAAAATGTAAGTGTCCTCCACCTGTTAAACCATTCCCGTTTTGAGGGTCATCTCATTGTTGCCCTCTAGTGCACCTGTTGTTAATTTCATTAACCCCAAAGCAGCTGAAACTGATTAACAACCCCATCTGCTACTTAACTGACCAGATCAATATCCCAGAAGTTTCATTGACTTGATGCTATACTCTGATTAAAAAGTGTTCCTTTAATTTTTTGACCAACGTGGCAGTGTGTATATATATATATATATATATATATATATATATATATATATATACACACACATATACACACACACACATATATATAGATATACATACATATATATATATATAGATATATATATACACATATATACATACACATATATATAATCTCACTTTGTAGATTATCATATCATTACAATAGGCAATGATAAGGAAAACAACCATTTCCTTTTGAATACATTACATTTCGCATGCAGATTTTCAATAGAAAAAAAGTACTAAAACAGGTATTTGGTTTAGGAAGCTTTTAAAGTTGTTGTGGGGGTATAGAAAGAAAGGAAGATTTTTTCCTTAAAGATTTGGCAACACTACATACTTTGGCAACACATTTCTCAGAAAAGGGTACAAAGTAACATAAAAACGAGAAAAGTGTAATTTGCAAATGCAACATTTCTGAATACAACCCATGATTATGTAATCCAGCAAAACAATGCAATTGTTAATCCAATGTGGTTAACAGAAATGCCATGTTTGTCGATGCTCTTATTTAAACTTTTCAGCACTGATGAAATTGCCTGGAACAGTGCACCAACTGACAGGATTTGTAGCCCCTGTGATGGCAGTTGCCAACAGAATAATGAGTATTGTGTAAGGAACCACATGACTCTTTTTTCCATACAGCTCAACACCTAGTCTGTTTTTCCACTGCAGGGCAACTGCCCTTCTCCATCAGCTGCCAGCTGAATTACTCTGCATGAGATCAGCCTCAACTTATGCAGTGACACTTTTTGCTTGTGCCATTCATTTGCACGAACTGCACACAACCATGCAACCAGACAAAAAAAAAGTGTGGCCTAAGAACATCCTGTTTGCTACAGCTTTATTAAAGAAAACAAACGTCAGCTAATTTTTTTTTCTGTAATATCATCATGTTTCAATTAAATCAGCCAAAGTGTTTTGGAGATTTTGAGGTATTTAGTTTTTCCATTTTAGGAGAGTTTTACTTATAAATATTAATGTATCAAAATATCCTTTCTTGGAGGATTCCCAAATTCCTAGATGTAGCATTCCGGCTACATTTCAACTGTTAAACTACATGGGCAATGGTGTTTTTGTTGGTAAGTGACCGAGTTAGATAGTCAAATTTGCATTATATACAATATATAAAAACAATAGGCCTGGGAAAGTTAACTCATTAGTTTTTGCAATTATTGTATTGTGTTTAACAGGTTAAAAAATATTGTCGCATCCAGGACTGACCACGCGACAAACACCTCAGGCAGTGCTTTAGTCAGGGAGGCAGTTTCATGTAATTTTTTTTTTATTACAAAACAATAATACAAAAAAGTTAAGATGTTCCTAAAGAAATACATAAATAACCAGTATTATATTTAAAATTTTGTTTAAAATTTTGTCTTATGCTGTTCACAGTGCGCAATATGCCAGATGCCATACGTAGCACTGGTGTTCGTTTTCTTGATGTATACATACTGACATAGGGTCAGGTGAGTAGTATTTATGGCAGTCCTGGGGCCTCATTCATAACAACAAGCATAGATTTCACACTATAACATGGCGTAAGTGGAAATATGCTTACGCACAAAAAAATTCAGATGCATAAATTTGTGCGGAAGCCAATTTCTACGTTCTTCCGCTACATAAATCCCGGAAAAGTAACGCATGTGCACGTGCCTGCTGTCTCGCCCTGTCTCCTCCCAGAATTACGTCTCTTTGAATATGCAAATCAATATAAACAGCCCTTAAGCTCATCATTCTGTGAAAAGGCAATGGTAAAAGCACGGGGGGAAATGGTATTCGCTGAAATTCTCCTAAGTGGAGGCAAGGAAAAACGTACTATTTGTTGGTTTAAACAGTGGTATAAAGAACAAAAGGAAGTTGATTGAGTAACATACAGTGTCGGAGAAACTCGAAAGCTCAAGTTCACAAAGTCGCACAGTGCCCGAAATAAAAAGAGAAGTTGTCAGATATCAAAGACACTGTGAAAAGGCGAATCGTAACCCACTTTCTGAGTTTCATATGAAAGCTTATTAGGGTACAGAGAAAAAAAAATAGGCACACAGTGGGGAAAAAAGCACGAAATGTCAACTTTCGAAATTTCCACTTTAATCACTTAGTTTATTTTGTCATTAAAGTAGAACATCATAAACTTCATGTTAAAATCATTTAATTTACTAGTTACTCAAATCCCATCGTAATTAAAGTAGCACGTTAAATGCTTTGTTTTGTATTTGATCTTCTATGTGCTCTATGTGTGTGAATCACTACATGCTTCCGGGCTTTCTCTTCCTCCGACAGGACACAGAATCCATTACATTCGTAATATTACAGCTCTCTGAATAATTAAAATACTGAGATGTATACTTGATATCATTTTCATGATGATAGGAGTTAAAGCATGTTATTAAACATGGGAACACGGTGGCGCGGTGATTGTTCCTGCCTCACGCAAGATGCTTGCTTTACCATGCGCGACCTTCGATGAAATAATTTATTGCAGCAGTACTGTCTCTTTCAAACGTACTGTAGTAACCCCCAATTCCTATCCTTACTTTTCTTTCTCCAAATACCCAATCGCCATACAATCAGCTCTGCAATAAACGTTAAGCCATCTGTAAGCTTAGAACGCAGATTCTTCAGAACTTTTAAGGAACGTTGAAATATCTTCGTAGTACATGTTTAATTATTCTATCCTTCCAGTGTCACGCCAATCCCAGCAAGCATACAGCATGAGGCAGGAACAATCCGTGAACGGAGTGCCAGATCCTTGCTAGTGCAGCAACACCGTGTCTTCACATGTTTAATTATTAACAATATAGATTATTTAAATGAAGTTAAAGTTTTATGTGTATAATAAACATATTTTGCTGCATTTCATCTCAAAAATGATATCATCATCATATGTAAATACACGCTTTATAAAGTGCCTCAGGTTGTGCAATATTATAACTGTAGTGCAAGTTTACAGTGAGGCGATTGTACTAATAAGTACAAACAGTTCTACAAGGAGCACTTGATGGACTGATTGAGTGCGTTTATAGTTCTTAAAATGAAACTGTTTCTGAACCGTGAGATCCGTAACAGGAAAGGTTTTGAAGCATTTGCCGTGTGAGAGCAGTTCAAATAGGCAGCATGTCTGCGGCAGTGTGTGCTTGATGCTGTATACCGATAATTCTCTTTCCAATCAGCTGCTCTGAGTGGTGCAGTGAGAGTAATATGGAAAAAGATGATCTGCTGTGGCAACCCCTAACTTGGAGCAGCTGAAAGAAGAAAAAGAAGGTGCAGTGAGAGTAACAACGCTAAAGCAGCTATGGTATTTGGAATAGTTTGGCCATTCCGTGGACCATTACATTGTTACAGGTTAATTACAATCAGATGCATTAAACTAAAACAATATGGGGTTAATTTCAGTTATAAAGCCGCGTCAGGGATGTGGATCTAAAAAAGAAAGGGTAACCACACAGAACAGCAGCGCTGCCAGTCCACAAAACCAAGCGCAGAACTTGCAAACGCCAGAGTATGAGCTGCTGTGGAAATGTTTGTGGCTTCACGCCAAGTTTAGGTTTTATACATCGTGATTTGAATGTGGAAACAGGCTTATGCAACATTTTTGTGCGTACGCACCGTTTATACATGAGGCCCCTGGTGCAAAGCTGGAGAAAAGCTGCAAAGGTAAAAATTACGTTTTTTTCATTTCATGGTTCTGTAAGAAGATCAAATCAATGTCATATCACATAAGTGGAAAATAAATTATCTTTGAGGGGCAAAATACAATCACCGAAAGGATTATTAGGAACACCTGTTCAATTTCTCATTAATGCAATTATCTAATCAACCAATCACATGGCAGTTGCTTCAATGCATTTAGGAGTGTGGTCCTGGTCAAGACAATCTCCTGAACTCCAAGCTGAATGTCAGAATGGGAAAGAAAGGTGATTTAAGCAATTTTGAGCGTGGCATGGTTGTTGGTGCCAGACGGGCCGGTCTGAGTATTTCACAATCTGCTCAGTTACTGGGATTTTCACGCACAACCATTTCTAGGGTTTACAAAGAATGGTGTGAAAAGGGAAAAACATCCAGTATGCGGCAGTCCTGTGGGCGAAAATGCCTTGTTGATGCTAGAGGTCAGAGGAGAATGGGACGACTGATTCAAGCTGATAGAAGAGCAACTTTGACTGAAATAACCACTCGTTACAACCGAGGTATGCAGCAAAGCATTTGTGAAGCCACAACACGCACAACCTTGAGGCGGATGGGCTACAACAACAGAAGACCCCACCGGGTACCACTCATCTCCACTACAAATAGGAAAAAGAGGCTACAATTTGCACAAGCTCACCAAAATTGGACAGTTGAAGACTGGAAAAATGTTGCCTGGTCTGATGAGTCTCGATTTCTGTTGAGACATTCAAATGGTAGAGTCAGAATTTGGCGTAAACAGAATGAGAACATGGATCCATCATGCCTTGTTACCACTGTGCAGGCTGGTGGTGGTGGTGGTGTAATGGTGTGGGGGATGTTTTCTTGGCACACTTTAGGCCCCTTAGTGCCAATTGGGCGTCGTTTAAATGCCACGGGCTACCTGAGCATTGTTTCTGACCATGTCCATCCCTTCATGACCACCATGTACCCATCCTCTGATGGCTACTTCCAGCAGGATAATGCACCATGTCACAAAGTTCGAATCATTTCAAATTGGTTTCTTGAACATGACAATGATTTCACTGTACTAAAATGGCCCCCACAGTCACCAGATCTCAACCCAATAGAGCATCTTTGGGATGTGGTGGAACGGGAGCTTCGTGCCCTGGATGTGCATCCCACAAATCTCCATCAACTGCAAGATGCTATCCTATCAATATGGGCCAACATTTCTAAAGAATGCTTTCAGCACCTTGTTGAATCAATGCCACGTAGAATTAAGGCAGTTCTGAAGGCGAAAGGGGGTCAAACACCGTATTAGTATGGTGTTCCTAATAATCCTTTAGGTGAGTGTAAGTCTTTAGTACAGGCACCACTAATTGTAGACCCAGACAGAGTGACAGCACTATCTGCACGGTGATGGATTTCTGATGAATGAGAATGACTGATAACATTCATGAATGCTTTTTTCCCCATTCTTGATGTATGCATGATGTCTATTTATGTCACTCAACAATCAGTGAATCAAAGGAATAGTAACAGTGCATGGGTAAAACATGCAAATATCACAGAAGGAAGTAACAGAAACAAAAGAGGGACAGAGAGCAAGGCTTGTACCAAAAAAAAAAAAAAAAAAAAAAAGGAAAGTAGACGCAGAAAACTGAACTTCCAAAGATGGATAGACGCAGCACTATATATTCATTCTTCCTGCAGGTAGTTCAAAACCAGTTTGTCTCATGTGTTCTGAAGCTATGGCTTTAATAATAAGCAGAAATGTGAAGTGCCAATATGAGAGAAAACATGGATTGTTTGTACAAACATATACACATCAGTCTGAAGTGAGGGCACGTAAAATAACTGAACTGAGAGCCCACTATGACAGATCCACTACAGTACTCTCACATTCATTTACAGCCCAGCAGCGTGGAAATGAATGTTTAATTAGAGTAGCATGGATTCTGGGGCAACATAAAAAACATTTTCTGATGGGATGGCACTTTTTTGTTTTATTCAGATGGTTCTATTTTCTTTTATTTAAATGTGAACACGATAAGCCTAGTTTTATTTTTTATTAAACAGAGTTATTTATTTGTTTTATATGTACAAGTCCAATTAAATTCAAAGGGTCCACACGTTTAAAGTTTTAACTAAAAATTTTAAATAAATATTGCTGAAATGCTGTGGTAATTATACCTTATTTTAATTTATAGACATTCAATGACTACATATATAGACACTATACCTGCTAAAATATATAAATATGGGGGACTTAACCCTTAAACCGCCGGAACCGGCTAAAGTCGGTTCCCAATGCAATTTGCCAGCACGCCAGAGCCGAGTATATTTGGCTATGTACGAGTATATTCATTGAATCCTGTAACCGGCTATAATCATGTCTCAGTGCGATTTGCCAGCACGCAGGGGGCGAGTATATTCAGCACCGTACATTCATTGAACCCCGTAACCAGCTATATTTGCTTCACAGAGCAATTTGCCAGCATGCTGGAGCTGATAAGTCAGTGCCGTATATTCATTGAGCAGCTAGCTCACGACCACTGCTGGCCCCGGCAGAACTGCAGGACCACTGTCTCTGGGATTCAGCTGCTGCACTAGACGAGCCTGCAATCATCAGCATTTACCTCTGTGTGTTTGTGTGCCACCAGTTCAAGTGCAGTTGGTTCAGTGATTTACTGAATTTCATGAGTGGCGTCAGTTGCACCTTGAACATATAATAATTGATTGTTGTAGTAGTTTTTTTTTTATAGTTTTTACAGTTCATTTGCAGTGTGTAAAATGATCAGTGATGCAGTAATTGTGATGCTCATTGCATGAAAAAAAATGTGTTACATTAAAATTTCACATTTTCTTTGTGAATTGTGACGTTTACTTAAAAAGTATTTGGCATCCAGGGGTGCATTAACCTCCAAGTATGTGGCGGTTTAAGGTTAATCTTCTTGTCAAATTGACCGATTTCTTCACTCTGTGCTGGAAGCTTGGCAAAATTCCTGACTCAAAAACATGGTACCATTATAGTCATCTACAAAAATAAGGGGGATCAATTGGACTGTGGCAACAGTTGTGGTATCTCACTGCTTGGTTTTGCTGGGAAAATCCTTGGCCGTGTCATGCTTCTCTGGCTACTTCATCATGTTGCATGCAGAGTACTTCCAGAGTCACAAGCTGGCTTTCATCCCAAATGCAGCACAAGTGACATGACCTTCATCATTGGGAACACCAGTGAGACATTAGCTTTGCCTTCATCAATATGGGGAAAGCATTTGACATTGTCAACCGCGAGAAGCTTTGGGAAGTACTCTAAGTCCGGATGCCCCTCAAAATTCCTCAATATGCTCTGTGTCTTCCATTACAGAATGAGGGCAAAGATCTTTGTTGGTGGGGGAAACATCTGCTTCCTTCGAAATCACTGTTACTGTCAAGCAAGACTGTGTCCTGGCTCTGGTGATTTTCTTCATTTACTTTGTTGCTGTCACTCTTCTATCCAGAAGTGCGTTGGACACCACTGATGTAGTGAGGATGCAGTACCATCTGGATGGCAATATGTTCAACCTCCTAAGATTATCAGCCCACTCGAAAATCTTCTTGACAACCTTGACGATGTTGCCGGCGTAGCTCTTCTCCCAGAAAGCTTTCAGAGGACTGTTGAGTCTTTACACTCAGCCTATTCTTGAAAATACCAGGAAATCAGCACCTCCAAGACACTGACCCTTCAGACTGCTTTCCAGCACACAGATCCTCCAGTGGATATCAAGATTGGCAACAAGTCACTGGGGAACACACAACCCTTACGCTACCATGGAAGTATGATATGTAGTGATGCCTTTGTGACTGAAGCAATCGGGAACCTCCTCCGACTAGCCTCCTCTGCATTTGGCCGCCAACGCAAGCGTGTCTTCTGTAACCGAAATCTTTCCATGGCAACCAAGGCTGTGGTAAATCACACGGTATGTATATCAACATTCCTTTATGAATGCAAGTCCTGGACTCCCTACCACAAGCAAATCCTCACCCTAGAAGTATTCCACATCTGCTGCCCCCAGAAGATCCTGGGCATCACTTGGGAGGACAAGGTTCCACACACTAAAATTTCTGGAATGTTACTCATCAAAAAGCATTGAGGCCGTGCTGCTCAATCGTGTCCTCCAGCGGACCAGGCACATTATCCGAATGGATGAGTCTCGGCTTTCCCAGATGGTCCTGTACGGTGAGCTCGCTGAAGGATCCTGACCTCCAGATGGACTAAATGAAACATTCTCTCAAGGCCTGCTCCACTCCACATATGCAGCTTGAGAAACTTGCTGAGGACCGCATGCTTTGGAGACGGACAATAAATGAAGGAATCCATCACAACAACAGAAACATCAAGAAAAATTTTCACAGAAGGTACAAATCTAACACAACAATTGCGCTTTTATTCAAAAATATAACTGCAGAAACAAAAAAGCCGCCTAAACATGCGACATTGACACTTGTTTATTATGACTGCCTCCGTGGCGCAATAGAATCAGCTGCCGACTGGGAATCAAAAGGTCGCGAGTTCGATCCTGCACCACTCCGTTTTGAGAAGTAAACTGCTCTTAGTCTTACTATTTTAGAATAAAAACATACATTTGATTTCAGTCTGTAACAGCCGGTGTAATTTATGATACTTGTAAAGGTTAGCTTTTTTATTTTTATTTTTTATTAGTCAGTTTTATTATCTTGGCCGTGTTCACGAGCCCAAACACACCCCACCCCCGCATCTGATACTGCTGTTTTCACATAGACGCGCAATAACAGAGGTAAACTCAGCTCCCTTCTACGTTGGAGCAAGAATGCACATACCATTGCTTGCATACTAAAGTGTCAGCAGGCACGTTTCGTGGCATTACACACATTTTTGAGCATGCCCTCTGCACACTACTTGTGACTTTAGGCTTTAGGAAGTAAGTAAATAAATAAAGGTAAATCGTGTCATAAAATGATTTCTTTAAAATGTCACATATATTTGTCTCTTTCTTTTTTTAAAATGTGCGTTGATAACACTGTTACCACAACATAGAGCGAAATGCAATATTATTTGAAAACGAACAGCGTCCAATCAGCTGTAAAAGTATGGCATTTCTAAATGTTTGCTTTTTTTCAGTCTGATTCTCTCAGTCAGACTGTATATTTGTCTCTTATTCAGTGCACGCAAGAACATGCAGGTGGCCAGATGCTGTATGCTACAACATGCTGGCGGTGATCAATGCACATTTTAAAAAAAGAAAGAGACAAATATATGTGACGTTTTGAAGAAATCATTTTATGACACGATTTACCTTTATATAAGTAGTGTGTAGAGGGCATGCTCAAAAATGTGCGCAATGCCACGAAAAGTGCCTGCTGACACTTTAGTATGTGCATTCTTGCTCCGATGTAGAAGGGAGCTGAGTTTACCTCTGTTACAGCGCGTCTATGTGAAAACATCAATGTCAGATGCGGGGTTGGGGTGTGTTTGGGCTCGTGAACACGGCTGAGATAATAAAACTGACTAAAAAAAAAAAAAAACCAAAGCTAACTTTTACAAGTATCATAAATTACACCGGCTGTTACAGACTGAAATCAAATGTATGTTTTTATTCTAAAATAGTAAGACTAAGAGCAGTTTACTTCTCAAAGCGGAGTGGTGCAGGATCGAACTCGCGACCTTTTGATTCCCAGTCGGCAGCTGATTCTATTCCGCTATGGAGGCAGTCATAATAAACAAGTGTCAATGTCGCATGTTAAGGCGGCTTTTTGTTTCTGCAGTTATATTTTTGAATAAAAACGCAATTGTTGTGTTAGATTTGTACCTTCTGTGAAAATATTCCTTTGATATTTGGACTTCAGGCTTCATACATTATATAGTTTATGCCTACATTTTGTGATCTACTACTAGAATATAAAAAATGTTTCTCTTTTAACAATGTGTTTACACAGATTACTGTAGAAACGGAACAGACATGAAATGCGTGTGTTCCAAACAACGATCTATTATTTCCACTCTAAAACTCCACTTCACTCCCAGAAAATCAATCAAGGCATGAGCTGGGAGAAGTTTGTGCACGTTCTAAATCGGTGGGGGGATGGAATAGCCGGCTGCTTGCAAGCTTTTCTTTTATCAGCACATTTAGATTAACAAAAGACACTGGCGGAGAGGTGAGAACGGTTTTAAGAAGCGATTTAAGGTGGGACGGATTTACGAGTTTTTTCGTAGGCTCTGGTAATTCTAGTGTTAATATAATGACAAAATTTCATGAAATAAAACTGTAATGATTATCCTTACCCACGATTCAAATTTGCAGTATCTTCACTAATTTATGCAAAGAACGCAACATCACCATCCAAGTAATACACGGTTTCAGTTTTTAAGCGACATAGCACATACAGAAATCTTTTTTAGCATGCCAGGAGCAAATGTAGGTAGAGAAACAAGAAGAAGTATTATTATTTGAATGTTTATCATTCACCTTAATTGAAGACAAGATATCAAAATACTAAACAAAACCATTTACGAGGCCTGTACCTATGATACAAACCTTTCAATAAATAAGTACTTTTAATGTGCTCCACAGAAATGCACAAAAATCAGTCTAACTAAAAGACATCTTTCTTTCATTTAGCACATTTCGTGTTATTTTTCAAAGTAATGTCCTCAAAAACACAAAAATGTAAAAAAATAAAATACAGTAAGTATTTATATACTTACAGCATCATTATCTATAACCCAACAGTGAGACACATGAGTATGCAAAGTAACACAGGACTAATCAAGAAAGTAATTAAGGGTGAAAAATGCAAATTCTTAAAACAGTACAGAAAAAGCAGGTTCTCGTTTTTTTATCTGAATACTCTATGAAATTGAATAAGCCTCACAGATTTTGCAAACAGATTCTTTAATTTATGAAAAATCAACTGCTCATACAAGCACATTGTTAAAATTGTGATTGATGGTAATAAACCTTGTACATTTTCACTTGACTCTTATGACCATTAAAATTTTTTAAAGGCCGCAAACTGCTATTCAGTATTCATGCTCCTTTACACCCATGAAGCCAAACTGATACATGGACATCCGTCACCTGCTTGCTCATCTCAGCTGTCATTTAGTCATCTGTCAACACTCAAATCGCTCAAACACCTGAGTGCATTTTAGGAATCTAATGTGTGCTGAATAAAGTGCTTGAACTTGACTGGATGGGCATCAGCTGTATTTACAGAAAAATACACTACAGTTTAGGAGATGACATTTATGACAGAACAATGCACTTAAATCATAATAATGATCCTCCTGAATACTACAGGTCACTGAAAATTATTTTCAACTATCACCTATATAAAAAAAATGGCCAAGATCATGATTTTAATGACCCTGTGTTGAATACAGTATTGTAGATAACAGAATGTTAACAACAAGGAAATGGGCAAAAATAAAAGTGCAACAGTAGATTGTAAAACACCAAAGGAGAACTCTAATATCAAACCAGGCGGACTGCCTACTAGCACAATTAAATAATGTTAATATTTAACATTCACATTTACATCTTAAAACAAGCATGTTTTTAATGTGACTTTGTGACTATGTGACTAATGTGACTTTGTCTCTTGTGATGTTTATCCACAGGTGGTACATGTCATTTCCACTGCAAAAAAAAAAAAAAAAACTGTTTCAACTGTCAAGATAATATTCTTACGTAGCAAAGAATATAATTTCATCCATATATATCTTATTCCAATTAATATAATTCATAAATTAAACACAAAGAAGAAATTAAAACAAGAATGAAGGTTTTTGGCATACCACTTGTTTTTCTGGCTAACACATCAACACCATATAAAAAAAGATATCTGCTCTTCACTTTCATTGCCATTTCTTTCACTATTAGCACAGGAATAAACAGTCCTTTTTTCTTTTATGCTTTCAAAGTTGAAAATAGTAAATAGCTAAACAATATTCCCCAAAGAAGGTTTAACACTACTTAAGGTAAAGTTGTACATAGTTAAAAATGTATGTTTTGTTGACAGTATTATCAACATGTACTGCACATTTACTCAGTGATTAGTACATGATACAAAAATAAATGATGTTCTTATTAAAAAACACTTTAATTTCAAGATGAATAGTCAAAAACAAGCAACAATACTTCTCTGGGAAAGACCTGTATGGTAAAACCAGCAGTCTACACAGTTTGGCTATAATTATTCCTGTCTTTGTTACAGCATAAGACCACTTACCTGCCTGAAACCTATTATGTAAAGTATGATTAATTAAAATCAAAGGCATTTTTAGTGCATAAAAATATTTGAAGGTGTGGGTACAAAGTAAAAAAGAAGAATGCTGATCTCCTTTCTGTTTTCATGAGATTGATGAACTGTGATAAACAACTGTTTAACTGGCAGTTTCTGCCTATTGAAACCACCACAAACAGGGTTAACATGATATTCATCCCTCCTAACGAAGCATATTACCTTGATGTTCATTTACGCTGCTCCCTAAGGGTAGGCTTTATAATCCCTTCTGTTTATCAAGGTCTACAATCACACCCTCATCTGATCCAAAATCATAGAAAGCTATCCTACAATATTAATTTTTTTTTTAATGAAACAACTTTATTAGTAATGTCAGGTGAAGGGGAAAATATGTCTTTGTGAAAGTAACAGCACAACAGCATATGTTTCTTTAACTGAATTGTCAGAAAAAGCTTGTAATAAGAATTTCTTATTGAAAATGTGTGCAGTCTTTTCATACTGATGGAGCACATACTGTATGTGCAACATTATTCAATGCATGATGGACAAAAGAGACATCACTGGCAATATCTTAGATGAATTTATATGAAGCAATGAAATTATATGTAGTGACCAGCTGGCATAGGTAAAAGAAGAATCTAACTTATTTCTTTTTGTCATTTTTAAATAAATTTTAAATTACATTTCTTTGTTTTGACTAATTAGTTTACAGGCTCAAAGAAATACAACATTCTAAAAATAAAACATTGGTAATTAAACCACAAATTGCTGGAATTTTTAGAGAATGAAAAAGTCATAATTCAAAACATATTTCATATGTAGTAATGCACTTATGAGTAAGATATTAAAAGATAAGAATTCTGAAACACACAGATGTGCTTATTGCTTCATTATGTATTTAAGGAAAACTTGGTAACCAAGCCTTAACCTTCCCTCCCTAGCTGTCATACAATATGAAATAGCCTAATTCAATAGAAAATTAGGCTAAACTAAAATATTTATCATATAGTTCTCCATATCAAGACAGTGCAATGGTTCAGTGCAGCAGTGGTTGGTGCTGCTGCCTCACAGCATCAAGGAACAGATTTGAACTCTGGGCTGGCCACTGTCTTTAGGGATTTTGCGCATTCTGTGTGCATTCCTGTGTGCATGTTGGTCCATATTAGGTTAAATGGTCAGGTAAGAGTGAGTGTGGTTTTGTGTGCACAAATGTGCCCTGTGATGGACTAGCACTTCATCTCAGAAAGGGTTTAGTTGTGGGTATATACTCTGGCCTCCTGTGACCCTAAAACTGTATTAAGCAGGTTCAGAAAATGAAAGGATTGATTCTATCACTAAAATGCAGAATTAGTAAACATGTAAAAAAATGAAAGTTCTGCTAATTAATGTACTGTTTTATCTCTCAGCTGGACATTTTTATTACCAATTTTTAACAATCTACATCAGAAATTAGTAAAAACTTTTCACACATGCATTACACATGGTGTTGCAGTGGTCAGTTGTAACAGCGTAGAGCTCCAGAAGGTTGGCTTTATATACTAGACCAGCAACTGGCTAAGTGGGTTTTGTATTTTTTCAACTTTTTATTATACTTTTTCAAAGATGATTGGCTGGTGACTCTAAATTGGTCCAGAAGGATTGCGTGCATGTATGCCCGCTATTTATGGGTTCTTTAGTACCTTGTCCCTAAGGCTTCCAGGATAGACTCCAACTTCAGCAGCCCTGAACTGAAGAAGGGGGAGTTCAAAAAATTAATGGATAAGAAGACTGCCCTAAAGAAGAAAACACTTTTATCTAAAACTATGATGAACATGTGCCACTGGTGCCATGCTAATTATATTTAAAACATACTAATTTTACATAGAAGCCATTAAAAATACCATAAAACCACTACTGAACTCTTCAATGAAAGCAACACTCTAAGAAAGCAGCTACAGTGTGCATATTTTATCTGATTATCTGAACTAGAAATATTAGTCTTCTGAAATTTTACATTAAGTATATTTTCAATATAAAGTGATCATTACTTTAAAAACAAATTTTAAAAGGCAAATTATAGCAAGTCAACACTTTTTTTAATTTTTCTGACAGTTTGTAATTCCTTCAACAACTGACATTGAAGGCAGACTTAATGCCCAAAGGGCTGATGCAGACATTTGAACATTAGAGAAATTCAAAACTCATGCAACATCAATACATCTTTTGCAAGATGTTCTCTCCTCTGTTTCCTGTACCAGCACAATAATGTTAGGCAGGTAATTCACTTATGATTAAGTGATTTGTTTATATCAAATAAACTTGGGGGAGTATGAAAACCTGACATAATTCCCATTCACTATTATCTACCACACCCCTCCCTATTTTTTCCTTCAACAAAGCATCATCAGATTTGCAGAGTGAAAAGGGCACTGCAGTCCTGGTCCTACACAGAAGGTCACAGTTCAAACCAGTCACATGTCTGCCCTGGAGGATCAAGAGACAAGACTGCTCCGCAGTGCAGCTGCCAGCTCAGGGTTGAAAAGGAGGTCAGTTCAACAGGATGCAATGGAAAGGCTGGAGGCACTGTTCTAAATGAAACAGAAACCCCTGGGGATCACAGTAACCCAACAGCAATGTCCTTTATAATACTGAACAACTTGAAAGAGGTGAAAGTATGTTTTTATGTAGTCATTAGCCCAGGAACCTTTAATATTAAAAAAAAAAAAAAAAAAAAAAAAATTGAGAAAAAAATCCCCTCCAGCTTTGTTCTGCACTAAAATCCTTCACCTTCATCTTGTGAAAAAAAGAACCTTCTATCCACTGTCTTCTTCTTTGCTTTAATGAAATATTTTTATGGGTCATCAAAAGAAACTGACTTTTTAAAGCACACTAAATATATACTAGGTGATTTACTTTAAAGTATAACCAACTCCCATATAAAAAAGGGCAAGCTTTTATATCGTGAATATAAACCTGTAACAGAGGGGCACAGAAGTGAGTTTAAAAAAAAACCATGCAAGTGAATGCTGGAATCGTTCATTAAACCAAAATAGCCCAAAGTAAAAGCCCACAGGAAAGAAATCTCATTAACAAGTTTAGATTCCATCTTTCAATATGTGAATTCAGAGTGCCTAAAAGTGTTCAATTAACACTTTTCCACCCTCCTCCCCTTTAAAACAAAGCAAAGGAAGCGCAAGACAGCTGCCACAGCACTAGATTTTTTTCACAGTGCATATAATTAAGATTTTTTTTAAACAAAGCATGATAACTATACAGCAGTGACAACACAACATCTGAGTAGTATAAAGGAATCCATGTCTTGTATAAAGCTTTAAATGAAGGAGTTTAGCAATCATTTTTTACAATTTTTACAGTAATAAAAATAAACACACTAGTGATTAATCCATAGCTATTTAAGAAAATACTTAAAACCAGTTGCTGTCATATTCTGATATTCTGCACTGCTACGTAATTGGCAAAAAATCACTTCTGTTTGTTAGTAAACTGTGTTTGCCTTCTTAACTTTATCATATTAAAGCCTAAGACAGGAATTTCCATATTTCTAAGTAATTATATTTGAGTAAATGTGACAAAATAATTGCACTCCAAGACTGAGACACATTTAAAAATATATTTTGCATGACAATTTTCAGCATATAGGCCTTCTTTGCAAAGCACTGAAGCTCTTTACAAAATGTAACACAGTAATAACTCTAACTGCCTTAACAGAAATAAAACTTAAGTCATTTAAAAACACCGAATAAACAAAATGGATTGTTACAGAAAATATATTTAAAAATGAAAATCTTCATCATAACCTATAATTTGCAAATCAGAATATTTAGAATTTTTACTTGTTGGAATTGCAGTCCACAAATGTAAATTGCTAAGTGAACTGCAACTTGAACACATCTGGACAACTGTGGAATCTTCCTCGTGTTTAATTATTTTTCAACATACTTAAACTGTTTTAAACCACATAAGGGCATTTGAGAGTTTGAATAACGCAAAAACACAAATTAAAATTAATAATATCATTAAAATTAGCATGTACACAAATCTCTTGCACAAGGACTATACATTATTGACAGGTTAATCAGTCTTTTGTTTTATTTTGTCTATACATTCTCACCTTCATTATCCTTTCTTCTATGTGTTTACATACATTCTAATATTTAAAAAATGTGCTTTCAAGCAAGCTTTTTTTTTTGAGTTTTTATTATATTTCATTCTGCTCTTTTCCCAGTAGTTCCAAGGTGGAATTAAACATTAAAAGCATGTCTGAAACAGTGGTTTTAATATCATTTTGAGAAGAAAAAAAAATATATAGTGTGATATATGTATGTGTTTGTGGCCTGGGGCATGCTCTTGAGCAGTAGTGTCAAGTAAACCAGGAAATAAATAAGAGGTTTATTTAAAAAAACAAAATAACAAGG